>OX465095.1:54435223-54804012 GCA_949987625.1 Chalcis sispes
TAAGCTTCACTGCTTAGGCTCAAAAACGGCAACAATTGCAGTATTGACTGAAATTCAGTCAAAAAGTAGCGCTACCGACGTTACACAATAATGTAAATTTTCACATCAAGACTTTGTTTTGGTGCTTTAATATTTCAAGATATAATTTTTTACATCAACACTCCGTTGTCGCCCTTTAATATTAAAAGATATAATTTTTAACATCAAGACTTAGTTTTCGCGTTTTAATATTAAAAAAATAATTTTGGACAACAAGACTTCTGTTGCGCGCTTCAATATCGAAGATATAATTTTTTACATCAAGACTTCGTTTTCGCGCTTCAATATTCAGAGATATAATTTTTTAAAATCAAGACTTCGATTTTGCGCTTCAATATTGAAAGATATGAATTTTTACATCAAGACTTCGTTTTCGCGCTTCAGTATTCAAAGATGTAATTCTTTTCATCAAGACATCTTTTTCGCGTTTTAATGTTCAAAGACAATTTTTTACGTCGCGACTTCGTATTCGCACTTCAATATTCAAAGATATTATTTTTTACATCAAGACTTCGTTTTCGCGCTTCAATATTTAAAGATATAGTTTTTTACATCAAGACTTCGTTTTCGCGCTTCAATATTTAAAGATATAATTTTTTACATCAAGACTTCATTTTCGCGCTTTAATATTCAGAGATAAAATTTTTTAAAATCAAGACTTTGTTTTTACGCTTTAATATTGAAAGATATAAATTTTTACATTAGGACTTTGGTTTTGCGCTTTAATATTCAAAGATAAAATTTTTTTCATCAAAACTTCTTTTTCGCGCTTTAATATTCGAAGACATAATTTTTTACATCAAGACTTCGTTTTCGCGCTTCAATATTAAATGATATAATTTTTTACATCAAGACTTTGTTTTTGCGCTCCAATATTCAGAGATATAATTTTTTAAATCAAGACTTCGTTTTCGTGCTTCAATATTTAAAGATATAATTTTTGACATCAAAACTTTTTTGTCGCGCTTTAATGTGCAAAGATATAGTTTTTCACATCATGACTTCGTTTTCGCGCTTCAATATTCAGAGATATAATTTTTTAAAATCAAGACTTCGTTTTTACGCTTTAATATTCAAAGATCTAATTTTTCACATTAAAACTTTTTTTCGCGCTTCAATGTAGAAAGATATAGTTTTTTACATCAAGTCTTTGTTTTCGCGCTTTAATATTCAAAAATATAATTTTTTACATCAAGAATCTTTTTCTGCGCTTTAATATTCAATGATGTAATTTTTTACATCAAGACTTCGTTTTCGCGCTCCAATATTCAAAGATATAGTTTTTTACATCAAGACTTCGTTTTCGCGCTTCAATAATTAAAGATATAATTTTTTTGCTCAAGCCTTCTTTTTCGCGCTTTAATATTCAAAGATATAATTTTAACATTAACACTCCGTTTTCGCGCATTAATATTCAATGATGTAATTTTTTATATCAAGACTTCTTTTTCGCGCTTCAATATTCAAAGATATAATTTTTTACATTAACACTCCGTTTTCACGCATTAATATTAAAGATATAATTTTTACATCAAGACTTCGTTTTTGCGCTTTAATATTTAAAGATATAGTTTTTTACATCAAGACTTCGTTTTTGCGCTTTAATAGTGTTAAGATTAGAGGTAGTTTAAATAAATAAACTATATTATTTATTATTAATTATAATTAAGTATTACATAATTGTAGCTGCGCGGAGTTTTACTCTACGAGGTCTGGCTATTAAATAACGAGACTGCGCGCCTAGAGGGCGCCGTAGAGGGGTGGGGAAAAAAACGAGTAGTGCGTTGGGTATCTAGATATTTTGTCTATGCACGTACCAAAACACGTTCTCGTCACTATTATTGTATTTGTGCAGTAGCTGCTGGAAACGAACGTGTTTTTTTCTCGTGCCGAAAACCATGTGCGACGAAAAACAGGAGCAACGTATCATTTTCAAATTTCTCGTTAAATTGAAAAAAACTTCGACTGAGTGCTATAAATTGTTGCAAGAGGCCTATGGGGACAATTCTCTATCTCGTGCGCGTGTTTTTGAGTGGTGTAAGCGCTTCAGTGAGGGCCGAGTGAGCACTGAAGATGACCAACGCCCAGGTCGCCCTGTCACTGTTTCAACTCCGGTAACAGTGACCAAAATCAACCAAATTGTGCGTGCAGATCGTCGAATGAGCATCCGGATGATTGCCGAGGCTGTAAACGCCGATAAAGAAACGGTTAGATAAATTATACACGAGGAATTACACATGACAAAAGTCTGTGCGAAGTTGGTGCCAAAAAACCTGACTCCTGTCCAAAAGCTCTTGCGTCAACAGGTCTGCTCAGATTTCCTTGAAAGGTTAAAAAAAGATTCCGGACTGATGAAAAACATTATTACTTGCGACGAAACGTGGATTTTTCAATACGATGTTGAAACAAAGCGGCAATTAATGCATTGGAAGACGCCTGAATCGCCCAGAATCAAAAAAGCAAGGATGTTCAAATCAAAATTCAAGGCAATGTTGATCATTTTTTACGACATTAACGGTATCGTGATGACTGAATGGGTTTCAGAGGGTCAGACTGTCAATCAGACTTACTATTTGTCAGTTTTGGCAACACTGCGAGAACGAGTTCGTAAGAAACGGCCCGAGTTGTGGAAGAACAACTCGTGGATTTTGCACCAGGACAACGCACCTGCCCATAACGCGCTATCTGTGAAGCTGTATTTGGCCGGTAAGCGCACTCCAGTGCTTGAACACGCGCCGTATTCGCCAGATTTGGCACCGTGCGACTTTTTTTTGTTTCCGAAGATAAAATCTGCTTTGAAAGGGACCCGATTTCAGTCGATGGAAGCGGTAAAGCAAACAACGGCAGAGCTCCTGAAGGCCTTTACCAAAGAAGACTTCCAGCACTGCTTCGATCAATGGAAAAAACGTATTTAATAGCCAGACCTCGTATACGGCGTCTTGCGATAAACTAAACTAAAAACGAGCTCTATGTTTACTATATTATATATACCATGCAGCATACACCGTATAGAATAAATGTATTCATATACCTAACACGCCTCCTCACATTTATACTATACTTACAAAATTCAATTTTTTAGAATCATACATCATACAATTTATTACAAAATTCAAAATTTAGATCAAGTTCAGCTTTTCACGAAGATATTCAAATTTTTCTCTACCTAATGACTTTGTAAATACATCAGCAATATTATCATTTGACTCGACCTTTATTACATCAATAATATTTTCTTTTATACTTTCATAGACATAATGATAGTGAACTTCAATATGCTTCGAATTCTTTGTAAAATTACCGTATTTCGCAATGCTTATTGCACCGGAATTATCTTCATAAATTTTAATAGGTTTTATACATTTAATTTCGAATAATTTTAATAACTCTCTTACAAATTTTATTTCACTTATGGCTTCTGATAAAGCAACATACTCAGCAAATGTCGAAGCTTTTGTAACAGATTTTTGCTTTCTTGATTTCTAGTATATTACATTACCAAATAATCGTATTACTTATCCCGTCGTTGACCTTCGATCTATATTATCGCCAGCCCAATCGGCATCAACGTAACAGTCAAGAATTTCAATATTATTGTCACCTCTATAGGTCAAACTTAAATCTTTTGTTAAATATAAATACTTCAAAATTCTCAAAGCATATTTAAAATGAGTTTCGGTATAGCAATTTTAAAATCTACTTAAATAATTTACGGCGAAACTTATGTCAGGTCTTGTAGCTGAACTTATATATGATAAAGCACCAATCAAATTTCTATATTTGATATTCTTTTCACAATTATCAGATTTTTCTATTTTTAAATTTACCTCCATAGGAGTATTATACATTTTACTATTTTCCAAGTTATATTTTCTTACTAATGATTCAATATACTCAGTCTGATTTAATTTCATTATTTTATTAGAAACATCATACTTAACCGTAATTCCAACATATTCTTGTACTTTTCCAAGATCTTTCATTTTAAATCTTTCTGACAATAATTTCTTAATCTTATTTATCATATCTTTATTTTTTCCACATATTAATAAATCATCAACATAAATTAATAAATAAATTGTATCTTTTTCATTTTTAAGAATATATAAATAACAATCTAAAATATTTTTCTCAAAACCTAAACTTAATAGAAATTTATCAAGACATTCTTACCAAGCTCTCGGACTTTCTTTCAAACCATATAGGGCTTACAAACTCTATTAGTACCATCCTCATAACCCTTTGGTTAATGTACATAAACTTCAGATGTGACTTTACCATTTAAAAAGGCTGTTTCCACGTCCATCTGTTCTATCATCAGGCCCATTCTACAACAATAAGATAACAAAATCTTTAAGGTTTGAATTTTTACTACCGGAGAATATATATCATCAATTTGATCTCTTTGTTGAAAGCCCCTTACTACTAATCTAGCTTTATAAGTACCGTTATTCTTTTTGTTATATACCCATTTAACATCAATTACCTTTTTATTTTTAACTTTTTCAATTAATTCCAAGTTTTGTTTATTTTTAGACTTTCAATTTCTTTATTCATAGCAATTTTCCATTTTTTACTATCATTTGAATTTACCGCCTCCTCAAATGTATTAGGAGTATCAATGTTACAAAAATTTACATAAACATTATTATTACAAGCTTTATATTCATCATCTATTAGGAGCACTTCTGATTCTTTGTGATCGTCTTACAGTCAATTCATCTTTTTTACTCTCAACTTTTGCATCTTCATTCACACTTTTAAAACTATCGTTAAATATTTCATCGTCCGAGCTGTCCTCGTTATTTATTTCATTTTTTATATTATCACGGTAAGACCTTTTTTCACAAGAAATACTATCATCATTTTCTGAATCCGAATCACTTAGTCCAATTAATTTTACTTCTTTTTCAACAATATCAGCGTGTCTAGCAACAATTATTTTATTATCAAGTAATACACGGTAACCATTCTCACTGTAACCGACTAATATTCCTATTTCGGCTTTTCTATCCCATTTTGTACTTCTTTTTTGTTCCGGATTTCTGACAAAGACTTTACTACCGTACAACCGTAAATTCGTAACATCCGGTCTTTTCCCGAAAAATATTTCATAGGGCGTTTTCTTCTCAATTGTGTTTGTTAACGTACGATTTTTTAAATAAGTTGCTGCGCAAACTATTTCCGGCCAATATTTTTTATGAATTTGAGCTTCTTCTAATAAGCAACGTGATATATCCATAATTGTTCGATTAAACCGTTCGGCAACTCCGTTTAATTCATGAACATAAGGAGGGCATGGAGATATCACAATACCCTTTTCTTTAATAAACTTATAAACATCACGATTCAAATATTTTTTTCCATTATCGCATCGTAAAAATTTTATTCGTTTGCCCGTCAAATTTTCACATTCATTCACATACTCTATAAAACAATCACGAACTTCAGCTTTTGATTTCATTGTGTAAATTCTCGATATTATACTATAATCATCCGTAAACGAAATAAAATATTTTTCCCCTTTAAATCCTATCGTTTGAAAGGATCCACAAACATCAGTATGAACTATCTCTAAAATTTCTTTAGCTCTATATCTGTTATTTTTAAACGGAATATTATGCATCTTATTTTTGATACAAACTTTACACTTCATATATTCACCATTAATTTCTCCTGGCATACCTTTTAATAATTTATTTTTACACAAAATTTCTAAATAACCAAAATTAACATGGCCCAATAAATGATGCCATTTTTCTTTTAAATTCATATTATCAACATTTTTATTCGCAATATTTACTAATAAATTATCAAAATTCAATTTACTTTTCATATGATATAAATTATTAATTTTAAATGCAATTGCTGTTAAACTAGCAAATTTATTATAAATTTTAGAAATTTTACCTTCAGAAACAATCTTATTTTTATCTGTAATTTTACTGTAACTTATTAGATTTGAATGCATATCTTTCGCATAAAAAACATTTTTCATATCAACTTTAGTTTTCTTTCCATAAACATCAAAATAACTTACTACATTTCCAATTTTCGTAGCTTTTACAATTCTATTGTCCTCCAAATAAACATTTATAGGTTCTTTTAAATTAGTATAATTTTTAAAATATTTATCATTATTTATAATGTGGTCCGTACAACCACTATCTAAAATCCATTTTATTTCACACATATTTTTATCCTTATTATTTACCTCGCTTATATACGCAATACTATGTTCAACCTTTGTAATCCAAGCATTGTTTTTTTCTTTTTTCTGCTGCTGCTTATTTGTATAATGCGTACTCGCACCGCTCTGTCCACGGAAGTTGCCACGTCCACTGACGTACCTTCCTCTCCAGGCGCCTTGCCGTCCTCGTGATAATGAACACCACGGTGAATTTGTCGTTGTCGATTTTCTGCCATTTTTGCACTCTCGTTGAACATGCCTAATTTCTCCACATTGATAACACGTGGGCTTTCGTCGATCCTTATCCGCCATGAATGAACTCGACCTATTGCGAATATTTTCTTCTTTTTGACTCTTCATTTCGACCATTTGAATTTTATTTTTTATGTAGTCAGCAGTCTGATCTTCAATTTTTAACGTGTCTATTAAGTCGCCTATATAACTATACGACTCTGGCAGTGTATTTAACATGTAATTTAACTTTTCCTTTTCGGTCACTATAGCACCAGCACTTTTCAATTCATTAACATATCTTTTAAAATCACCAGAAAAGGTTGCAGAATCATTATAATTTCTTAATTTCAATTTTTCTAATTTATTTCGGCATATTATTTGCAGTGCCGTCGACTCTTTCAAATATAAGTTATCGAGTTTCTTTATAATTTCTAACGCCGTTGTTTGATTTTCAATAAATTCAAATTGCCTGTCTGATATAGCACTATATATAATTCACTGCTTTTAAATCTTTTTCAGTCCATTCTTCTTCTTTTTCACTTTCTAATTTTTCTCGCTTTATAACATCATCACATTTTTTTAACTTTAAATACACTGTTAGGCGTTTCTTTCAAATTTTATAATTTTCACCATCGAACACTGGCAATTTTATATCACACTTATCATCTACCATTTTATATCGCAGCACGTTCTCGAATTTTGTAACCAAAGAAACGGCACTCTATTATGATGCTATTATTTATTAAAAAAAACGGTAATACTTTTTAATTGCAACCACGCTCTGCTACCATGTTAAGATTAGAGGTGGTTTAAATAAATAAACTATATTATTTATTATTAATTATAATTAAGTATTACATAATTGTAGCTGTGCGGAGTTCTACTCTATACGGCGTCTTGCGATAAACTAAACTAAAAACGAGCTCTATGTTTACTATATTATATATACCATGCAGCATACACTGTATAGAATAAATGTATTCATATACCTAACAAATAGTTAAATATATAATTTTTTACATCAAGACTTCTTTTTCGCGCTTTAATATTAAAGATATAATTTTTTACATCAAGACTTCGTTTTGACGCTTCAATAGTTAAAGATATAATTTTTTACATCAAGACTTCTTTTTCGCGCTTTCATATTCAAAGATATAATTTTTTACGTCAAGATTTATTTTTCGCGCTTTAATATTTAATGACGTAATTTTTTATATCAAATCTTTATTTTTGCGCTTCAATATTCAAAGATATAATTTTTTACATTAACACTCCGTTTTTGCGCTTTAATATTAAAGATAAATTTTTTTATATCTAGACTTCGTTTTCGCGCTCTTATATTCAAAGATATAGTTTTTTACATTAAGACTTCGTTTTTGCGCTTCAATAGTTAAATATATAATTTTTTACATCAAGACTTCTATTTCGCGCTTTAATATTAAAGATATAATTGTTTACATCAGGACTTCTTTTTCGCGCTTTAATATTAAAGATATAATTGTTTACATCAAGACTTCTTTTTCGCGCTCTCATATTCAAAGATATAATTTTTTACGTCAAGACTTTTTTTTTCGCGCTTCAATATTCAAAGATATAATTTTTTACATCAACACGTCGTTTTCGCGCTTTAATGTTAAAGATATAATTTTTTACATCGAGACTTCGTTTTCGCGCTTCAATATTCACAGAGTTACGTCGGGGTGACGTTACAACCACGTTCGAATTGACGTGAAGGTGCCCTTTTTGTTTTTTTCGAGCCTAAGTACTAAAACGTATGGGCTCGGGGCGGCAGAGGAATTATTCGTGAGATTTTATAGGAAAGGTGGTGAGTTGCGGGACTGAGCAAACATATAGGTCGACGTTTGCCTACAGATTGCTCTGGGAAAGGACTTACTAAGTGTTTCTAGGATAGAGATATTTAGCCGATCTTGGCTAATACTATCTTTTTGGAGGAGAAACAGAAAGATAGACAAATTAATTTAAAACTTACTATTTATTAGTGTTGATGATGTAGTTGACGAATCTTCTCTTTCTATCTCGCTCTCTTGTTCTCTGCAGTCCGTCGATGTCCTTGATGACTTCTTCTTGACGTTAAAATTATATATATATATTTATGTTTTAATATTGCTCTTAAAAGAACAGTTTGTACGTTTGAAAATGAACAAATATATATGCATATGTAAAGAATGGGTGACTCTGATGTCCGGCGAAATGTTGAGGCTCTGGATGCTTAGATGCTGACTGCTTGTTGATTCTTGTTGACTGAGTGCTGGTCTTCGTTGACTAATTGCTGGAATACCCAAAGGCTCGTGGTTGACTGACCGTTTCCCTCGAGTGCTGCCTGATGTCTGCTCACTGTCGAAAGTTTTGCGCGATATTTATGCGCTTTTCCGAAGTTGCGCCGAACGAATCCTTTTTCCGGAAAATTTCTAGAGTGGGTAAGTTTTTCAGGCCCCCTTCTCCTCGGAGGGCCTGTTTGAGAGGGCGTGTAAAACCTCCGCGAGGGTGTGTCATCTTGAAGTTGGAGAGAGAGAGATCGAGAGGGGATGTCTAGTTTTACAAAAATAGTATAATAATTTAAAAACTAATATTAGTATTAATTGTTTATAAATTTTCATTTTAGAATAATAATCTACGTAAAATTTGATCTAGGCGACGAAAAAGAATCAATTTCGTAGCTTAATTCTAACAATATGATTAATTTATTTTTGTTATTTTATTTAAATTTATAAAAGTTTTTGTTTTTATTGCGCATTATAATGTTTAAACTTTCCTTATTATTATCATGTTATCATCTAGATATTATTTTTTATTTTTACAGGGAATATTAACTTAAATATACGTTTTTATAATCTTCTACATCTTATGAGAGAATAATGATAATTTTGTTGAATTAATACAGAATAAATTTTAGCCGAAACATCATTGTTTATTTGATGTGTTGCATTTAAATAATTTTACTCTGCGTTTTAGTTATAATTTGGTTTTAAATTTCGCATTATTATCTCATAAATTCCAGATAATTATAGAAGCGACTTAGGATTTAAATCTTATTATTATAATAATGTTTAAACTACTTGATGTTCAAATATAAATTTAAAAAGAACCTTAGTTTAAATATAAACTTAAAATAGTTTTAAAATAATTATTTCTTATATAAATTTAGATCTAAATGAAATTTCATCTCGAAAATAGGAAAAAAAATATCATTCTTACTAGGAGTTTTTAATTCTAATTATTTTTAATATTTATATATATAAAGTTAAGAAAAAATAAATGTGAAAAAAAACAAGAAATTTTTTTAGTGTTTTCCTTTCAATGTTTAAGAATGATATTTTGTGCAAAAAGACGCAAAAAAACGCTTCTATAAAAATAAAGCTAGTTGTTCGTAAATTTTATAATTGTTATGCTTAATTACAATGTTGGTTTTCTTTTATTTTATTCTTAAAATTCTAGAGCGTTTTTTTTTTATGGTTATGGTTTCGCAAAAAAAAAACGCATTATTCCATATATAATGTTGCTGAGTCTTAGCTTAAACACATACTTATATATATATATATATTATTTTTTTTATGCACGTTTTCCTTCGCATATATTTTGTTTGATTGTAAAAATAAAATAATGAACTTAAATTTTAATGCTGGTGTTAGATTAAACTTAAATGTTGGTTTCTTTTAATAAAAAGATAAAACGATTCATTTATAATTTTAAATTATCTTAAACGTTTATAAATAAAATTTTATTATTCACAAATAAAGAAAATTAGTACATGAGAAAATTTATTACATGTGTTTTTTTATCTTTTTATTGCGAAAGAAAGAATAGAAAAATTATTTTGTTATTTTGTTCAATATTTTAATTGAAAACGAACATAGTCAGGTCATTTGTAATAATTTGTTATCGTGAAAGATTATTGTAGATATTTTTAGTATAATTCCTTTTTTATAATATATATATATATTTATATGTATATACTTTGAAAGAAAAATCGGCTGCATTATTTTAAAGTATAATTGAATTAAATTTGAAGATAGCAGTTGTGTTTTTTTTTATTGGATACACGTGTTCAATTTTATTTTAAAGTAATTAGCCTTTTATAATATTAAAAATGTAAATTTGTCGTGAATTATACAAAAAGCAGGAGTTTGTTGTATTTTTGGGAAATAAATTATATAACTGTTAGAAACTTATTTTTTTGAATTTTAAATTATTTATAAAATTTGAATTTTTATTTGGTATATGTTAAACAATTTCAATAAGTGATTTTATTTAATATTTTGTATGTAATTTCTATGTTTTTATTTTTTCCTTTCAGATTTTAAATAATTAACTTGTTAAATTACTTTAGTTATTGTATAAAATATACCTTGTGAGGTATTTTTGAAAATCATGGTTTTTATACTTTTCATTAAACATTGTACTTTTTATTTTGTTTAAATATTATTCAATATATTGCTAGTTTAAAACAGTTACCTAATTCATTTACCGGAGTCTTCCTAGCGACCTATTTATTGTTTTATTACGCTATCTGTACAGTGTATCGGTAAGCGAAGGTTACGGTTATAAGTTACGTTAATTGTTGTAATAAAATAATTTAAGAATATTCGTTATTCTTTACATAACGTTATAATTGTATTACACAGGGAAAGTTCGAAAAAAAGAAAATACACTTTTTAGATAGGAAAACTATGGGTAGAAAAAAGAGTGTTTATGGGACAGTTTTATGGTTTTCGGCGCCGAGTTGACGTGCACGTGTTCAGCTTGACTTTCTTTCGCTAGACTCAAGTGCATGTCCCTTTTTTTCTTACGTTCCGGGAAATAATATGTATTTTAAAGATAAATAAAAGGGGAAGGGTGTAGTATATGTATATGAATGTAGCGCTACGAGCGCCAGCGTTGTAGTCAATAAAGCAAATCATTTAGTCATTTATTAACCTTACGCGAGTGTATACGTATTGTTTACATACCCATGCATACAGCACACATGCCTCTTTGTAGAAAAGATTGTGAAAGCTCTATAAACGAATTGCATCGAAGTGATTATACAGGTGTAATTAGCAAAATGTGAGAGGGCAACATCTTTCCGCCCATGGTTAACACATTATGAGCGAGGCGGGTGTTATTTAGTACCTGCTTTGTAGACTATCGTGTATCAGCGGGTCGGGTATTTGTACCTTTTTCATGGACTGCCACTTAACAGATTTTATATTTTTATAGAGCTGTATTACTTTAAATCTATTGTTATATTTTTAAATGCGCATTTCTTCGCTTTTGTTGAGTCTTGTTGAGTCTGTTACGCTACTCGCTCATAATGTGTTAATAGACACGAGAGCTTGATCAAGACTGGCCCAACCAATCTGCGTTGCAGCAAAAAAGGTCATATAGAACTTTCTTATATCTTCACTACACATCCACATTTGACATTATCGCACATTCTGTACACACGCAATCTTTTGGACACTGACGATTATAGAGAGCCTGTTGCCTAAATAGGCACATCACACAGTACATACTACATGGAATATTTAATCAGGGCTTAGTCAGTAAATAGCAGAGTGACAAAAAGCTGTAGTTTTTAGATGTTTCTAGAGTATGAATTTCGACAATTCAAGCCAAAATTGCAAGAGGTCGCATCAAATCGATTGGTGCTACAGTATAGAGCAAAGTATAGAACAAAGGAAAAAGGAAATATGAAAAGAAAATATGTAGAAGAACATTATTTTTATTATTTTTTAATTTCAAGTTATAAAAATGTTCATAAAGAAAAATGAATTTATTAAATTTATTAAATTTTATCATATTATAAATTATACATATACATATTATTTATAGTCGATAGTATTTTTCGAATTATATTTATGTTGATTAATATATTTAATATATATTCGGACATAAATCTTATAGAATTTTACGATTTCTTTATAAAATTCTATACGAAATTTTACATTAATGTTAGCTAAAAAATTGTTGTTAATCTTAAGACGATAAGCGTATAATTTATTATCTTAATATTACTGTTATAAAATTATAAGAACTTAATAAGATACCTATATTCTATTGAACTTTGAAGGTGATTATTACTCCTTTATTTAAATGTTTTTGTCAATCAATTAACAAATTATTTATTTTTCAAATTAAATATGAAAACTTAGACCATAAGTTAATAAAAATTCATATTGTCACAAGGAATTACTTATTAAGAATTACTTTTTAATTTTTTAATAAGTAGAAGAAATAAATATAAAATTATTTTAGACCTTATATCGATTATTTGAACCAATTGCACAACATACAATTAAAGAAAATATTGAACCCAGTAATTCTAGTACTCCTAGGCCAATAATGATTCCGACAAATATTCCACTTTGTCTTCTGAATTCTTTAATAATTTGATCTGTACAACCCTATAAATAAGAATAAAATATTAACAATATTATTATGTTATATTGTATACTTTAATTGCAATTAAAATTGATTTGATCATTTCATTATTTATATTTACAGTCCGTCAAGTTAGAGCGTGGTCGACTTCACCGACAGGTAATAAAATATTTTGCTCTAATTCTTTCGCGAGCCGATAGAAGAAAGCTTTGTCCTTGATGCATTGTTAACAAAGATTCAGTTGTCGTTGATCTTTTGAAAGAGAATCACGTTAAACGCCATGAGTGCTAAGTACGCGTCGCGCTACGAGGCTGTGTTCCTTTGCATCCACCCGAAAGGTCCCAAAATGTCGCAATCAGCGGCTGCTAAATATATGAGGAAGTCGAAGGCATTTGTACAGAAGTAGATACAGCGATATAAAGTGGCTAAAAATGTCGATGATTTACCAGAACGTGGCTCGATAGGAAAAGTGAACAAAAAAGATGAAAAAAGAATAGTGAATCTGTTTTCGCGGAATCCTGCTTTAACACTGCGGCAAGGACAAGCAAAATTAATGGCAAAAGGTTAAGATATATCCTACGAAACTATCCGAACCTATCTTTGTACTCATCATCTGAAATGGCGCCACACAATGAAGAAGCCTCTGTTGACTGAAAAACATGTGACAAAGCGACTCGCTTGGGCGCATGCGAATATTGACAGAGATTTTAAAAATGTCATTTTTACTGATGAATGTTCTATATGGGCACGTTCTGTCCTCACGCGAGCCTGGTCAACTTCCACCAATAGGCTTGTTCAGCGGACCGTAAAACATGGAATTAAGGTGCATCTTTGGGGCTGCTTCTCAAAGCAGGGATTCGGCACTTTGCACCTCTTTACTGACAACCTAAATGCCGAGAAAATGATAAAAATCTACAAAAAGGCTTTACTGCCATCTGCCAAACGATGGTTCATTACAAAAAATGAAGATTGGATTCTGCAGGAGGACAACGATCCTAAACACCGCAGCAAGCTCTGTACTCAGTGGAAGACTCAATCTGGCATCGTTACATTGGATTGGCCGTCGCAGTCGCCCGATGTAAACCCTATTGAAAATTTGTGGGCATATATTATACTGAAGCTTCGTGGAAGACGCACATACACTTTGAAGCAGTTGTCTTACGAAATTCGTTGGATCTGGAGATCCTTGCCACTAGAATACGCCGTCGAATTAGTAGAAAGCATGCCTCGGGGATGCCAGGCAATTATCGACGCCGGTGGTGACTGGACACATTATTGACCAAATTGCATCATTGTTTGTAATGTGTACAATGTATATATAAATATGAAAGTTTCATCAAATAAATTTTTTTATAAATTAACACGACCACGCTCTTACTTGACCGACTGTATAAGAATTTGTGTAAATAGTTTCATAATTCATGTTAAATTATGATATATATTATTCTAATTTAAAATGCAATAAAACAAAATTAAAAAAAATTTTTATTTTATTGTAAAAGATATTATAATCTAATCAAAGAAGTAATTTTCCTCACATTTTTCTTACATAATTATTAACCAAAAAGTCACTAACAATAAGTATTATAATTCGAAATTGAACGTGTATTTGACAATTTTTTTAAATAATAAAGGCAAAGTATGTTAAATTTTTCATTTCCTGTAAAGCACCTAACCGATAACCTGATCATTGTGCTTAAGTAGAAAAGATTTGAAGAATACTAAAATCCTACATAATAGTTTCTTAACTACTCAATCAGTGCATTTTTTATCTGGAAAAAATAAAGTAACTTTCTCTTTTGTAGATCAGTTTTGAAAGTTTCCATAGGCGATTTGAAAGTTTGAAGTTTTTAATAATATGTTTAAAATAAATATGATTTTACTGTTTATTTTGATGGTAAAAAAGTTTCATAGGCAAGCTTTGATATTAAAGAGTAAGTATACAATAATTAAGCAAAAACTAAGTAATAAGTAATAAAAAAAATTAATGAACTTTATTAAACTATTTTTAAGAGATTTTTTTGTAAATTTACGGAGTTATTTAAAATACGTGGTTATAAATTAATAGATAGAAGAATTGGAATTTCACAGAATTTAAAAAAATTATTTTTCATTATTTATATCTTATTTTAAAAGTCATTATTTATTAGAATTTATTTTATCTGTTACAAACTGTTATAAACATTGAAAATTTATAGCATACATTAATGGCATTAATGGCATAGATTTTTAAGGGACCTCAAAAGTCAAAGTTGATTTCGTACGGGAGCCAACAATTTGAATATAACAATTAAAAATGTGGTCAAGTTGAGAGAAGGACATCAAAGAGTGACCTACAATTTAATCTTGAGCTTCACCTTCACGGCCATTAGAAGGTCAAATTTAATTTTTTAAATAGAAACATTAAAATCATTTTAAGATTCGAAATAATCTTTAAAGATCGTTGAGCCGCGCATTACAAGAAAAACAGCCGGAATACAAGGAAAAACATGAGAAAGTTATTTTTCTGCATGACAACGCTCGGCCTCATGTCGCAAAAGTCGGGAAAAAATATTTGGGAACGCTCACTTGAGATATTTTGCCGCACCCACCGTATTCTCCGGACATTGCTTCTTCTGATTACTGGTTGTTCCAAGGGATGCAGCACGATCTGGCAGGTCATCGGTTCACTTCTTTCGCAGATATCGAAAATTGGCTCCTAACTTGGATTACCTCAAAAGACGAGACATTTTTTCGAGATGGAATTCGAAAATTGCCTAAGAGGTGGGAAAAAGTAGCAACTAGCGATGGACGATACTTCGATTAATCTTCTAATTCTTATTTTGAAATAAATGCATTTTTGACCGCAAAAAAACGGACCGAATTAATTTGTACTTCCAATATATATACACAGTATGTCGGAAAAGTTCCCGAACTTATTTTGTAGCGCTTGTACGAGTGGCGCCACCTCTTGGACGACACCGGTACTATGTTGCTACATCCATCAGGAGTGTCTGAGAATTTTTTCACCAGTATCCGTTCATTAGTTGCCGAGATAGAGGTGCTTGAGTGAACGTGTGTTTAGTACCCCGGTGCAAGCTCTACGATGGATGAGAAATTTGAACATCGTGGCGCAATTAAATTCTGCTATAAACTTAAAAAAACTTTCGCGGAAACGAAAAAAATGATCGATTCGGCTTACGGTGAAGGTGTAGTGTCGCGTACAACTGTTTATACGTGGTTCAGTCGGTTCAAGAAGGGTAGAGAGTCGTTAGAAGATGACGAGAGAAGCGGCCGGCCGTCAACAGCTGTTACCGACGAAAACGAGGCTGATACACAATGAATTTGTGCCCCCAAACACCACCGTGAATGCTGCGTATTACGTAGAGGTGTTAAAATGTCTGAAGCGCCGGATTAATTGCATCAAGCCCGAGTACAAGGAACCGGGATCGTGGAGTTTGCTGGATGACAATGCGCCTGCTCATTCTTCGAACATTGAGAAGCGTTATCTCGCCGAAAATCAGATCCCACGCATCAATCACGCCCCATACTCGCCAGATCTGGCTCCAGCCGACTTTTTCCTATTTCTCAAGCTGAAAATGGCCTTGAAAGGACGATTTTTTGAAGATGTACCGAGCATTCAAGCGGCTTGCACCGAGCGTCTCACAGCGATAACTTCAGAGGAGTACCAGAGAGCCTTCGAATCACTCATGGAGCGCTCAAATGAGTGTATATCTAGGGAAGGGGACTATGTTGAAGGCTAACTGGAATAAATTTCTTTAGATGTAATTTTCGATTTTTTATTTCAAAAGTTCGGGAACTTTTCTGACATACTGTGTACATATATATATATATATATATATATATATATATATATATATATATATATATATTGGATAGTCTAAAAAGTATTGAGCCTTTTTTTGTCATTTTTCGATTAAATATTTCTTTTATTTAAAATGGATTTTATTTAAGTACATATTGTCCATTATTATCTATGACCTTTTGCCATTTTTTGGGTAGAGCCAATTATTCCATCTGTGTAGAGCTTTTGTGGTTTATCGTCGAAAAACTTGGCCAAGTGATTTTCACAGTCCTTTTTTGAAGTAAATTTCTTTTCATTAAGGAAGTTTTGCAGGGATCGAAACAAATGGTAGTCTGATAGTGCAAGGCCTGGACTATATGGTGGATGCATCAAAACTTCCTAGCCAAGCTCTGTCAATTTTTGCCGGGTCATCAAAGATGTGTGTGGTCTGCCATTGTTATGATGGACGACAGCGCGCTTTCTATTGATCAATTCTAGCCGGTTTTTTTTTAATTGCTTCTTGCAATCTGGTTAATTGCTGACAGTACAGAGCCGAATTGAGTGTTTGGCTAGGTTTTAGCACCTTATGATAAACAATTCTCTTTCAATCCCATCATACACACAGCATAACCTTATTTGGTGTCAATCCTGGTTTTGAAGTCGTTTGTGATGATTCACCTTCTTTTGACCATGATCTTTTTCGAACGACATTCTCGTATCTTACCCATTTTTCATCGCCCATAATAATTTGCTTCAAAAATGGCTCAATTTCGTTGCATTTAATTAGCATTTCGCAAATGGAAATTCGGTCGATCAAATTTTTTTGTGTTAATTCATGCGGTACCCAAACGTCGAGCTACTTTGTGTATCCAGCCTTACGCAAATGGTTCAAAACTGTTTGGTGATGGATATTCAGTTCCTTAGCAATGTAATGGCTGCTTGTGTGTCGGTCTTCTATTTTTTGTAAGATTTCATCGACTTTTTCAGTGATTGGTCGACCTGAGCGAGGTGCATCTTTGACATCAAAATTTCCCAAACGAAAGCAAGCGAACCATCTCTTGGCTATGGCTTTTAATAAAGTATCTTGACCGTAGACACCCCAATTTTTTCACGAGCCTGCAATGCATCCTCACCTTGATCGTAGTGATATTGTAAAATACAACGAATTTTTTCAGAAATTTAACTCATTTTTAAATGAATACAACTTTTGACACGAATGACGAAATACAAAACTGTCCCTATGAAAATTGTAGACTGGAATGTCACCTTTCAAACGCATGTCAGTTTAATTCAATCTGATTAGTATTGCCCAATATATGACAACAAACACCATCTAGTGACAAAAAAGGCGCAATACTTATTAGACTATCCAATATATATATATATCTATTAGGTGTAGTAAAAAGTAATTCATTATTTTGCCAATAGATGGCTTTAGTAGTCTGTATCTCCCGTTGTAAAAGTGCGATCGGGTTAAACTAGATGGCGTTAGAAAGATAAGATTTCATACTGAAAAATTTTCTTATACAGTTTTGTTATTGCTTGACTTAGTATTTTTTTAGCACGCGTCAAAGATGGACACCAACAAAGAGAAAATACGCCATATTTTACAGTTTTCCTCCGATAAAGGCGAAAACGCAAGCCAGGCAGCTGAAAATGTGAATAATCTTTATGGTCCTGATACTTTAACAGCCAATTACGCGCAATTTTGGTTTCGTCGATTCCGTTCCGGTAATTTTGACGTCAAAGATGCACCAAGCTTTGGAAGGCCAATTGTCGAAAATGTCGATAAAATAATGGAAATCGTCGAGTCCGACCGTCACGTAAGCACTGTTTCGATTGCCTAGAAGCTAAACATTGCACAAAAAACCGTTTGGAACCACTTAAATAAGGCTAGATACAAAAAGAAGTTCGATGAATGGGTCCACACGAGTTATCGCAAAGAAACTGTATGGACCAAATTTCCATCTGTGAATCGCTGCTGAATCGCAACAATATCGATTCATTTCTCAAGCGGATGGTTACTGGTGATGAAAAGTGGGTCACTTACGACAACGTCAAGCGACATCGGTCGTGGTCAAATTGCGGTGAGCCGGAGCAAACGGTGGCCAAGCCAGGATTGACAGTCAGGAAGGTTTTGCTCTGTGTTTGGTGGGACTGGCAGAGAATCATCTACTATGAGCTGCTCCCCTACGGCCGAACTCTTAATTCGGACCTGTACTGTCAACAATTTGACCGTCTGAAAAAAGCAATCGCCCAGAAACGGCCAGCTTTGGCCAATAGGAGAGGAAGTGTATTCCATCAGGACAACGCCAGGCCGCATACACAGTGTGTCCCATGGAAAACGGAACTTTTTCAAAACATCGATTTATATTGGCGCCACCTATTGGTGGATGTTAGCAATGGAAAGGTCTATTCTTAACTGACATTCTGTCAAAATTGTATGACATTTGGTTCAATGGAAACCAAAATATCGCGCTCAAAGTGACAGTGTGTTTGTGGCATCGGTCGAAAAATGAACTTCGATCAAAGAGCAAATATTAAGTTCTGTTTTAAGCTTGGTAAATCCTTTACTGAGACGCATAATTTGCTGAAACAAGTTTATGGCGATAATTGTCTATCCCATACCAAAGTGTATGAGTGGTATAAGCGGTTCCAGGAAGGTCGTGAAGACATTCAGGACGACGAACATCCAGGTCCTTCGAATACCGTAGTTACTCAAAGTAACATAGAAAAAGTGCGTGAATTTATAAAAAATGAGCCAAAATCTTCATTGCGATACATGGAAATGAAATCGAATATGTCCAAAAATTCAATTCATCGCATTTCGACTGATCATTCGAATCTACGGAAGGTGTGTGCACGCTTTGTTCCACACAAATTGACCGACTACGAAAAATTGCTCCGAATTCAACATTGTAAGGATTTGATTAAAGAGTCAAAAAAGGATCCAAACTTGAAATATTCAATTGTGACTGGTGACGAGACATGGTGTTTTCAATATGATCCTGAAACCAAGCGTCAAAGTGCTGAATGGAAGCACCCAACCGAGCCCAATCCGAAAAAAAAGTCGTCTTGAAAAGTCAAAAGTAAAGACAATGTTGATTTGTTTCTACGATTCGGAGGGTATTATTCATCGTGAATTCGTTCCACCTGGTCTAACGATTACTGCTGTGTTTTATCTTGGTGTTATGGAGCGTTTGCTTAGCCGTATTCGTCGTGTGCGGCCACAATACCGTGAAAAAGGGAGCTGGCGTTTGTTGCATGATAATGTCCCGTCTCATCGATCGAACTTGATCACGGATTTTTTAATCAAAAATTCCATTTTAACCATCAACCATTCACCGTACTTGCCGAATTTGGCTTCATGCGACTTCTACTTGTTCTTCAAATTGCACTTGCCTATGAAAGGAAAACGTTATGCCGACGTAGAGACCATCCAAAGAGCGACGACCGACATACTAAAGTCGATGGATAAAAATGATCTCAAAAACTCATTCGATATGTTAATTGATCGTGCAAAACGTTGTATTGATGCGGAAGGAGACTATTTTGAATAAAATAAATGAGATTTGCCGAAATATTGAGTTTTTGTCTTTATTTTAAAAAAGTTCCGTTTTCTATGGGACACACTGTGTACATCGCCAGAAGCTCCGGGAGCTTGGTTGGGAAGTTCTTATGCATCCACCTTATAGTCCGGACCTGGCACCAAGTGATTACCACCTTTTTCTGTCTATGACGAATGATTTTGCAGTTGAGAAATTCGCCTCAAGAAAAGATTGTGAAAATCGACTGTCCCAGTTTTTGACAATAGGGACAAGGGTTTCTACGAGAGAGGCATTATGAAATTACCTTCAAAATGGCAACAAGTTATCGAACAAAACGGTGCATATTTGACCTCAATCGTATCATTCTATCTATGCTAAATAAAACCTTCAATTCAATGCAAAAATAATGGATTTCTCTTTATTACATCTAATATATATATAAATATATAACACATCGTTCAATAAGTCCCGAGACTAACCCAGAGATGGTGCTAGTAGTACTAAACTGGCCACGTTTCCATAGAGTGCGAACCTTTAGATAACACGTGTAAAAATTTTACGTCGATCGGATCACAGACAGCAGAGTTATCGAGGTTAGAGTAAAGTCACTTTGTAATTTGTTTGAAAAATGGAAAAAAGCTAGTTTTGCGTGTTGTTAAAACATTGTTATTTAATGGGTAAAAACACCGTAGTAGCCCAGCAATGGCTTGAAAAACATTACCCGGACTTCTTTCCATCCAAATCAACGATTTGTCGTTGGTATGCTGAGTTTAAACGTAGTTGTACGGACACAAACGATGCGGAACGCTCGGGTAGGCCAGTGGAAGCCGTTACACAGGAAAATGTGAGTGAAGTGTTAAAAATTGTAATGAAAAATCGCAAAGTGAAGGTCCGTGAGATTGCAGAAACGACACAAATATCATCTGGAAGCGTATTTACAATCCTTCATGAAAAATTGAGCATGAAAAAGGTTTTTTCCAAGTTGGTGCCGCGATTGCTTTCAGTGGAACAAAAACAGCAACGAGTCGACGATTCAGAGAGCAGTTTATCGCTATTTACTCGCAATAAAAAGGATTCCCTGCATCGATACGTGACCATGGATGAAACATGGATACATCATTTCACTCCGGAGTCGAATCGGCAATCATCTGAGTGGCGCATGGCTGGCGAAAGCCGCCCAAAGCGTCCAAAAACGCAGCAGTCTGCTGGCAAAGTCATGGCGTCTGTTTTTTGGGATACACATGGCGTGATTTTCGTTGACTACCTGGAAAAAGGTAAATCGATCAACAGTGATTATTATATTGACTTATTGGTACGTTTGAAGAAGGAGATCGCAGCAAAACGACCGCACATAAAGAAGAAAAAAATCCTTTTTCACCAAGACAATGCACCATACCACAAGTCTACGAAAACAATGGCAAAATGCAACGAATTGGGCTTTGATTTGCTTCCTAACTCCCCGTATTCGCCAGATTTAGCCCCCAGCGACTACTGGCTCTTTGTTGATCTCAAAAAAATGCTTCAGGGAAAAAAATTTGGCTCGAATGAGGAGGTCATTGCCAAAACTGAAGCCTATTTTGAAGCAAAGGATAAATCATTTAATAAACATGGTATAGAAATGTTGGAAAGGCGTTGGAAAGATTGTATTACTCTAAAAGGAGATTATATTGATGAATAAAAATGATTTTTGAAAAAAAATGTTGTTTTCGTTGTTAGTCTTGGGACTTATTGAACGATGTGTTATATACATATTTAAATATTGCGTTCACATGTACCGTCATATACTTTTTTTTTTGTCTTGCTAAATTGCGCATAGGTATTTGTAATTAGTCCAAGATGTCAACTTTTAACTAAATAAAATTTTGTGCAGATCGAAGAAGTAATTAAAAAAAAAAAATGTTTAGTTTCAGTCTCAATAGTTTGTTTATTAGATTCTCTTGTTCCGCAAAACAGACTATATACGAAAGATTAAAAATTTAAGGTCTTTCGTGCGCATTATCAGAGATACGATTCTGATGCGCGACCAAGATGTAAGTCGAAGACGCGAGAGAAAAGGTAGAAAAAATTGAAATGCCCGGAAAAGAAAGCTTTGAAATGAAAGAGAGAGATAGAGAGAATGAAAAAAATTAGATGTATATAATAATAAAAACGAAGATGAGTATTATACATTGTATTCTATATTAATTATATTATATTGTACATTGTATGTGTGTATATACATATACGAGGTCTGGCTATTAAATAACGAGACTGCGCGCCTAGAGGGCGCCGTAGAGGGGTGGGGAAAAAAACGAGTAGTGCGTTGGGTATCTAGATATCTTGTCTATGCACGTACCAAAATACGTTCTCGTCACTATTATTGTATTTGTGCAGTAGCGGTTTGAAACGAACGTGTTTTTTTCTCGTGCCGAAAACCATGTGTGACGAAAAACAGGAGCAACGTATCAATCTCAAATGTCTCGTTAAATTGAAAAAAACTCCGACTAAGTGCTGTAAATTGTTGCAAGAGGTCTATGGGGACAATTCTCTATCTCGTGGGCGTGTTTTTGAGTAGTGTAAGCGCTTTCGTGAGGGCCGAGCGAGCACTGAAGATGACCAACGCCCAGGTCGCCCTGTCACTGTTTCAACTCCGGAAACAGTGACCAAAATCAACCAAATTGTGCCTGCAGATCGTCGAATGAGCATCCGGATGATTGCCGAGGCTGTAAACGCCGATAAAGAAACGGTTAGACAAATTTTACACGAGGAATCACACATAACAAAAGTCTGTGCGAAGTTGGTGCCAAAAAACCTGACTCCTTACCAAAAGCTCTTGCGTCAACAGGTCTGCTCAGATTTCTTTGAAAGGTTAAAGAAAGATTCCGGACTGATAAAAAACATTATTACTTGCGACGAAACGTGAATTTTTTAATACGATGTTGCAACAAAGCGGCAATCGATGCATTGGAAGACGCCTGAATCGCCCAGAATAAAAAAAGCAGGGATGTTCAAATCAAAATTCAAGGCAATGTTGATCGTCTTTTTCGACATTAACATTCAGTTTTGGCAACACTGCGAGAACGAGTTCGTAGAAACATCCCGAGTTGTGGAAGAACAACTTGTGGATTTTGCACTAGAACAACGCACCTGCCCATAACCCGCTATCTGTGAAGCAGTATTTGGCCGGCAAGCGCACTCCAGTGCTTGAACACGCGCCGTACTCGCCAGATTTGGCACCGTGCGACTTTTTTTGTTTCCGAAGATAAAATCTGCTTTGAAAGGGACCCGATTTCAGTCGATAGAAGCGGTAAAGCAAAAAACGGCAGAGTTCCTAAAGGCCCTCACCAAAGGAGACTTCCAGCACTGTTTAGATCAATGGAAAAAACGTATGGAAAGGTGTGTGGCGAGGGAAGGGGAGTATATTGAAGGGTAGCATTCGAATGTAGAATAATTTTTATAATAAAACCCTTTTTCGTAACCAGTCTCGTTATTTAATAGCCAGACCTCTTACATAATATATAATAATAATGATACTATTGGAAGTGTGAATAAGTTCTCGCCGTTTCACCGTCAGATGGCGGTACAAAAATTTTGTGTGTATAATTCAAGATGATCATGCATCTATATTGAAGTTCTATAACCTATGTTTAAAATCAGTGCGTGTCTTTCCGTTTACATATGAAAAAAAATTTTCTTTTTGTAGCGTAAAACATGTCGAGTTTCGTGCCAAATAAACCGTTTTTGCGGGGAATTTTACTGCACTATTTTATTCAGAAGAAATCTGCAGCTGGAGCACACAAAATTCTTGTAGAAACCTGTGGTGATCATGCTCTGTCGAAAAGAACACGCAGAGATTGGTTTAACCGATTTAAAAATGCTGATTTTGATGTGCAAGATAAAGAACGTAGTGGTGCACCAAAAAAGTGTCAAGGCGACGAATTGGAAACATTACTTGCTGAAGATCCATGTTAGACGCAATCTGATGCTGCAAAATCATTAGAAGTTTATCAAACAACAGTTCCGAAACGTCTGACAGCATTAGAAATGATACAAAAGGAAGGATCTTGGGTGCCGTACGAACTGAAGCTGAGATATCTCGAACGGCGTCTTGGCACGTGTGAACAGCTGCTTTAACGACAAAAAAGAAAAGGTTTCTTATATCGTATTGTGACTGGTGATGAAAAGTTGATATACTTCAGTAATCCTAAGCGTAAAAAATCATGGGTTAAGCCCGGCGAAGCAGTAGCATCAACGCCAAAGCGGAATATCCACGGTTCTAAGTTATCATACCACGTTTCCAATGCTGTGCATTTGGTGGGATCAGCTGGAGGTAGTGTATTACGAGCTGCCCCAACCCAATTGAACCATCACAGGAGATTTCTATCGACGACAATTGATGCATTCGAGCCGAGAATTGAAAGAAAAACGGCCGCTATATGAGCAAAGATATGATAAGGTGATGTTGCAGCATGATAACGCTCGGCCGCATGTCGCATCACCGGCCAAAACATACCTGAAAACGCTGAAATAGGGAGTCCCACCCCACCTGTCGTACTCTCCAGATATTGCGCCTTCTGATTACTATTTATTTTGATCGATGACAAACGGCCTGACTGAGCAGCACTTCACTTCATATGAAGAAACGAAAAAATGGATCTATTCGTGGATAGCCGCAAAAGAAGTGTCGTTTTTTCGACTTGGAATTCAAATGCTGCCAGAAAGATGGGAAAAATTAATCTCTAGCGATGGGCAATATTTTAATTGACTTGTTTTTTTATTATTTGTTTTAAATAAAGGATTTATTTTCATAAAAAACGGCAAGAACTTATTTACACTCCCAATAATATATGCATAATAATACTATATATTACAAAAAAAAAAAAAAAAACAATAGCGTGCGAATTAAATGTTTTGATAGGTGCAAGCCTGTTGACGCGCTCGGATATAATAGGCTATAATTTCACACCAGAGGGTTTATTCTATCTAAATGATATTTGTATTTTATAGTTATCTTCATACTACTAAATCTCTTGTAAAGTGTTCTAAAGTGATGATACATTGACTTCAGGAGTTATAGCGTCGACGAGAAAAGGTTCGAGATCTGTTTCTTCTTGCCTTACTAGAATTATGCGCTGCTTAACTGTAAGCCGTGAGTGGTTTCGCGGACAAGAGTATTTCTCGGTCGAGCTTGCAATTACGTTGCGACTGAATGGACAAAACAGAAAGCGATATTTTGAAAAAGAAGTTGAATTAAATTAAATTAAATTAAATTATAATTATTGTAAACATTAATATTACCCTCAGACTCATTTCCGAGATGCCTTCGGGGCTTATTGCACCTGACTCATAACTGAGTTTGTTGGGTGTTAAGAATCCTACGATCGAGTGATGAGCGGCAGGTGATTACCTTCTAATCTTAACTAAATCTCACGAAATAGTTGGTAAAGTTATTAAGCGTAAATCGTTACATATTGATTAATGAAGAACGGATCGGGTCACAAGGGTTATCAATGAAAAGGAGATTTTGCCATCCTTGGTTCCCAACACTGCCGAACGCTATTCTGATATAGCACATATTACGAGGCAATGTCCTTCCTAGTATTCCCTCCCAGCCGGCAAGTATAGGATAACGACCACCGCTGAGAATTCATGTATCAGCAGAGGGGTCACCTATAATCGAAGCTCGCCCCAAATAAAGCCCAAAAAGTCTCCGAACTAAAATATCGGTTTAGAAGAACACCAACAGAGGCAATGTATCATGAAATTAAGGCAAGATAAGAAGAAAAAAATTTATTACTAACAACAATCTAATTACTAGCGCTGTATCTAGCTTGTCTTTCTCTTTATTGGCTATGATCTTTGCTTATTAATAACTAACTACTAACCTATGTAGCTTAATAAAACCTTAAAATTTTATTATAACATATAAAATAAATTGAAATAACACGCTGAAATAACATATTATAAAATGAATATAATGTAATATAATATTTATAAAATACAAGCAAAACAAATGTTATAGCATAGTGAAAATGACTGCAACTATTATTTTAGAAGATATCTGAACGCAAATTTATAACAAAAAGTGCTATGAAATTATAAATTTGAGAGAAAAAGATCTATGTAAAAATGTTCCAAAAACTTTAATTAAATTTCTAGATATAATTATAAAAATTCATAAGAATAATAAGAAAATTAGATTGAAGTCAAGTAAAAGAGTATCTGTATATTCACATTGTTTCATATTCTCTGTCAGACCACGATCATTTGTATCGCCTAGTTTACTAGAATTACTAGAAACGATGCATAAAGAATATGGCTCTGAAAATTTAATCGAAACATTATTATACCTAGGTCTTAGGCTTATCATATGAAGAAACAAAACGATTCAAAGCATCTATAATACAAGATCCTAAAAATCATTTTCAACTTTAATTGTAGCTTGGAAACGGACAAAATCCTACATGTTGAGGTTGGAAGAGATCCCCAAAAAGAGTTCTAATACCAATATACCAGGCTGTTCAATAAGTTTTGCAGTTCGATAAGAGAATCACAATTTTATGGTTTGAAATACACTTTATTATTTAGTATAGTCTCCCTGAACATCAATACACTTGTTCCAACGAGATTCCAATTTATGAATTCCATCCCTGAAGTGAGAATCTGGAAGGGCTGCGAAGTGCGCTTCCACATTTGTTATGACCTCATCATTTGATGAAAAACGCTTTCCACGCATGAATTTTTTTAGGTCTGGAAACAGATGGAAGTCGATAGGGGCCAAATCTGGTGAATACGGTGGATGCTCCAACAATTTAATTCATGAATTTTAGCCATTGTCAAAATGCTCTGGTGACACGGTGCATTGTCCTGATGAAAAAGGATTCTTTTCTTCTGTAAACCCGGTCTTTTTTCACGAATTTTTCCTTCAGCTGGTCTAAAAGGTTACAATAATATTCAGAATTTATTGTTTTACCAGTTTGCAAGTAATCCACAAACAAAATTCCTTTCGCATTCGCAAAAACTAATGCTAACACCTTCTTGGCCGATTTCTGAACACGACCTCGTTTCGGAGCCGAAGAACCAGGTTCACACCACTCTTTAGCCTCTTGTTTTAATTCAGAATCATGGTGATAGACCCAAGTCTCATCCACAGTGATGAATCGACGCACAAAATCCACTTTATCCTTTCGAAAACGCTCTAAATGTTGCTGAGAAAGTCGCATTCGAATGTGTTTTTGTTCCATTGTTAGCGAATCCGGCACCTATTGTGCACACAGCTTTCTGAAACCCAATACTTCAGTCAAAATATTGTTTACACTGCCCAATGAGATGCCTAGGACTTCTACTAAATCTCTTTCAGTCACTCGACGATTTTCCAATACGATATCCTGTATTTTTTCTACGATTTCTGGTGTTGTTGCTGTTTTTGGACGTCTTTGACGTGGATCGTCTTCAAGGCTTGTTCGACCACGTTTAAATTCAACAACCCATCTTTCTACTGTACTGATTGAAGGCGAAGAGTCCTTATACACTTTCAACATTCGTTCATAAATTTCTTTTGCTTTTAAACCTTCAAAAAATAAAAATTCAATCACTGCTTGATACTTGATTTTTTCCATTGTAAAAAAATACTGTGACACGTCGATACTGAATGGCTTGTGAACAAAGAATAAATTGACAGATTGAAATGAAACTTTACACACATTCATATGAAGAGTGTACCAACATAACAAAATAAAATTTAGGCTAGTAGCAACACCCTCTCTTATCGAACCGCAAAACTTATTGAACAGCCTGGTACACAAAAAAAAATTAGTTCTCGACAATCTGTTAAAAAATATTTCTTGTTCATGCAAAAAAGGGTTGAATACTTTAAAATGCAGTTGTGAAAAACATGGTTTAAAGTGTTTAAACTTGTGTCATTGCCATGGCTTGGAAAATTGTTTTAATGCTAAAAATCATCATTCATAAAACGACTCGGAAGATATAGCAGTAGAATCTGAGAATAATCTTTAAACTAAAATGATAAAAAAAAAAAGGAGAAGAAGGAGAAAAAGGAGACGAAGAATAGAAAGAAAAAAAAAGAGTAAGGAAGAAGAAAAAGTAGAAGAAGAATCATTACCTCAATATAAAATCAAACTTAAATTAGAACGCAACAAGTGATAATTGGACGGCGCAATATTTGGGGAATATGGCGGTAGGTTAAAGAAGGTTTCAACAGGTCCATCAACGTAAGACCGAGCATTGTTATGCAATAGAATCACTTTTTTGTGCCTCTGCTCGTATTGTGGCCGTTTTTCACGTAGTGCTTAGCTCAATCGTATCAATTGAATTCGATACCGTTGTCCAGTGTTAGTTTCGTTTGGTTTTAATAGCTCATAAAAAATAACACCAACAGTTGTTCACAGGCGAGAAAACGACGCTCAACGTCCCTTGGCTTCAAATCATAAGGAATCTAAGTTCTCTGCTTTTGAATAATTTCCAATGCATGCAATCTCTTGGAAATGGCTTGGCGGATAATTCCTAATACTGAAGCAAGCTTATTTTCCGTTTGGCTTGGAATCTCCTCGAGCAATGCCTCCAATTTAGCATCTCCAAAGGTTTTTGGTCTTCCTTGACGCAGACAGTCGTCAATATTGAGATCACCGTAATTGTTTAACTTGGAGCAGCATCTCTGTAAACGTTTTGGAGCTCCCGATGTGCTTCAGCTGCCGTTTTCTTCGAATGAAAAAAAAGCAACTCATCCTGCAAATGACGATTTTTTGGCACAAAATGAGACATTTTCGCACATCTAAAAGTATATGATGCCAAATCAAAATCACTAATGTGCAAAGTAATTTGCTCACCATATGTCTAAGCTTGATTGATAAGGTTTTGGATCTCGAAATCGACAAACACTTACTGCTGGAGCCATCTATTGACAAGCAGCGGGAACTTAGTTGATAATATTTTACCTAATATTTTATATAAAACTTGAAGTCTTCACGAAAAAATGAGCAATGATTTAGCCCTCTAGAACCAAAAAAGAGAAGGTTGATTACTCACTTGTAAAAGATGCATGTTTTACGAAAATCGAGAATTTCTTGGGAACTATTGGACTTCATCGGATATACAAAATAAAATAAAAAGAATTTGTACTTATCTAGAATAAAAGAAGGTAAAATTATAGTAATTTTCATAATTTCATCGATTTTTTTTGAGGTAAGAAAAATTAGAAATCAAAAAAATTGTTTTTTGTGTTTTACTTAAAAATTTTGAGCTATGTTAAAGAATTATAAATAGAAAAGATATGCATTTTTTGATCGTCTAAAACTTTTATATTCAACTTTTTTGATGAAACAAGTATTTGCGCCGCAAATCGTGAAAAATCGTTTTTTACCCCATTCACCCCCCACCCCTAAGCGACTGCAAATATTCAGGTGTTGAACTTCTCAGAAAAGTCTCTGCATTAGTTATCGCTTTTTCTACCTTTTCCAACTTGAATTATCCTGTTACAAATTTTAGCCTGGACTAAAAAGAAATTTTATAAGAAAATTTTTGGGCAGAAGCTACTTTCTGATTCAGCCCATTAACCCTTTGACTACAGCACACTTTGTTACGCACCGATCGTACCATACGGCAGGGATTGTGTTACGATGTGCGTCGAGAACGGCGAATTTTTGGGTAGGGATGCATTTTTGTGAAAATATATTTCAATAATCAAAAAACTGAATTATACTACATTAAAATAATATTATTTATATCCTTGAACCTGACCTAGCATAAATATCTAATAATCAATGTTTAACAAATAACAAAAATTATGCGACGGGCGCCTAAAGGCGCTCTCAGTATCACAAACGCAAAATTTCTAAGCGCCTATAGGCGCCTACAGTAGCCAAGGGGTTAAAATATTGAAATTTTATATGTTTTATTCGGAATCAAAGGTAGAAAACATGTTTGTCTTCAAAACATCAAAGTTGACTGCGATTTACGTGTAATATTATTTGAACTATGTTTTTTAAGACGAGCAAAACTTGTAGTTGATTATACCGACTAACTATGATTATAATAACTCTCTTGACCTGACTTAAACTGTACTGATGTCTTAAACTAAATTAAGTAAATTTCTGTCGTTTTTTTACTCCTTATATAACTCTTTTAAGAGTGGATGAGTGATGCATTTGCATCAGTTTAATTTGAATATTTACTTTTCTCTGTTCGTTTATTGGTCCTTTTAATGTGCTTAAAGGAGACGTAAACTTGCTCTTCGCAAGATTCTTCTCACGTTGCATTAGAAAAGTAGGTGCATGAGCTATCTGTCTCACTTACACGATATTGGGATGAAGTTCTTCACGCTCTCAGTGGTTACTCTGGCTCTCCTCTAAGGTGCATGATCTAATTGTCTCGCTTATATGGCTAATAATTCTTTTCTACTTTCATATCGATGTATTATTTTAATTTATACTTCTAATCCCTGGAGACTGCATACTTCCGTCCAAGCTAATCGTGGATTTTCTTGGCAAGTATTCGTTTTTTTTTTTACTTTTTTTCTTATGCATTGATATTATTTAAGAGTTTCCTTAAAAATATTTTTTACATTTTCTTCTCCTGTTATTCTATGTATGTTACGCGCATGTTGTTTTTATTTAAATAATGAACGAGAAACTTTCCATTACAATTAGATAAATTGTAATTTTTCAATAAATTATAGGTTCTATTATAAGGGTTAAGAATACAAATTGATAATGGATTCGGACTTAGCAAGTCAAAATTTATATAAGCATGATAATCTTGTCAAAATAACAGACTTTTTTGTATACCTGTGTAATATGTAATGTATTAACTAAAAAAATATGCTAAGTTAAATAAATCTTGTGAAACCTTGATAAAAAAATTTGAATATATTAACTATCTATACATAAATTATTTATATTCAAAACATCTAAAATTGGCTTACAGTGTCAAAAATACCAGGAGGTATGATATCAGCAATACGCACTGTGCGGAATTTTTCGCAGTTAGATATAGATTCATTTTTGCAGCAGCTACTAGGAACAGAAAAAATAGTTCCTTGACTCACAGTTATTAATATTTCTGATTCATTATCCTTGTTTGAGAATTTACTAATAGCCCAATCATTAGGACTGTTAGCTCCACAGCATTGAAGATTTTGTTGAAAACTATCAACTATTTTAGTTCTGGATGAAATCACACCATATTCATTCTACAAAAATATTATCAATTAATTAAGGTAACTAAAAATTAATAATATTATATATAAATATATATATATATATATGAAAACAAAAAATTATCAATAAAATATTAAAGAAACAATATTTAGTTTCTAATGCTTTGTAACTTTCAGGATTCTAATTTACTTAATACTACGTTTACCATTGTTGGCGAAGACTTTGCGAGGAAGTGGACAGAGACCCCTGGGGTTTGGGTTACAGAATCGTGATCTGAAAACTGGCAAGTTTCAGTCCACCCGATCGCTAGAACAAATCCATGATGGACGCGATGATAGGTAGTTTTTCACCGAACCATCCGGTGATGGAATAGGCTCCAGACTACCACGACCTAATCGTCTGGGAATTTAGCGAGACGGAGATACTCCAAATTATGTCCTCACTTAAATCTGGGAAGGTGTCGGGATCGGACGCATTCCAGGGAGGATTCTCCGACAGATTTCTCTGGGACACCTAAACTTACTGTTGGATATGTACAATACAAGTCTGTGATCCGGGGGCTTGCTACGCGATGGAAAACGACCCTGTTAGATCTCCTATACAGGGGTAAAGGTGATTCGGGGTCATCGTCGTCGTATAGGCTCTTACAAAAGATGGCAGAAGAAAGGAAAGTAGATATCACCTTTATAAGCGAACCTGGAAACACAAAGTAAGAAGGATCAAACTGGGTCACGGATAAGAGAAATAAGTTATCTAGATACGAAACCAAGACAAACTACCCATCTCAGAGAAGGACAGGGGAATTAGGTTTAAGCTGATAACATTACTTATCTAAGCTGTTACTTCAGGCTCCCTACTCCTGGCAAACCAGACACCTTCAATGATGACCTGGAGGAACTGGAGAATAGACTACGTGATACCCAAGGAGGAATCATCGTTGGAAGTGATCTTAACGCACACGCTTTAGATTGATGATCGACAAAAACAAATACAAGAGGTCTAAAAAAAAATATAAGAGGCTAGAGCTGTTAAATAATGGCACAACCACTTTCAGAAGAGAGGGGTAAAGGAAAACGACTCCAGACATCTCTCTTGCTTCAGAGAACGTAGCAGACTCAATAAATGCGACATTATAGAGGGTAACGATATAGGATGCAGAGCTGTTAGTGGAGGAAGTAATGACACTAATAGAAAAAACTTGCATTGATTTAATGCCAAGAAAATCTAGCAAGGAAAGCTTTTAATCTACTGATGGAAACCAGAAATTTTCGATCTGAAGAGAAAATGCCAACAACTACGGAGACGCACACAACGAGCAAAGAGAAGGACGGATCCTACAGAATTGCAGAGACGAAAAGAGGAAGAACAGCAGCTAAGAAACGGTTCAGTAAAGCTATCAAGGAAAGTAAGAAAAGACACTGAAAAGCTCTCTGCATGAAAGTGGATAATGGCCCGTCAGGATTGGGCTACGAGATAGTGATAAAAAACTAGTTGAGTTCTCTAAAACTCTTTTTCGCGAAGCAGACGTAACGGAGAACATAGTCACCACACTATTTCCAGAACACCAGAAAAAGCAAGAACAACCTATAAAGGTAACAGAGAATATCCCTACTTTTACAGAGGCGGAATTAAATTCGACGGTCAACTCTATGAAAAATAAGAAAGCACTAGGACTAGGCGAAATTCTCTCCAAAATTCTCAAACTAGTAGCATAAATATTGCCGAAATTATTACTTATTATGTACAACATATGCCTAAATACTGAGATATTCTCAAGAAGATGGAAAAAGCAGAAATTAGTGCTAATAGGTAAAAGCAAAGAAGACCTAAATACAGCTGCAAGAAATCACCCACTGTGTATGTTTGGCGCAGCTAAGAAAGTCCTTTAAGGGGGGAAATCACAGTAGCACACAAAAAAATAGGCATATTCTCGGGAATTAATTTTGGCTGAATAAAAGTATCAATCGAAAATCTATAAAGTAGGTTTTATAGCAATACTAAAAAAGTACAAAATGTAATTTTTTCAATAAAAAATATTTAAAAATAGCGGCTGCGCAGCATATGCCCCAAGGCGCCTATTTTTGAAAGCGTGTCAATGGCCGAAGACGTAGACTCCTTAATTTTTGACTTGGAAGAAAAAACCGAAATTTTTTAGTTTTCATGTAACAACAGCTAGCGAGCTACGTAGGATTTTTTCGATGTATTGATTTTTCACAAAATGGTGCATGTTTGAAAATAAAGTTAAATTTTTAACAAAAAAAAAACGCTATCAAATCTTTAATAAAAAAAACTAAGCCACATAAAATAAAAAATCCTACGTAGCTCCGTGGAGAAAGATATTTTAAAGCTACTGTCAAAATTTTAAGTCAATCTATAAAGATTTGCTCGAGTTATGTCTTCGGCGAGCTCAAAAAAAGTGGTTTCGAGAAAAACGCGTTTCAAGTTTTAAGTACTGAGAAACCATACCTGAGTGGCGTTACCGCAGAATGAAAAATTTGGGCACTCGGACACTTTTGCCGTGTTCCATCATTTAGTTTATTATTTTTAAGACCCTAAAGCACTTTTTAGGCGAAAAAAATTTTTTTCGAAAAATTGAAAATTTTACTGTGATTTCCCCCCTTGAAAGCTGATGAGATCGATACTTCAATAAAAGAGTACAGGTTAAAGGGGGCCTCTCAGACAGGCAGTTTGATTTCCAGAAGGGTAGATCAGCAAATGACGCCGACAGAAGAAGAACGCTCATTTGAAAGGCGTGATTACGCTTGCCAAAATTGACATAAGAAAGGGTTTTGATTAAGTTGAATGGAAAAACATAATAAGTTCTCTGAGAGAAACGTTCAATGTCCCTTCATATCTATTACCAATGGTGGAGGACTATCTGAAAGACAGACAGTTACAGTACGAAACCAAGTACGGAGTTAAATTCAGAAAGGTAACGTCAGGAACAGCTCAAGGATTGATCCTAGGTCTGGAGCTGTGGAACATATCCTACGACAACATCCTTAGGGTTGAACTCCCTGACGGTTGCTATCTCAGTTAATATGCTAACGACATAGCAAAAGTTATCAAAGAAAGATACCACAAGAAATTCAAGACAAGCTAACCATTGTTATGACGCGGCGCAGGAGATAGCTGGATGACCACATGCTGGTACTGCCGGTAGAAAAAAGAGAAACAGGAGGAGTATAGGGAGAAGTAACACCTCGGTAATAAACCTCGGCCTATGTGACCTGGATAGTAGTACCTCGTAAGGGTCCCCGCCTGGGTTTATAGGCAAAGGGTGTATATCATTATCCCCACTCTATAGCCGCGAGAGGCATCCCGTGTCGCCTGTAAAGGAGCTACTGAAAGTTGAGCGAAGCCATACGTGTTGAGTGATTCTGACGTTACGGTCATGTCTCGGGCGTCAGTTGACGAAGGTATGGGGGAGCAACACACGACTTTGCGCCTTACATCGTCTAGACGGGTGGTTCTGCCGACCCCTTCGCCAGAAATAGTTAGCTCAGGGTACAACGCATTAAGACAAGATCCCTTAGAGGTGTTGTGGTCGTCGGCGGAAACGGGGTATGAACCATCTCAGAAATTCAGAAACACTAGTCACGATCTTTGAGTTGAGGATACGGACCGACAAATAGGCCCGGCAGTTGCGTGAGCTTTAGAGGCGATCCGACTCCAGGTACCGCCTCGAAACACGAGTCAAGATGAATGATCGTGGTTCGACTGCCACTAACATGGCCCCGAGACAGTGGGTCTCCCGTAATCAGCGGATCGTTTCTAAGGGTCTTTTTTATAACAAAATATGGCGGTCATAAGGACTGAAAAAGAAGAAGAGGAATGTATTACATGCACCCCTCCAACACCAAAACCTTGCATAAGTCTCTTTTTAAAATCAAACGAAAGCTAAGGCGTGCGACAAGAAGAGGGCATAAATGCCACGAACACGGCGACGGTCGACAATGTTTTTTCGCGGCAACTCGCAGAACGCGAAAGAATGATATTAAAATGCATTGACAGCAATCGATCATTACAGCCATGTTGGCTGCCTTAAAAAGTCAGCCAAACATAAAAAATACAATTAAGAAGGGGGTGCCGAAAATAGAGGAGATGCTGGATAAGTTCCGGCATACTACTCCGATAGCCAGCGAGGCTTGAAAGAAGCTGTTTATCACGGTGATCAGAGAAAGAGTAGCCTCTTAACCAAAGAGGCCGGTCTCTAGCCCACTCAGCCTTTCTATCCAAAAACTTGTGAAAGCACAAACGTGGTCGAATGTCATTAAAAAATAAAAGAAGAGGACGAAGATGACACCCGCAAGAAAACTATATCTATAGAAAGAAAACAGAGTGCAGCAGTAGCTGCAGGAGAAATCTGCTGCATCAAAAAATAACAAGAACCAGAGAACGTGACATGAATTGAAGAACACCTTAGCCAAGGGACAGAAGGACCTACCAAACGCCTTGCAAAGGACTGTCGGAAATGCAGGCTCACTTAGGGAGCTGATCCCAAAAGCGATCTTCGAGATCAGAGACCTAGGCTGCTGTCAAAGGCAGAAGTCAGAGGGACCCTTAGACCGCCCTGCTGAAGTACTGCGGGGCAATAGAAGTAGCGCTGACTAAGTCAGACACTATTTAACAGCAAATGGCCTTCGTGCCCATCAATGAAATTAGCGCAAACCGAATGCTCGAATCAGCTCAGCTTCGGATCGGCTGGGTGAGTTGTAGAGTGTGATGAAAGACTGTAGTACTCAGGTACTACCGGTGTCTCGGTTTCGGCCATTTAAGCCGGAACTGTAAAGGACCGGAAAGAGCCAAGCAGAGCATATCGCGCAGCCGTATCTAAAGCCCAAGGATGATAAAACTTTTGCAAGGCCATTTCAACCGGAGCCGAACGGCGCACGATCTACTTCTGCAGATCTGCTTCGACCTGTCCGTACATATAGTTTTTATTTACGAACAGTATCGGAGCAGATAAACGGGAGAGTGGTATTCTGATGATAGCGGTACAGTAGCCATCTGAGTTCTCGAAGGAATATCAGATAGACTAAAGTATGGGCTGAAGCACTACAGGTGGGGAAATATCGTCGGAGAATGGCCGCAGTGCAGCGTAGAAGGGCCCTTCACATCGCTGCTTCGTACCGAACGGTCTCGGGCATTGCGGTGCTGGTATTCTCTAGAGTGGTTTTTATCGACTTTATGGCTCAAAAGCGTAAATCGTGCACCAGAACAAAGCTGAACATGGCAAGGCAACCATAATGAAGGGAGCCCAGGCCAAATCCTTGCGGGCCTAGTAACAGCGATGGAAACTGGACCCTCGGGTGCGTTGGATGACTCGACTAATCCCTCAGCTCGAGCCATGGCTCTGACGCTCCTATGGAAAGGTAGATTTCTGCCTCACGCATTTTCTGACGAGGCACAGCCTCTTCCTTACATATCTTTACTGTATGGGAAAGGTAGAGACTCACGGCTATGCCCTTTGTAACTCTACTTGCGATGACGCTCTTCACACGTTCTTTTATTGCGAGCGTTGAAGCGTCGAGTAGGGAGAATTAAAAGAAGACCTTGTAGTTATCACGCCAGATAATACAGTCTTTGTGATGCTCCAGGGTCAATTGGCGTGGTCAAAGGTTGCCTTCTTTGTTAGGAGGGTCCTCCGACAAAAAAAGGTCGTCCTGAACGGCCTACCGTAGGCCGTCTAAAGAAGAAGATGACTTACAAATTAAAAATAGAAGACAGAAGACCTTTAAAAAAAAAAAAAACGACAGCGTTTTATAGGCGAAGGCCTGGACCTATTCCGAAGTAATATCCAAAGGCGGTTCCAGAGTGGGAACAAAAACCAGACTAGGCAGATGGGTTTTAGTAGGTACGGCAATGTTTTGGGAGTCCCACACACCGGGAAGACACGGAGCTTCCCTGCTGGTCCGTAAAGGATTTTCCCTCCCACCAGAAAAAAAAAAAAAAAAATTATTTAATGACGATAAAATTGTATGTAATTAATTCAATTAATTACAATAAATGTAATTGTTTATAATATTCTTCATATAAAAATACACTTGTAGAAATGCGAATAAAATGTTTTGTTCAAGAATATACACTAGTAAAATAATACGTAATACAACAAAATAAATAGAAATACTACAAAATAAATCGAGATTCCAATAAAGAGTATTTATTATACATATCAGTGACTGTATACGAAAATTTTTTTTTAACGATTAATTTCAAAATGGCGGTTGTGCAGCGTGTATCTCTAAAATTGCATTTCTTAAGTTGGCTGGAAACATAACTCAAACAATTTTCAACCGATTTACTTGAAATATTGAATATATCTTGAAAAATACATTTTCTATGAAAGTACGTAGGATTTTTTTTTTAAATTGCATAGTTCATTTGTTATTAACAATTATCTGATGATTTTTTAGGCAAATTTTTCACTTTCCACTTTGGAAGTGCGCCATTTGGTCAAAAATTAATATATTAAAAAAAACCTACAAACTTGGGTGTACAACTTTGCTTCCGCCGTTTTGCAATAGATGGCTGTAGCGGTAAGTGGTAGTTGAAATAAATAGATCATAGATGTCATACAATAAGCTTAGGTATTTGTAAACATAACGCCATCGAAATATTAGTCGATTTGTGTCTGCATCTTAAAGTTATTCTCGATTAAACATGTCTGCTTACAAGCCAAATTCTCGTCATTTCCGGGAGGTTTTAATTTTCTGCTTTAATATGAAGAAATCTGTGACTGAGGCTCATCGAATGCTCTCAAATACCTATGGTGAGGCTGCTTTTAGTGAAAAAACGTGCCGAGAGTGGTTTCGACGCTTCAAGAACGGCGATTTTAACGTCGAAGACCAGCATGGCGGTGGAAGAGAGAAGGTTTTCGAAGATGCAGAATCGAAGGCATTACTTGATCAAGACTCGTGTCAAACGCAACAAGAATTGGCAGGATCATTGGGAGTGACGCAACAAGCCATTTCAAAACGCCTGAGAGTCATGGGAATGATTTAGAAACAAGGAAATTGGGTGCCGTACGAGTTGAAGCCGAGAGATGTTGAACGGCGTTTGTGTGTTTGTGAACAGCTGCTTGCAAGGCAAAGACGGAAAGGATTTCTGCATCGCATTGTGACTGGGGACGAAAAATGGGTTCACTACGATAATCCCAAGCGCAGAAAATCATGGGGATATCCCGGCCATGCTTCCACGTCGACGGCCAAACCGAATATTCACGGTTCCAAGGTCATGCTCAGTATTTGGTGGGACCAGCTCGGCGTAGTGTATTATGAGTTGTTAAAACCGACTGAAACAATCACAGGCGATCGTTGTCGAACGCAATTGATGCGTTTGAGCCGAGCATTGGAAGACAAACGGCTTCAATACAACGAGAGACATGATAAAGTGATTTTACAGCATGACAATGCTCGACCCCATGTTGCCAAAGTGGTCAAGACATACTTGGAAACTTTGAAATGAGAAGTCCTACCCCACCCGCTGTATTCTTCAGACGTTGCTTTCTCGTTCTATCACTTGTTTCAATCAATGGCACACGGCCTGGCTGACCAGCACTTCCGGTCTTATGAAGAAGTAAAAAATTGGATCGATTCGTGGATCGATTCAAAGGATGACCAGTTTTTTCAACGCGGGATTCGTATGCTGCCCGAAAGATGGGAGAAAGTAGTGGCCAGCGATGGACAATACTTTGAATCATAAATGTATAACCAGTTTTTTACAATAAAGCCTCGAATTTCGGAAAAAAACGGCGGAAGCAAAGTTGTACACCCACTATATAGCAGTTGTTATATAAAATCAAAAGAAAAAATTGGCTTATTATAGTTCAAAAATTACAGGAGCTGTTTGTTCGGCCGTGGACCCTGAAAAAACGAAGACGTCATCGGAAAAACGCTGCACAGCCGCCATTTTCAAATTAATCGTTTTAAAAAAATTTTTATATACAGTCACTCATATGTATAATAAATACTCTTTACTGGAATATCGATTTATTTTATAGTATTTCTGAAAAAAAATCCTAAAAAGGCCGATTTTTTCGACTTCTAAAGTGGCCTAACCCCTTAAAAAAATTTTTATCTTAAACGTAAAACTTCCCACTCTTTTCATATCAGGGATCGAAAACAGTAATTATCATTTAAAAATATCACTATGACCCTGAAATAATATTGAATATGGAATTCAAGATGAAAGTCAAAGTACTGGTAGATGATTTCCTCTACCCCCTTCAATTTTGTCTTAACTACTTTTCTGGATCAGGCTTAGATTCCAAAAAATTCCGATGGGGAGATTAATCCCGTAACCTACAACTACGGGCATAGCCCGTAGTACGATGATCGGGCTAAAAATAAATATTACGGGCATAGCTTGTACTATTCACTTATAACTACAAAAAGTTTATTTATACAAATATCAGTAATATAAAATAAATAATCTGCAATGGAGTGATACAATTTAAAACATTGGCTCGATGGCTGCGCGAGCTTGTTTACGTTTCTGGCCCAAAATTCTTGAATGTAAATCGTAGGTTAAGGGGTTAAAATAGCCCACCTTGTGTATATGTATTCATACATATGAGGGTGGTCTCATAAGTACTCAGCCTAACAAGGAAAACACAAAAATTTTCGGTAAAAAACTCTTTATTTTTAAAGATAGTCTCCTTTTACTTCGATAAACTTTTTCCAACGATGTTTGATAGCTTCAATACTCTGTTTATAATTAAGGGGGGAAATCACAGTAGCACACAAAAAAATAGGCATATTCTCGGGAATTAATTTTGGCTGAATAAAAGTATCAATCGAAAATCTGTAAAGTAGGTTTTATAGCAATACTAAAAAAGTACAAAATGTAATTTTTTCAATAAAAAATATTTAAAAATGGCGGCTGCGCAGCATATGCCCCAAGGCGCCTATTTTTGAAAGCGTGTCGATGGCCGAAGACGTAGACTCCTTAATTTTTGACTTGAAAGAAAAAACCGAAATTTTTTAGTTTTCATGTAACAACAGCTAGCGAGCTACGTAGGATTTTTTCGATGTATTGATTTTTCACAAAATGGTGCATGTTTGAAAATAAAGTTAAATTTTTAACAAAAAAAAACGCTATCAAATCTTTGATAAAAAAAACTAAGCCACATAAAATAAAAAATCCTACGTAGCTCCGTGGAGAAAGATATTTTAAAGCTACTGTCAAAATTTCAAGTCAATCTATAAAGATTTGCTCGAGTTATGTTTTCGGCGAGCTCAAAAAAAGTGGTTTCGAGAAAAACGCGTTTCAAGTTTTAAGTACTGAGAAACCATACCTGAGTGGCGTTACCGCAGAATGAAAAATTTGGGCACTCGGACACTTTTGCCGTGTTCCATCATTTAGTTTATTATTTTTAAGACCCTAAAGCACTTTTTAGGCGAAAAAAATTTTTTTCGAAAAATTGAAAATTTTACTGTGATTTCCCCCCTTAAACACGTCGCGCTCCTCAAAATAGCCATTAACTGCCAACTTCATCTCTTCATTGTTAGTAAACCTTTGACCAACATGCCATTATTTTTAAGTTCGGAAAAAGAAAATGCATAAGGAAGCAATTCAAATTTTAACTACTTGATATTGGTCATCGCGATAATGAATATGTGAACTGGCGCATTGTCTTGAAAAAACATCATTTTCTTTATACCCAAATGCGGCCAATTATTCTTGATTTCATCACTCACACGTTGCAAAAAGTTTTCATAATACCCGCCGTTGATTGTCTTTCGTGTTCGAAAATAATTAATAAAAATTATCCCATGCGCATCCCAAAAAACTAACGCCAAGACTTTGCCTGCAGATGAAACTGTCTTTGCCTTCTTGGGAGTCGATTCTTCTTTTTCAGTCTATTGTTTTGATTATTTCTTTGTCTTAGATCTAAAGTGATGAACTCATTTTTATGTATTTCATCCATGATTATAAATCAACGAAAAAATTTGCTAGCTCGCGTACTTTCGAATGACGGTAATCCAATACTGTTTTACGTATTTTTTTCACCATTTCTTGCATAGACACCTTGTTTGGTCGACTGCTACGATGTTTATTTTGATAGTTCGTACGGTCTCGATTAAACTCTGCCACCCAATATTTTACTGTTGTAAACGAAGGACCAGACTCCCCTAGAGTAGAGTCTAACTCGGCTTTAATATTAGTTGGACTGAGACCATTCGAATGAAAGTATTGTATCCCATAACGATGATGGCTGCCAAGCGAATACTACACAATAACAGCCATCTATACGTCAGGTCGGGTACTTCTGGGACCTTATCCCAGAGTCCATCGTTATATATACAGAGTGTCACAAAAGTCTCGGAACGGCTGTATATTTCCTAAGGTGGGGTATTACGGAAAATAGTCGAGGTCAATCCTTAAGTGACTCTCAACAAGGAATTCAATGGTAACCTCTATTTGGACCTTGACGATGTCCTTCAAGGTTATTTGAAGGTCAGGTCATGTTTTCTAAATGGGAACTCTCTTTTTTGACATTGGTAATCTAAAGAGCGAGAAATTTTGCGTTCAAATATGTACTTAGGTCACAAGGGCACGTTGACCTTGAAGGTCAGTCAAGGTCATTTGAACATAAGCAAGGTCTGGTTATCTTTTGGCATAGGAACTCCCCAATTTTTTTTAAACCGATGTATTAAAATTAGCAAGGTTTATGAAGTGCTGACTGTAGGCGTGATCTTGACGATGTCCTTCGGATTTCTTCAAGGTTATTTCAAGCTCTACTCATTCTTTAATAAAAATTTTCTTTCTTGACATTGGCAATCGAAAGAGCGGAAAATTTTACGTATGAATATGTACTCAGGTCAAAAGGACACGTTGACCTTGAATGTCAGACAAGAGCATTGAACGTAGGATAAGCTTTCTATTTTTTGACTACCTTAGTCATGATCTTTAAAGTCATTTTGAGGTAAACTATTTTATATTTACTTTTAATATTACCCGGGATCAAAAACTTTGATGTAGTAAAAAGTGTTACCTTCGCCTGTACTTAAATTGCGTGAGTCGTTTCGGATTTCGGAATGCTCGATTATCTATTATCTTTAAAATCTGTGTCCTTATTATTTAGTGCCTTAATTAATCATTATCATTAGATTTAATTTATCTTTAATTTATCTTTATCATTATTTAATTCAATGTAGCTCGAATTACCTTTGAGAATAGTAGTATTTTCAATTTTTTTTCAATTATAAATTTCATTATTAATTAGAATCTACTCTTCTTTTATATTACCTTGATTGATGTTTGTCAATTTACTTTGGGTTGATTAGGAAGTGTTTTATTCGTTGATTACAAATAATTCAATTAAGTTCCAATTTTGCATTATTAAGATTTCTTTTTTAAAAAGTCTTTTGCTTTTGTAACTAATAATTTTTATTTTATTAGTCACTGACTAATTCAAGACATTATTTTTTTCTCTTTGCACAAATATTACAACTTATAAATAACTTGTTCATCACGATTTACTTTGTGGCTTAATTTTTATAAAATACTATGGCGCATGTTAAACTTTCAGAGCGAGAGAGAGTATCTTTATTAATAATGCGGGGTTGGGGTGATCGAGTGCGATCTTATGATCAAGTTCGAGATCTATTCAATTTCACTTTTCGTAATAGAGAAGGAGATAGTTATATCTCAAAATCAATTGTATCAAGGACTGTACAGCGCTTTGTGAATCATGGATTTATAAAAGATCTTAAGAGAACTGGTCGACCAAAGTCTGTAGCAGAAGAGAATCAGATTGTAATAGCTTAAGGATTTGTTGAAGATCCGCATCTTTCTTTACATAGAGCCAATGATCAGTTTGATGTTTCTAATGAAACAGTATGAAGGGTTTTGAAAAACATTCATTTTCATCCATACAAAATTCATTTAGTACAGGAGCTTAATGGAAATGATCCTAATCGTCGGATAGAGTTTTGTGAAACAATGATGAATCGAATTGATGAAGATCCTCTGTTTTTATACAACATAGTTTTTTCAGATGAAGCAACTTTTACATTGAAAGGCAAAGTAAACAGACACAATTGTCGATATTGGTCCGACACAAATCCTGATTGGATGTTAGAAAATCACACTCAAAATCCACAAAAGGCAAATGTTTGGGCTGGCATTTTAAATGATTCTCTTATAGGCCCTTTCTTCATCGATGGTAATCTCACTGCTAATAGACATGAAGAATTGCTTCGAGATCAAAATATACCGAGAATAAGAGAGCTAGCAGGTGATAATTTTGATCAAAAATGGTTCCAGCAAAACGGAGCAGCCGCTCATTATAGTAGTCTTGTTCGAACATGTTAAGATGGACAGTTTCCTCATAGATGGATTGGAAGAAGAGATCGAGCGGCCTGCTAGATTTCCTGATTTAACGCTTCTTGACTATTTTCTATGGGGTTATTAAAAAAGTAAAGTATACGCAACCCAACCATAAAATTTAGATAAGTTGCAGAATCAGATACTCCAAGAAGCTACGTCAATTAACAGAGAATTGATACGTAATGCTCTTGCACATTTCTACAATAGAATAGCTTTTTGCCAAGAAGCTAAAGGTTTACAGTTTGAACACTTACACTAAATTGTAAGTCTTGATAGAAAATGTAAGAGGCTAGAGGACTCACAGAAATCAAGCACCCCAAACGTGAGTAGCAAGGGGACTCACGCAAATCAAGCACCCCAAAAGGTACAGATTTTATTACGTCTACGCCGTTGTTCCTGGGTAATGCTAAAGTAAATAAAAGTTAAAATTAAAATAACCTTAGAGGATGTTGTTAAAGTTATGCTTACAATCATCACTTCATAAACCTTGTTAATGTTAATACATTTGTTTAAAAAAAATTGGGGAATTCCTATGCCAAGAGGTAAGCAGACCTTGCTCAAGTTTAAATGACCTTGGCTGACCTTCAAGGTCAACGTGTCCTTTTGACCTGAATACATATTCAAACGTAAAATTTTCCGCTCTTTCGATTGCCAACGTCGAAAAAGAAAATTTTTATCAAAGAATGAGTAGAGCTTAAAATAAGCTTGAAAGAATTTGAAGGACATCGTCAAGGTCACGCCTACAGTCAACACTTCATAAACCTTGCTAATTTTAGTACAACAATTTACAAAAAAAATTGGGGAGTTCCTATGCCAAAAGATAACCAGACCTTGTTCATGTTTAAATTGCCTTGGCTGACCTTTAAGGTCAACGTGTCCTTATGACCTAAGTACATATTTGAACGTAAAATTTCTCGCTCTTTCAATTAGCAATGTCAAAATGGGAGTTCTTATTTAAAAAACATGACCTGACCTTGAAATGACATCTTTAAGGTCAAAATAGAGGTCGCCATTGAATTCCCCGTTAAGAGTTACTTAAGGATTGTCATTGACCATTTTCCGAAATACCTAACCTTAGAAAATATTCAGCCATTCCAGAACTTTTGTGACACCCTGTATATGAAAAAGTGCTTTCATGCATTAAAATAAACTTCAACTCATAAATTCCAGATGTAATTGTTTAGTACAATCTAATTGTGATATTTATTTAACAAAAAATTTTGTTGTGTAAAAATATTATTGGGAGTACAAATTAATTCGGTCCGTTCTTTTGCGGTCAAAAATGGATTTATTTTAAAATAAAAAGTATTAAAAGATTAACCAAAGTATCGTCTATCGCTAGTTACTACTTTTTCCCACCTCTTAGGCAAAGAAGTGAAGAAGTGAACCGATGACCTGCCAGATCGTACTGCATCCCTCGGAACAACCAGTAATCAGAAGGAGCAATGTCCGGAGAATACGGCGGGTGCGGCAAAACATTCCGCTTGAGCGTTTCCAAATATTTTTTCACGACTTTTGCGACATGAGGTCGAGCATTGTCATGTAGAAAAATAACTTTTTCATGTCTTTCTTTGTATTCCGGCTGTCTTTCTCGTAATGCACAGCTCAAACGAATCACTAGCAGCTTATACCGATCAGCCGTTATGGTATCGCCAGGTTGTAGCAGCTCGTAGTACACAACACCATTTTGGTCCCACCAGATACATAACATGATCTTAGAACCATGAATATTCGGCTTTGGTGTTGATATTGAGATCAATGGCAACGATTGACCGGGCGTAGCGTAGTATTTTTTCTTCTTGGGGTTATCATAGAATATCCATTTTTCATCCCCAGTAACAATTCTATGTAAAAAAACCCTTTCTTTGTTGCCTTTGAATCAGCTGCTTGCAACAGAAAAATCGCCTGTCAATGTCTCTCGGTTTCAGTTCATCAGGCACCCAATTGCCTTGCTTTTGAATCATTCCCATGGATTTCAATCGTACAAAAACTGCTTGTTAAGCCACTTTCAATGATTCTGCAAGCTCTTCTTGCGTTCGATTTGGATCTTTATCGAGTAATGCCTCCAACTTTTTGTCTTCGAATTTTTTTGGCTGTCCGGAGCGAGGCTTGTCTTTAACGCTGAAATCTCTATTCTTGAAACTTCTCTATTTCCTACAATTTTTCCCTACAATCTTTCCTGAAATCTCTATTCCCTACTAGATTTATCAGTTGGAGCATTGTCACCATAAAATTCCACAAGCGCTTAAACTGCACTTTTCTTCCAATTAAAACAGAAAACTAAAACCTTTCGCAGATGCTGCTTAGTTAACACAAAATTAGACATATTTAACACAGTTGAAAACAAGATTTTTTTATGAATCTTGAAGCAATATAAATTGAATATTATTGACAGATGTCTAACTTCTCTGAAAATACCGACTTCAGCTGTTACTATTAAATCTTCAGAATAGCCAGAGCCATCGTCTGCAAACGGAGCGAACTAATTTGTACTCCCAATATAACAAATAATAACAAATTGATACAACAAATTGATGTCGCAAAATTTAACGACAAAGAGATATCAGCAATACCTTCAACTCCTTTGATTACAAATGATTGATTACAATTTCAGCTTAAAAAATTTTGGTCACAAAGCTTTACAGTGGAATATGTTATTTTTAAAGGTGATTTTTCAGTAAATAAAAGATCGGTAATGCCTTTAACTTCTTAAATTATAAATGATGATAGAATATTTATTTTCATGCGTCACTTTTTGTATTTATATGAAATTGAAATTAGTGCAACATGAATAAATAGATTAAGTCTGTAGCTAATGTCTCATTTTTTACTTTAAACTCAAAATCCAAAACACATAAACCTCAAATATAGAATTTTTAATTTACAAACCCCAAGCCCACATACCCCAAGCCCACAAACCTTAGGTCAACAATTTGAATATACCCTATAAACCCTGAATCACAATTTTAAAACCGTAAACCCTTTAGGGATTATAGGCTTCAGGGTATACTCATATAGACTTAAAATTAACTTGAAGTTTGTGGTCTTGAGGTTTATAGGCTTAAAATTGTGGACTTGAGATTTTTAGGCTTTGGTTATGGGCTTGGGGTTTTTAAGTATGGAGTTCTAGACTCTAGCTTCATAGATTTGGCGAAATGTGAGTGGTGAGCGGAAAGAGGTAAGCAAGGAGACTCACGCTAATCAAGCATCCTAAAGGAAATGAAATTTGCTACGTCCTCGTCGTCGTTCCTGGATAACGCTAAAAGCAAATATATTATTAAATGGTATATAATATCACACACATTAATAAACTTAAAGTCTAAAAATAAATAAAAAATCCACTAACTAAAAAATTTAAACTTTTAATTTACAAGTTAGGTACTATAGCTTTTAAGTTAGTTACCAAACTCACCAAATCCAAGCCCTTAAGGTTTGTGAGCTTGGAGTGTGTAAATTTGAGGTTGTAAGCTTGAAATTTATAGATTTAAAATCGTGGACTTGAGGTTTATAGGCTTGGGGTGTGTGGGCTTGGATTGTGAGTTCAAGGTTTATAGGCATAACATTTTTGGCTTGTAGTGCATGAGTTTGGAATTTATTAGCCGGAGGTATGTGAATTTGGGTTTGATGTTTGAAGGTTTAAAATTGTGGACTTGAAGTTTATGGGCTTGGGTTATGAGCTAGAGTTGTGAGCTTGGGTTATAGGCTTGGGGTTTCTAGGCTGAAAGTTTTAGACTTGAGGTTTGTGGGATTTGGATTTTGAGCTTGAGATTTTTAAGTTTAGTATTCTAAGCTCTAGGTTCCTTAGATTTAGCATCTCAGGCTTAAGATTATGTGGAGTTTATTGGGCATAACATGATTTTCAAATGAGTTGAAAGTTTAACTTGTCAGAGTCTAACGGACGCCAGATTCAGTTTTAGCAACCCAAGAAACCTGTTAACTAGTACGATTACTCGTTTTAAATCTAATTTTGAAGATTTCACCTTTATTCGGCCTTGGCTCTGACTTATTTGGATCAAATTGACATCAGATTCGGTTTTAGCTACCCAAAAACTGTATGAAAATGACAGTCTTTTTGATACAACTATCTATTGGTGTGGTGAAAACAAAAGCATTATTTTTGATCATTTTACTATAAATGTTCACTATTTTAACAAGAGTGATTTACAGTCTGTCAAGTAAGAGCGTGGTCGACTTCACCGACAGGTAATAAAAGATTTCGCTCTAATTTTTTCGCGAGCCGATAGAAAAAAGCTTTGTCCTTGATGCATTGTCAACAAAGATTCAATTGTCGTTGATCTTTTGAAAGAGAATCACGTTAAACGCCATGAGTGCTAAGTACGCGTCGCGCTACGAGGCTGTGTTCCTTTGCATCCACCCGAAAGGTCCCAAAATGTCGCAATCAGCGGCTGCTAAATATATGAGAAAGTCGAAGGCATTTGTACAGAAGTGGATACAGCGATATAAAGTGGCTAAAAATGTCGATGATTTACCAGAACGTGGCTCGATAGGAAAAGTGAACAAAAAAGATGAAAAAAGAATAGTGAATCTGTTTTCGCGGAATCCTGCTTTAACACTGCGGCAAGGACAAGCAAAATTAATGGCAAAAGGTTCAGATATATCCTACGAAACTATCCGAACCCATCTTCGTACTCATCATCTGAAATGGCGCAACACAACGAAGAAGCCTCTGTTGACTGAAAAACATGTGACAAAGCGACTCGCTTGGGCGCATGAGAATATTGATAGAGATTTTGAAAATGTCATTTTTACTGATGAATGTTCTATATGGCCACGTTCTGTCCTCACGCGAGCCTGGTCAACTTCCACCAATAGGCTTGTTCAGCAGACCGTAAAACATGGAATAAAGGTGCATCGTTGGGGCTGCTTCTCAAAGCAGGGATTCGGCACTTTGCACCTCTTTACTGAAATCCTAAATGCCGAGAAAATGATAAAAATCTACAAAAAGGCTTTACTGTCATCTGCCAAACGATGGTTCATCACAATAAATGAAGATTGGGTTCTGCAGGAGGGCAACGATCCTAAACACCGCAGCAAGCTCTGTACTCAGTGGAAGACTCAATCTGGCATCGTTACATTGGATTGGCCGTCGCAGTCGCCCGATGCAAACCCTATTGAAAATGTGTGGGCATATATTAAACGAAAGCTTCGTGCAAGACGCACATACACTTTGAAGCAGTTGTCTTACGAAATTCGTCGGATCTGGAGATCCTTGCCACTAGAATACGCCGTCAAATTAGTAGAAAGCATGCCTCGAAGATGCCAGGCAATTATCGACGCCGGTGGTGACTGGACACATTATTAACCAAATTGCATCATTGTTTGTAATGTGTACAATGTATATATAAATATGAAAGTTTCATCAAATAAATTTTTTTATAAATTAACACGATCACGCTCTTACTTGACAGACTGTATACCCCAAAAAATGAAATTGGACTGCTATAAGAGAATACGTGTCATATTTTTTCATTTTCTGTAGATGTTGTAAATAATTTTCTATCAATAGTTGTAAATAATTAAAAATACGAGTATTATACTAATTTACATCTGGCAATCTGTAGATTGCAGTTAATTTAATTTAAATATAATATATTTAATTAAAAGTGATTGCAGCTAAATATTTTTAGGCAACCTAGCAGTAAATCAAGTTCTTTAAAAAAAAATAGATATCTACGAGTACAGATATAAGCGATTAGATATTAAACTAATATTTCTATTTTAATATGCAGATGAATGCATCAATGTTTGAAGTAGAACAATAAAAGAAAATTAATTTTCTACATACTTTAATACTAGATTGAACACTGGATCTGACTAAATGTTCCAGTTGGCCACTATTAATGTAAAGCCAAATTCCAACTGCGATCTGAGCAACGATTACTATCAGCATACAACTAAAGAAGATAACAAGCATACACTGTGATTCTTTATAAGCTCCGAAGCAGCCAAAGAAAGATACGACAAACATAAGGATTCCAGCGGCTAAAAGAATGTATAGTCCAGAGTAGTAATTAGATTGGCCTTGGGACAAAGTTATTAAAAATGTTTCGTCTGCTAACATCCATATCGACAGAATTACTGTAGTTGTACCAATAGTCTGTAACACAGAATTTTTCTAATATAATAATTATTTTAATAAACGTGAAGTTACAACATTTACAATAATTTTTTTATTATGTAAATAATTTAATAAGATGCTATTTAGAAATTAAAGAAAAAATACAAAAATATGTTTCAAAAATTGTAGGAGGCAAATTGGAAGATTTTGTACTGACCTTGAATTCGACTTTAGGTCATTAATTAAATAATAATGTTATTTAATAAATTAATCATAAGGCCATTAAATCATTTTTTTACATAGCAACCACTATATATAACTACGGTAATTAAAATAACGGAATAAGTTCAGATATGACCTTGAACCAAGGTTAAAGGTCGAACGCGAAAATATAAGTTAGTGAGATAGTAAAATATGTATTGTAGAAGGTCAAAATTTACCATATCACCTTAACTTATTTTCACTAAAGTTCAATTAGCTAGTGATATACTGGGCTGATTAAATTGAATTCGACCATTAGATGTTCAAAAAAAAATACACTATTAGCTTAAGACTACTTATGTATATTTTTCTTCTTCCTAAAACAGAAACACACATTTATCTTGGATTCTCAAGCAAGATTATTTACTTGTTTGTTTTTTAATTAAGAGTCTCCACACCTCTTATTTGTAAACTTTAACAGACTAAAATAAGCATTTTGTTGAAGTTTGCAACGTTGGACTCCAACAAAAAAACAAAATTTTGCACATCCACTTTTTATCAATAAAAAAGAACAAAATAAACAAATATGTATTAAAATTAATATTTAACATTGATTTAAGCCAATTCAACCCCTGAAATAACCCTAGAAAACAATAAAAAAAAAAAAATCAAATATTACATCAGTTTTTTAAAATTTTGAATAAATTTCATTATAATAAAAGATTTATAAATCACCAGTAACCGTATAAAATAAGTAACATTTGTTAACCCTTACCGGAAGTAACTTAAGAGGGGGACAAAAAGTAGAAATTTTTAAAAAGAAAATCTGATGTCTTCCCTTATTATGTTTGCAAAAAGTTAAGCGTGTATATGATTTCTTGGTACATAAGAAGTCTATAAAAAAATTGGAGCCGACCATAGCAGTACGGAACTTACCCTCCAGGTAGCCTAATTTTGTCAAATTTAATTCTAATGTGTGTATGTATACATGAGTATATAAAATATAATATTGTGTATATTGGATTTGTAAAATATTTTTATATTATTATATTGTATTTCTGCTTTAGATTATTGTATGACTATTGAATTACTACTATTATATACTTACTTTATTTGTAAAATAAAAGTTAATTATCGTGAACCTATCTTTTTGTTGGATTGCCATACATCTTTAAATTTTTGTTTTTAGTTTTCACGCTAATTAGTTTATTTACAAATTGGTTAGTTGTAACTTTCAAATACGGGCTAGTCTTATCAATCTTTTTAGTCGAAGTTCCCTCGAAATAGGTATCCATTTATTCCTGTTCTGAAAATGATCTATTTACCAAGCTGCTCAATAAGTTTTGCGGTTCGATAAAAGAAAGTGTTGCTACTAGCCTAAATTTTTTTGTTATGTTGGTACACTCTTCATATGAACGTATGTGAAGTTTCATTTCAATCTGTCAATTCATTCTTTGTTTACAAGCCATTTAGTATCGACGTGTCACAGTATTTTTTTACAATGGAAAAAATCAACTATCGTGCAGTGGTTGAATTTTTATTTTTGAAAGGTTTAAAAGCAAAGGAAATTTATAAACGAATGTTGAAAGTGTATAAGGACTCTTCGCCTTCAATTAGAACAGTAGAAAGATGGGTTGCTGAATTTAAATGTGGTCGTACAAGCCTTGAAGACGATCCACGTCAAGGACGTCCAAAAACAGCAACAACACCAGAAATTGTAGAAAAAATACAGGATATCGTATTGGAAAATCGTCCAGTGACTGAAAGAGATTTAGTAGAAGTCCTAGGCATCTCATTGGGCAGTGTAAACAATATTTTGACTGAAGTATTGGGTTTCAGAAAGCTGTGTGCACAATGGGTGCCGGATTCGCTAACAATGGAACAAAAACACATTTGAATGCGACTTTCTCAGCAACATTTAGAGCGTTTTCGAAAGGATAAAGTGGATTTTGTGCGTCGATTCATCACTATGGAAGAGACTTGGATCTATCACGATGACCCTGAATCAAAACAAGAGGCTAAAGAGTGGCGTGAACCTGGTTCTTCGGCTCCGAAACGAGTTCGTGTCCAGAAATCGGCCAAGAAGGTGTTAGCATCAGTTTTTTAGGTCGCAAAAGGAATTTTGTTTGTGGATTACTTGCAAACTGGTAAAACAATAAATTCTGAATATTATTGTAACCTTTTAGACCAGCTGAAGCAAAAAATTCGTGAAAGAAGACCTGGTTTGCAGAAGAAAAAAATCCTTTTTCATCAGGACATTGCACCGTGTTACAAGAGCGTTTTGACAATGGCTAAAATCCATGAATTAAAGTTCAAATTGTTGGAGCATCCACCGTATTCACCAGATTTGGCCCCTAGCGACTTCTGTCTATTTCCAGACCTAAAAAAAGTCATGCGTGGAAAGCGTTTTTCATCAAATGATAAGGTCATAACAGATGTGGAAGCGTATTTTGCAGCCCTTCCAGATTCTCACTTCAGGGATGGAATTCATAAATTGGAATCTCGTTGGAACAAGTGTATTGATGTTCAGGGAGACTATACTGAATAATAAAGTGTATTTCAAACCATAAAATTGTGTTTTTCTTATCGAACCGCAAAACTTATTGAACGGCCTGGTATAATTTCTTAGTACATAAGAAGGCTATGAAAAAATTGCCGTTGACCAAAGCGGTCCAGAACAACCTCCAGGAGGATGAATAGTCAAAATTTTTGAAAAATAAATCTGACATTATCCTTAACATCTTTAACAAAAAACTAAAGAGTCTATATATTTTATTAGTACATGAGAAGTCTATTAAATCGGCATCGACCAAAGCGGCCCGGAACATACTCTGCAAGGAAGTGAAAAGTCAAAAGATTTGAAATAGAAATCTGACATCTTCCTGAATATCTTTCGCAAAAATCTAAACAGTGTATATGATTTCTGGATACATAAGAAGCCTAAAAAATTGACGTCGACCAGAGCGAACCAGAAATTACCCTCCGGGGGGATGTACCAGGTGCACAAGTATGAAATGCGGATTTTAGAAGAAAAAATAACACGTTTGGTAAAAATTTGGTAGAATAATAAAAAGTGCTTTATTCAAAGGATGCTCCATCGCTTTTTATACATTTTTCCCATCTTTCGTACAATTTGTGAATACCACGCCAGTAGAAATTTTCCTCTTTTGCCGCGAACCATTCATCGAGCCATTTTTTGACATCTTGATAGGAATCAGAACGCTGCTCAGTAAGTGCGTGACCCATCGATGCAAACAAGTGGCAATCAAAAGGAGCCAAATCTGGTGAGTAAGCCGCATGAGACAGAACTCCCCAGTTGAGTGCTTCCAATGTGTCGCGAACCGGTTTTGCCGTATGTGATGGAGCATTGTCATGGAGAAAAATTGCTTTGTGTTGCCTCTTTCAATATTCTGACCTTTTTTCAAGCAGCAAACGGTTTAAATCGGTTAATTGTTGTTAGTAACGTGTAGTATTAACCGTTTTCCCAAGTTTCAATAGCTCATAATAGACCACGCTCTTCTGGTCCCACCAAACACAGAGCATTGTCTTTCTGCGAAAACGATTTTGTTTTGCGGTGGATGTTGATGGTGCTCCTGGGTCTACCCATGATTTCTTGTAATTGGGATTTTCAAAATAAATCCTTTTTTCATTCTCTGTTACTATTCGATGCAAAAACGACTTCCTTTTGTACCGAGCGAGCAAAATTTAACATGTGATTTTGCGATTTTTCAGTTGCTTGTCATTCAATTCATATGGTACCCATCTACCGCTCTTCTGGATTTTCCCCATCGCTCGTAGGCGATTGGAAACAGCTTGTTGGGAAACTCCTAATTGCTGTGCGAGTTGTTTCTGTGTTTGCGAATCATCTTCGTGCAACAATGCTTGCAAACCCATATCTTCAAATTTTTTGGCGGTTTTCTATGTTCCTTGTCTGCAACGTCGAAGTCACCTTCTTTTTGAAACGCTGAAACCATCATTTACACGTATCTTACGATGGAGCATGTTCACTATAAGCTTCTCGTAGTAACCTAAAAGATTCAGCAGCAGTTTTCTTCAAATGAAAACAAAAAATTAATGCTATCCGCGAATGCTCTTCGTTCGGTAAAAATTTTGACATATTAAACACAACAATACAACACGATGCACACACTTTTTCAGTCTATTACTAATGCGCGTCTGAACTTGTTGATGGCACAACAAAATAACGCAGTGTCAAATCATAGCAGCTTAAACTGCATTGGTTCACCATTTGTTGTCTAAAATCCGCTCACTAAAATCAGCTGATCATCAAGATCTTTACGTACGACAAACCAAGCTGTTGACAACGACGCTGAATCGATTCGTCACGGTCTTTACACTCTCAGCTACAGCCGCTATATTCTCTTCACTACGTGCTGGGTGTGGTCAAACCGGTCGAGTATCATCCAATGATGTATGCTGGGTTTCAAATTTGCGACGATGCACACCATAAGTTGCTCTAAGAGCACGAAAAACATTCCTCACAGAACGCTGATTTTCGTAATACAGCTGAACAATTTGGATACGTTGTTGCGGTGTAAGTCTTTCCATGATGATTTGTCAAACAATACTGAATAAAAATTACATTACAGTTTGACAGAAGTCACGCCTGATCTGTAAAAAAAGCCTATTGAAAATCAAACCTCATAATAAATCACCCTTCATATATATATATATATATATATATATATATATTGAATAATGCGTCTTTTCGAAGACATTTATGCGAAATTATACATAAGAATAATCGCTTTAGAATTTTAAGATTAATATAAAAATGTTTTGTAAAACTAACATTACGAAACTAACATTACGAAGTATATATTATATGGTTTTTACTAACAACTAGCTAATTTTTTTTTATAAAAGCGTTCTACGCGTATTTTTGTACAAAATTATCATTCTTGAAATATTATACAACACTCAAGGTTTCTGTTTTATACATAAATTTTCGAATGTGAATTTTTATCAATTAAAACTCATAAGTTATAATGATAATTTTTTTTTTATTTTTCAAAACTAAAAATTATGATTAAGTTAGAATTAGTTATTTTAAAACTGTTTTAAAATTATATTTTAAGAAAATCTTATATGTATTCTAGAGTTAATTGAATTAAAAATTATTCTAAATTAAAATTGACGATTAAAAAATTTCGTTTACAATTTAGCAATAATATTTGAATTATAAGTCGCTTCTATAATTGTCTGGATTTTATGGAATAATAATACAAATTTAAAATCAAATTATATCTAAAATGCAAAGTAAAATTATATAAATGCAATTCATCAAATAAACTATGATATTTTACTTAAACTTATTTCATATTAATTAAACAAAAGATAACAAATATTCTTTTTCGTAAAATACAGACAATTATAAAAACGTATATTTAAGGGGAGGTTCTCATCTAGCGACCCAAAAATTACGTGATTTTCGCGATTTCTTTCTCATGGAAGGAAATAAATAAAGTAGTCAAGTTTTTTGCTACTTATCAAGTATGTTATTAACTAATTTTACAAATTTTTTTGAACAAAAATACCAAATAGTTTATTAGTTATATGCATTGAAAAATAGTCATAAAAAAAAAAGACACCTCCACGGGCGGCAAGGTAACTCATCCAATTTTTGTCTGAAATCAAAAAATCAAAGTTCGTTATAAACTAAAAGACATTTGCTGGATCTTGAACTAAAATCACGAAGAAAAGTTAAAAATTAACAAATTGGCGGACTTGCAAAAAAAAAAATATTTTTTTGCACTTCTTTTTGCTCTAAAAAGTGCAATAACAATAAAAATAATCATTGTAAAATTATGATTTTAGGTCAAGATCCAGCAAATTTAATTACCTTTGAAATAACAAAAAATTCATCTTGATATCTATAATAGTTTTTGATATCTTGCCGCCCGTCTCAAAAAACATGGTTTCGAGAAAAACGCGTTTAAAGTTTTAGTACGCGATTTAGTAAGTAAAAAGACGACTTCGGTTTTTTGAATATAACTTTAAAAATAAATTGAATTTGGCAAAACGGGTTTCACGAGCGTATTCTACGAGACATTTGCCAACCTTTAAAGCAAAAAAAAAAAAAAAAAATCGATTTTTTGGTCGTGCTTGATGAGAACCTCCCCTTAAGTTAAAATTCTTTGTAAAAATAGAAATAATATATAATTGATAACATAATAATAATAAGAAAATTTTAAGCATTATAATGCACATAAAAATCAAAAAAAAGATTTATAAAACTAAATAATATAATAAAAATAAATTGATCATATTGTAATTATAGTTAGAATTAAACTGCGAAATTGATTCTTTTTCGTAGCCTAGTTTAAATTTTGGATTGATTAACATGGAAATATAAATTTATAAAATAAAATAATAATTATATTAATTTTTAATTTGGTGAAAACTTTTTGTAAAATTAGACATCCCCTCTCGATCTCTCTCTCTCTCTCTCTCCGCCATCAAGACGACAAACCCTCGTAGAGGCTTTCCACGCCCTCTCCAAGAGGCCTGCCGAGACAAAGTGTGCCCAGAAAACTTACCCTTTCCAGAATTTTCTCGAAAAAAGAATTCGTACGGCGCGACTTCGGAAAAGCGCATAAATACAGCGCAAAATTTTTGGCAAGCAGCAAACCTTAGGCAGCACTCGAGGGAAACACTTCTACGCAATTCACAAGAAAACACTATACGGAGCATGTAGATGAGCAGACCTCAGGCAGCACTCGAGGAACACGCTATAACTTTGGGTTATCCAAACAACTTCGCTAATCAGTCAATCAGCAAGCAGTCAAGGAGTCAACCAGTCAAGCCGCTGTTTATATAGGGTGATTCATTATGAGGTTTGGTTTTTAATCTCAAATGAAAGGCATACAGTTGAATTCTATAGTAAAAATTTTATTGTGAGCGAAAGAACAATCTATAACATTTACTTTTTGAAGATTATCTCATTTAAACGTTGACTGCGACTACGCCGTTAATGGTCCAAGCTGAGGGTCCAATTTTGGACGACGCGTTCCAGCATAGCGACCGGTATCTCGCGAATGACACGAGTACTGTTGGCTTGCAAAGCGTCGATTGAAGCTGGCTTATCCCTGAAGACCAAAGACTTCGTGTAACCCCAAACAAAATAATCTAAAGGTGTGATATCACACGATCTAGGCGGCCAATTTACTGGTCCGAAATGTGAAATCAGGTTCTCACCAAGATGATTACTCAATAAATCCATTGTTTCTCTCGCTGTATGCGAAGTAGCGCCGTCTTGTTGCAATAGAAGTTCACTGATACCACGAGCTTCAATTTCAGGTAGCAAAAACTCCGTTATCATGGTGCGATAGCGGTCGCCATTGACGGTTACGTTCTGACTGGACTCATTTTGAAAGAAATATGGACCGATGATTCCACCGGCCCATAAACCACAACAAACTGTGCATTTCTGTGGCTTTAATGGTAGCTGTTGAAGCTCTTCAGGTTGCTCATCGTCCCAAATACGGCAATTCTGCTTATTGACGTATCCATTGAGCCAAAAATGCGTCTCATCACTGAACAAAATTTCATAATAAAACAGCGAATTTTCATTGAGCTGATTCAGAGCCTATTCAACAAAAACACGACGCAAACCTAAGTCGCCCGGCTTCAATTCTTGCACAAGTTGAAGTTTGTATGCCTTAAAACCAAGATCTTTACGTAAAAGATGCCAAGTTGTTGCTTACGACAAACCAAGCTGTTGAGAACGACGCCGAATTGATTTGTCACGGTCTTCAGCCACACTCTCAGCTACAGCCGCTATATTCTCTTCACTACGTGCTAAATGTGGTCTAATCGATCAAGTATTATCCGATAATGTATGCTGGGTTTCAAATTTGCGGATGGTATTAGCTATAGTGGTTTCGGTAGGTCAACGATGCACACTATAAGTTGCTCTAAGAGCACGAAAAACATTTTTTACAGAACGCTGATTTTCGTAATACAGCTGAACAATTTGAATACGTTGTTGCGGTGTAAGTTTTTTCATGATGATTTAGCAAACAATACAAAATGAAAATTACATTACAGTTTGACAGGAGTCACGTGTAAACTGTAAGGAAAAGCCAATTAAAAATCAAACCTCATAATGAATCACTCTTTACATTCAGGGTTCCCCATTTTGATCGCCCCACGTGAATAAGTCTGAAAATCTGTCCTTTGGAAAAAAATATTTCAAATGGAATTTGTAGGGTTTCAAGAAGAACATCCAATGGTGATCTTGACTGTGACTTTGACAATGACCTTTAAAGTCATTTGAAGGTCAAGTTAGTTTTCTTAAAGGAAACCCCTACTTTTGACTCCGTAAATAGTAAGAGCGGAAAATTTTACGTCCGAATACGACTATGACCATGACCTTCAAGGTCATTTTAAGGTCAAGCTAGTTTTCTCAAATGGAAACCCGTAATTTAAATGCTGGAATATATATATATATATATATAGAGCTGTTTATCGCTATTTACTCGCAATAAAAAGGATTTCCTGCGTCGATACGTGACCATGAATAAAACATGGATACATCATTTCACTCCGGAGTCGAATCAGCAATCATCTGAGTGACGCATGGCTGGCGAAAGCCGCCCAAAGCGTCCAAAAACGCAGCAGTCTGCTGGCAAAGTCATGGCGTCTGTTTTTTGGGATACACATGGCGTAATTGTCATTAACTACCTGAAAAAAGGTAAATCGATCAACAGTAATTATTATATTGACTTGTTGGTACGTTTGAAGGAGGAGATCGCAGCAAAACGACCGCATATGAAGAAGAAAAAAATCCTTTTTCACCAAGACACTGCACCATGCTACAAGTCCATGAAAACAATGGCAAAATTGAACAAATTGGGCTTTGATTTGCTTCCCCACCCCCCGTATTCGCCAGATTAAGCCCCCAGCGACTACTGGCTCTTTGCTGATCTCAAAAAAGTGCTCCAGGGAAAAAAATTTAGCTCGAATGAGAAGGTCATTGCCGAAACTAAAGCCTATTTTGAAGCAAAGGATAGATCCTTCTATAAACATGGTATAGAAATGTTGGAAAGGCGTTGGAAAGATTGTATCACTCTAAAGGGAGATTATATTGATGAATAAAAATGATTTTTGAGAAAAATTGTTGTTTTCGTTGTTAGTCTCGGGACTTATTGAACGATGTGTTATATATATATATATATATATATATATATATAATACTGTGATCAAAAAGTAAGGTGAATTTGTTTATAAAATGTAAATTCTTTATCTATTCTTTTAAATCAATTGTATTCCCTTCAAAGTAATCCCCGTCCGATAAAACGCACTTTTGCCAACGCTTTTTCCAGTCTTCGAAACAGTCGGAATAGTCTTTTTCTGGTATGGCCTTCAAGACCTTCTTCGATTCGGTTTTTATCTCCTCAATCATGTCAAAACGGCGTCCCCGCATTGGCTTTTTGAGTTTGCTGAATAGCCAGAAGTCGCACAGAGTCAAATCAGGCGAATACGGTGATTGTGGAACGATATGAGTCGAGTTTTCGGCAAAAAAGTTGCGAAGAACCAATGCAGTATGACATGGTGCATTATCGTGATGAAGGAACTAAGAGTGGTTCGCCCATAATTTCGGCCGTTTCAGACAAATAGCTTCACGCAAACGACGCATAACGCTTAAATAATAGTTTTGTTGACAGTTTGGCCCGGCGGAAGGAATTCAAAGTGCACCACACCACGATAATCAAAGAAAACTGTCAACATGACCTTGATTTTCGATCGACTTTGCCGTGGTCTTTTCGGTCTTGCTTCACCTTTTGCACGATAATCGCTGGATTGGTCAGTGGTTTTAGGGTCGTATGCGTGAATCGAAGTCTCGTCTCCAGTAATGATGCATTTCAAGTGGTCCTGATAGTCAGACAGCAAAGTTTCACACACATCAACGCGACGCTTTTTTCCAAAAAATTGAGCGATTTTTGCACCAATCGAGACTTGACGCGTTTGAGACACAAAAGATCCTTCAGAATGGTTTGGGCTGAGCAAAATTATATGCCAACACTATCAGCGAGGTCTCTAATTGTCAATCGACGATTTTCAAGCACCAAATCTTGGATTTTTTGGACGTGGCCCTCGTCGGTAGACATTGTTGGTCGTCCAGAGCGCGGTTCGTCTTCAACGCGTTCTCGGCACGCTTTAAACTCGTTGTACAACTTATAAACGTTTTTTAGAGCCATAGTTTGATCACCAAAGGCCTTCTGCAATACTTTAAACGGGTCCGCACAAGAATATTCGTTCCGCAAACAAAATTTGATGCAAGTTCTTTGCTCAACAAAATCATCCATTGTAAAAATCGAAAAATTCATTTCTGGTTGTTTACAAAAACACATAATTTGGAGATAATTAAACCATTTGACAAACAAACGCTTGGCAAATGTTATAGACAGTCCTACCAACCTGTGAAAAAAAATTTACCTGCCTTGCTAATGCCCGGGAGTTTTAAATGACAATTTCACCTTACTTCTTGATCACAGTAGTATATATATATTGGGTGTAGAACTTTGCTTCCGCCGTTTTTTTCTGAAATTCGAGGCTTTATTGTAAAAAACTGGTTATACATTCATGATTCAAAGTATTGTCCATCGCTGGCCACTACTTTTTTCCATCTTTTGGGCAGCATACGAATCCCGCGTTGACAAAACTGGTCATCTTTTGAATCGATCCACGAATCAATCCAATTTTTTACTTCTTCATAAGACCGAAAGTGCTGGTCAGCCAGGCCGTGTGCCATTGATCAAAACAAGTGATAGTCCGAGGGAGCAACGTCAGGAGAATACGGCGGGTGGGGTAGGACTTCCTATTTTAAAGTTTCCAAGTATGTCTTGACCACTTTCGCAACATGGGGTCGAGCATTGTCATGCTGTAAAATTACTTTATTATGTCTCTCGTTGTATTGCGGCCGTTTGTCTTTCAATGCTTGGCTCAAACGCATCAATTGCGTTCGATAACGATCACCTTTGATTGTTTCAGTCCGTTTTAACAACTCATAATACACTACGCCGAGCTGGTCCCACCAAATACTGAGCATGATCTTGGAACCGTGAATATTCGGTTTGGCCGTCGACGTGGAAGCATGGCCGGGATATCCCCATGACTTTCTACGCTTGGGATTATCGTAGTGAACCCATTTTTCATCTTCAGTCACAATGCGATGCAGAAATCCCTTCCGTTTTTGCCTTGCAAGCAGCTGTTCACAAACACACAAACGCCGTTCAACATCTCTGGGCTTCAACTCGTACGGCACCCAATTTTCTTGTTTCTGAATCATTCTCATGACTCTCAGGCATTTGGGAATGGCTTGTTGCGTCACTCTTAATGATCCTGCCAATTCTTGTTGCGTTTGACACGACTCTTGATCAAGTAATGCCTCCAATTCTGCATCTTCGAAAACCTTCTTTCTTCCACCGCCATGCTGGTCTTCTACGTTGAAATCGTTGTTCTTAAAGCGTTGAAACCACTCTCGGCACGTTCTTTCACTAATAGCGGCCTCACCATAGGTATTTGAGAGCATTTGATGAGCCTCAGTCGCAGATTCCTTTATATTAAAGCAGAAAATTAAAACCTCCCGCAAATGACAAGAATTTGACTCGTAAGCTGACATGTTGAATCAAGAATAACTTTATGATGCAGACACAAATCGACTAATATTTCGATGGCATTATGTTAACAAATACCTAAGCTTATTGTATGACATCTATGATCTATTTATTTTAACTACCACTTACCGCTACAGCCATCTATTGCAAAACGGCGGAAGCAAAGTTGTACACCCAATATATATACAAGGATGGTCTGAAAAGTTTCCAACCTCAACGTGAAGATAGCAGCACTCGTTAATAAAAGCGAGCGAATTTCGTTGTTCATCTGTTCACAGTTGCTCACTTAAGTCTCAGCCATTTTGGATGCGCAGTTGTTAGTTGACAGTCGTTTGCGTGAGTCGATGTGAGTGTTGTTGTGAAAATGGACAAAATTGAGTATCGAGCTGTCATTAAATTTTTGTTTTGAAAAGGCAATACGCCTACGTAAATCGGAAATGAGTTAAACTCTGTGTATGGGGACTCTGCACCATTATTTACCACAGTGAAATTTTGAGCAGCTGAATTCAAACGTGGCCGTGAGAGCTTGGAAGACGATGAACGTTCGGTACGTCGAAAAACTGCAACCACTGTCGATAACATCGCCAAAGTTCACCAAATGGTGCTAGACGACCGCCGAATTAAAATGTGAGCGATAGCAGAGGTTATGAACATGTCCAAAGAACGTGTTTGCTACATATTAAATCAAGATTTAGGCATGAGAACGCTGTCCGCACGTTGGGTGCCGCGTTTGCTCACTTTCGACCAAAAACGTGTTCGAATGAACATTTCCAACGCTCTATTGGCGCAGTTTAGGCGCAATTAATCCAAGTTTTGGCGCCGATTAATTACTGTAGATGAGACTTGGATACACCATTATACGCCCGAAACAAAAATACAGTCAAAACGGTGGACTGCAAAGGGGGAATCGGCTCTAAGAAAAGCAAAAACTGTTTTATTGGCTGGGAAAGTGATGGCGAATGTTTTTTGGGATAGTCATGGAGTTATTTTAATCGATTATCTTTAAAAAGGTAAAACCATTATAGGAGCATACTACGCATCATTACTTGACAAGCTGAAGGCAGAACTTGCGGAAAAACGTCCACATTTGCAGAAAAAGAAAATCCTGTTTTACCGAGACAACTCGCCGTCTCACATCTCAGCGGTTATCATGGCGAAAATCCACGAATTACGGTTTCAGCTGCTTGACCATCCGCCTTACTCACCAGACCTAGCCCCAAGCGACTTCTTTTTGGTCCCTCATCTGAAAATTGCACTCGGAGGACAGAGATTTTTGTCAAATGAGGAGGTAATCACCTTCGTGAACAGTCACTTTGCAGAGAAAAACGCCGAGTACTATTTGGATGGGTTACAGAGATGGGAGCATCGCTGGGAGAAGTGTGTAGAATTGCAAGAACACTCTGTTGAGAAATAAAAAAAAAATTAAGAAAAAATGTCTTGTATATATGTTAGGTCGGAAACTTTTCAGATCACACTCGTATATATATACAGGGTGGGCCATTTTAATTTCCCTACTTGAATATCTCAGAATCTAAGCAAGATACGGGAAAAAAGTTTTAGACAAAAGTTGAAGGAGGCATAGGGGGTCAGATAACAGTAACTTTTAGCTTGACCTTGGAGTTGACTTTTAAGGTCATTTGAAGGTTAACTGTATTTTTTCATAGGGAAACCCCTCTTTTTTATGCCAAAATCGAGAAGAGCAATAAATTCTGCATCAAATTAGTTTTAAACAAAATTTTGTTTTATGACTTCCAAGAGGTCAAAAATCAAGGTCAAATATCTTAAAAAGCCGTTTCTTGCATTTTCACTGCATTACCGTGGTTTTTAGGAAAATTTAACTAATTTATTATTAATTTAAAGCACTATCAATACTTATCCTACTAACCCTAAGTCCGACCTTTACATATTACCCCCTCCCGCCCCGACAACCCCCTCCACCCCCACAACCCCCTTCCTCTTAAGATTAACTGTTTAATCTCGAGTTTCATCATCCAAATCTCTATTTTTGATGCTGGAATCAAAATGAATGAAAAATTCTACATTATTTTTTTCCTAGAGAAAATTTTATTTTGTGACCTCTTAGAGGTCAAAAATCAAGGTTAAATAACTCGAAAGGCGTCTTTTTACTATCGTGACTTTCAGGAATAATAAAATAAAATTTCGTAAACATGTCTGAATTAAAATTTTTTAGCGAAAAAAGAACAGTTTGTGACTTTAAAACTGTATAATTTGGAAAAAAAATAAAATTTCCAAAAACCCTTATGAGGTCCACTAGATAAACACATTTTGAACATATTTACACACAAATTATGCCATTAGGTCGCGTGATGTTATTGGGAAACTTTCTACTAAAATTAACCTTTTTTCAAGGCGGTTTGGAAGATCAGCTATCACACCGCCATTTTGTTTTGAAATGTCACGAGGAAAACGCACACACACTTATTTCCTCTCCAATACACTCTCCTCCCTTACACCTTATTGATCTCAAATACTATTTATCACTACCCAAAGTTTTTGCCTACCCAAAGTTTTACTCGCTTGTAGGGAGAGGTGAGTAAGGCATTTGCGGGTAGAGCTTGCGGTGGGAAAAAGAATAAAGAAAAGTGTGAACTTTAAGTCGACGTCGAAATTTACTTTTACAATTATTTTAAGTTCATCTTTACATTTTGAGATAAAATCTTTTGTTTTCGATTCTGGAATCAACCTCTATTTCCCAAACCGTTAATCTTCCCTTTAACCTACGTGTACCCTGCACATCTCAAATTTCATCCTTAATATTAACCACTATTCTACTTTCCCAAAATTCAATCTGCTAGTAAAATTCATTTGGCAGGGTATTATTCAGTAGATTCCAAGATAAGAAAGACAATAATAAAGATGAACTTTAATTTGAACTTTGAGCTAACTTTACAGGTTATTTTAAAATCAACTTTATTATTGATAACAAAAACCTTCATTTTGAATGCTGAAATAGAAAGTAGACTTCGAAAATATTTTAGAAGAAGTTAATTATCTTATCTTTAAAAAGTTACGTATCTCATAAATGTTTTGAATATCTGATTATTAATCGTGAAAATTTTTAACGAATTTCTGATTCATGTGACTTTTTGTTAAATGACAAGATTAATTATATTTTTTTAAATTTTACATTTTGGCCAATCTTAGAAAGTACATTTATAATACAGTTGCAGTCGGGGCTTCATTTTTTTTCTTTTCATAAGTTTTTAAAATTTTAATTATTATTTTATCTTGATTCTGCAAACGTACCAAACAGAACTAAAAATGGCTAACTATCAGCCCAATGAAATAGTTGATATGATAATGGTTCTTGGAGAAAGTCATAATAATTATCGTGCTGCGTCAAGAATGTACGCAGAATGCTTTCCTAATAGAAGACAACCTGATCATAAAACAATAAGTCAGTAAAAACATAGAGCTCGTGGTGGGCAGCTGGTCCGTCAACACAGGCGTCATGAATATGACGAAAATGATGTTCGTGTTGTGACTGTTTTGCAATCATTCATCTCGACCCTCATATTAGCAGTCGCCGAATTGAAAGAGAAATTCGTATACCTAAAAGAACCTTCTTGAGAGATCTTAAAGTCCTTAGATACCATGTCTATCACATAACTTTAGTTTAAGAGTTACAGTTTCATCATTTTCAACAGCGAATTGTGTTTTGCCAATGGGCTTTGGATATGATAGAAAATGATCCTGATTTTTCCAATTATGTGCTTTTTTCTGATGAGGCCAAAATTCAAAGTGACGGGGAGCTCAGTAGGCATAATTGCCATTATTGTTCCGACGAGAATCCTCACTGGCATAGAACAGTCAGTCATCAAAGACGTTGGAGCCTTATGGTATGGTGTGAAATTGTAAATGGGTATTTAATTGGTCCTTACTTTTTTGAATGAAATGTTGATAGGAATACCTATTTACAGTTCATTAGAGATAAGTTACCAGTGCTGATGGAAGATATCGATTTAGAGACGCGACGAAGAATGTCGTTCCAGCACGATGGTGCACCAGCACATTTTGCACGGATCGTACGAAATTTTTTGAATCAAAACCACAGTGGTAGATGGATTGGACGAGGAGGTCCTATAAACTGGCCTGCTTGTTCACCTGATATGACATCCCCGGTTTTTTTATAGGGCTACATAACAAACGTTATTTTTGAACAACAGCCTACGACAAGATTAAACATGCAAGACCGCATTAGTCGAGCATGTGCTGCAATCCTAAGGCAAACTTTGCTTGACACCGTGCGCCATTCTAAATGACGTTTGCTTTCGTGCCTTGAAGCCGAGGGACGTAACTTTGAATATTCGCTTCGAGGTAAAATTAGTAGTCATAAAACCAGTGAGAGGCAAAGGGACTCACTTTAAACCAGCACCCCGAATAGTGAGAGGCGAGGGGACTCACTTTAATCTAGCACCCCAAAGAAAACAGTACTTACTACGTCGACGTCGTTCTTTCTGGCGACTGGACCTGTTCGTCTAATCCATAAACCATTGTAATTTTTATCCGAGATATTCCACATAATCCATGTAAAATGTACTGGTGAATCATCATTCTGGCAACAAAATCTGTCACTTATCTAAATCGAAATTTTTTATTAGTTCTGGTAACTGATCTCGAACAAACTGTCCATAGATATTCCTTTTGACACATTCATCAAAAATGTACAAACCAATTACATATCCGTTAAAAATTTTATATCATACCTATAAGGTTCTAAGGTTGTGGTGATTTACTGCCATACGCCAGTGAGGATTCTCGCCAATAAGGGTAACTATGACTATTGCTTTCGCAGTTACTGGAAGATTTAGTCTTATCAGAGAAAAAGCATAAAATTTAAAAAATCAAAATCGTTTTTTAATCATCTCTAAAGCCTATTTGTTAAACACAATGTGACTTGAAAACGATGAAACTTGAACTCATGAACTAAAATTATTTGATAAGCATGTATCTATGGACTTCGAGAATACTCAGAGATCTTAATGAAATAATGAAAAGATTTGGTTACTGCTTGGTTACTGATAATATGAGGGTCTAGATAAATGATTACAAGAACAGTTAAAATAGGAGTATTGTTATATTCGTATTCGTGGTAATAACCTATTCAACCCAATTTCACCAACAGATTAAATTTCGAGTAAAGAGCGTGTATAAGCATAAAATTTGAGATTAATGGGGTGATGTTAGGTCGAAGAGGGTTATTAGGTTATTACGAGTAATAACACATCGTTCAATAAGTCCCGAGACTAACAACGAAAACAACATTTTTTTTCAAAAATCTTTTTTATTCATCAATATAATCTCCTTTTAGAGTGATACAATCTTTCCAACGCCTTTTCAACATTTTTATACCATTTTTATAGAAGGATTTATCCTTTGCTTTAAAATAGGCTTCAAATTCGGCAATGACCTCCTCATTCGAGCCAAATTTTTTTCCCTGGAGCATTTTTTTAAGATCAGCAAAGAGCCAGTAGTCGCTGGGGGCTAATCTGGCGAATACGGGGGGTGGGGAAGCAAATCAAAGCTTAACTCGTTCAATTTTGCCATTGTTTTCATGGACTTGTGGCATGGTGCATTGTTTTGGTGAAAAATGATTTTTTTCTTCTTCATGTGCGGTCGCTTTGCTGCGATCTCCTCCTTCAAACGTACCAACAAGTCAATATAATAATCACTGTTGATCGATTTACCTTTTTCCAGGTAGTCAATGAAAATCACGCCATGTGTATCCCAAAAAACCGACGCCATGACTTTGCCAGCAGACTGCTGCGTTTTTGGACGCTTTGGGCGGCTTTCGCCAGCCATGCGCCATTCAGATGATTGCCAATGATTGAAATGATGTATCCATGTTTCATCCATGGTCACGTATCGACGCAGGAAATCCTTTTTGTTGCGAGTAAATAGCGATAAACAGCTCTCTGAATCGTCGACTCGTTGCTGTTTTTGTTCCACTGAAAGCAATCGCGGCACCCACTTGGAAAAAACCTTTTTCATGCTCAATTTTTTATGAAGGATTGTAAATACGCTTCCAGATGATATCTGTGTCATTTCTGCAATCTTACGGACCTTTACTTTGCGATTTTTCATTACAATTTTTAACACTTCACTCACATTTTCCTGTGTAACGGCTTCCAATGGCCTACCCGAACGTTCTGCATCGTTTGTGTCCGTACGACCACGTTTAAACTCAGCATACCAACGACAAATCGTTGGTTTGGATGGAGAGGAGTCCGGGTAATGTTTTTCAAGCCATTGCTGGGCTTCTACGGTGTTTTAACCCATTAAAAAACAATGTTTTATCAACACGCGAAACTCGCTTTTTTCCATTTTTCAAACAAATTACAAAGTGACTTTACTCTAACCTCGATAACTCTGCTGTCTGTGATCTGATCGACGTGAAATTTTTACACGTTCCATGTAAAGGTTCGCACTCTATGGAAACGTGGCCAGTTTGGTACTACTAGCACCATCTCTGGGTTAGTCTCGGGACTTATTGAACGATGTGTTACTTCATTGCACTATGCAAAGGAGTAGATGAGTCAGTGGCAGTATTTAGAATGCTGTTTATTTGATTCGACTCATTTGTTAAGCTAAAATTCATAGTTGAGGAATTGTTTACTGCAGATGTATCTTCAATTATCAAGAACACAAGTGCTTGAATAGAATATATTCTGAGTTAAAACACTTTCCGTCTCACAGCTTTCTATGAACTCATCTATTTTCTAAAAAAATGATGTTACATTATTAGTATTCGAAAAAGAATTTTCATCAAGTTCTTTTAAAGCAATATCACCAAAGGTCTTAGTTGTTGAAAGATTATTGGAATTGAATAATCAAGAAACTATTTTCATCATTAAAATTTAAATTCAAATAAACATTATTGAACGAATCAACAGACTGTGACAACTTAAAGTTCGTCCGTGGTCACTACGAGTGCGAAGGTGCTCCTTTGAGCTCGACTGCTGTTAAGCGAACTGAGGAATCGTGCAACTTTTGTTCGTTACGCGCGCATAGCGGGGGCTTCCTCTCCAGCCACCGCCGCCCGCTGCTGTATATCTGTGAGCACGCGCCTGAAGAGGCTTATGCTTAGCGCTATCGAGTTTATGCTCAGCGCTCGTGGTGTGTGCCTGTGTGCTCGTATGTAAGCGTGTGTGCGTGACGAGATGCTCGTCACATCTTTTTTAATAAAATTCGCGGTTTGAACACAATCAGGATGAATAGAAGGATCTTTATCATCGATGCTTTATCATCGATCGTCATAATTCGAATCCGAAAATTATTTCGTAAGCACTTTCAAAGATGAGGGGTATCAAAATTAAAGAAAAATTCTTTTTCGTTATGCTTAATAAAAGGATTTATTTTTAGTTATTTCAAAAGATTTAACAACGACTTGGTTTGTGGGACCTTAATCACAAACCATACATTTAGCAATAAACCAGGGATTTTCTACGTAATTTAAAATATCATTTATAAATGGATTTAATTATTTTTTACTGACACTGCTATGACAAATATAGTAATATATTTATAGGCTACCTAGTCATAATGCCTGCTTCTTAACATAACCAAACGTAGTTACCGTTTTTTGCACAACGCCCATATTCCCTAAAATCAGAGTGACCTTCAACAATATCTTTTTTGCAATTATAATCTAACCATGCCTTTATACTCATTTCATCCTAAAGTAAGAGACATTCACGCTTTTTTTGATTCATAAAAGATGTTTTAACTTTTCATAATTGTAATAAATTCTCTGTTTCTCTGGACATTAAATCAAGTTCGTTTATCTACTTTCGAATTGAACGAATACAAGGCAAACTAAATTCATCGTTTCGGAAAAAACCGTATACTTTTGAAGATTTATAAAATAAAGACAAAGCAAATTACTTTTTTTCATTATCCAATTTTTTTGTTTAACTTGATTAATTTGCATTTTAAAAAATTGTAATGCGTTTTTATTAAACTTTAAACAATTTTCAAAAAATTTACACGCTTCTTTACTTTCATCAATTTCACGCTCTAAATTATCAATTTTTTTATTTTTGATCTTGAGAATTTTTCGGTAGTATATAAGTGTTGGTTTACACAGTGTGTCCCATGGAAAACGGAACTTTTCAAAACATCGATTTATATTGGCGCCACCTATTAGTGGATGTTAGCAATGGAAAGGTCCATTCTTAACTGACATCCTGTCAAAATTGTATGACATTTGGTTCAATGGAAACCAAAATATCGCGCTCAAAGTGACAGTGTGTTTGTGGCGTCGGTCGAAAAATGAATTTCGAACAAAGAGCAAATATTAAGTTCTGTTTTAAACTCGGTAAATCTTTTACTGAGACGCATAATTTGCTGAAACAAGTTTATGACGACAATTGTCTATCCCGTACTAGAGTGTATGAAAGGTATAAGCGGTTCCAGGAAGGTCGTGAAGACATTCAAGACAACGAACATCCAGGTCCTTCGAATACCGTGGTTACTCAAAGTAACATTGAAAAAGTGCGTGAATTTATAAAAAATGAGCCAAAATCTTCATTGCGATACATGGAAATGGAATTGAATATGTCCAAAAATTCAATTCATCGCATTTTGACCGATCATTTGAATCTACGAAAGGTGTGTGCACGCTTTGTTCCACACAAATTGACCGACTACGAAAAATTGCTCCGAATTCAACATTGTAAGGATTTGATTAAAGAGTCAAAAAAGGATCCAAACTTGAAATATTCAATTTTGACTGGTGACGAGACATGGTGTTTTCAATATGATCCCGAAACCAAGCGTCAAAGTGCTGAATGGAAGCACCCAACCAAGCCCAATCCGAAAAAAAGTCGTCTTGAAAAGTCAAAAGTGAAGACAATGTTGATTTGTTTCTACGATTCGGAGGGTATTATTCATCGTGAATTCGTTCCACCTGGTCAAACGATTACTGCTGTGTTTTATCTTGATGTTATGAAGCGTTTGCTCAGCCGTATTCGTCGTGTGCGGCCACAATACCGTGAAAAAGGGAGCTGGCGTTTGTTGCATGATAATGCCCCGTCTCATCGATCGAACTTGATCACGGATTTTTTGATCAAGAATTCCATTTTAACCATCAACCATTCACCGTACTCGCCGGATTTGGCTCCGTGCGACTTCTACTTGTTCTCCAAATTGCACTTGCCTATGAAAGGAAAACGTTATGCCGACGTAGAGGCCATCCAAAGAGCGACGACCGACATACTAAAGTCGATGGATAAAAATGATCTCAAAAACTCATTCGATATGCTAATTGATCGTGCAAAACGTTGTATTGATGTGGAAGGAGACTATTTTGAATAAAATAAATGAGATTTGCCGGAATATTGAGTTTTTGTCTTTATTTTGAAAAAGTTCCGTTTTCCATGGGACACACTGTGTATACTTTAATTCCGCGTCTTCATTTGCCCTACATTGAATGTGCCCTTTATTTTTCGTTTGTTGTTCTAAACGTTTTTTAATAATTTATTTTTGGCTTGTAATTTTTTTAGCGATTTTTCGAATGATTTTTTTACTAAATTACCTTTTTTATTATTTTTAGCATTCATTTTAACATTTTGAATAGAGCTTAAATCAAAATTTAACGAGGTTTCTATCCCAGTACAGGTGGGTACATCTAAATTGATTGACTCTGATTGTAAATTGTTAATTATCTCTGGAATTTCTAGATCATTGAAAGACGTATCATTAGCATTACATACAAAATCAATATTGATACCAGGTGTAAAAGTATGAAAACGGTATTTCCATATAGATGGTGCTAGCCATCAGTTAAGGGACCGTAAGACTGCTTCTGCAGTACCATCATCTCCCTCTAATAGCTGACGAAGATCTTTAACACACAACAACCCAAGTTCCATACACCGATATATTTTTTTATAATCTTAAACATGTCGAGTTTTGAGCCTACGAACTATGATTTGCGAACAGCTTTGGTTTTTTGCTTGTCAAAGCTTACGGTGAACATGCTTTTGATAAAACATAGTGTTTTAAGTAGTTCAAAAAATTTAAAAGTGGTGATTTTGACGTGAGAAACGAAAAGTGTGGAAAACCATCAAAAAAGTTTGCCGATAACGAATTGCAAGCCTTATTGGATGAAGATGATACTCAAACTCAATAAGAACTCGCGGATGAACTAAATGTGACGCAGAAAGCTATCTTTATTCGTTTGGAAGCCATGGGAAAGATTCAGAAAGTGGAAAAATGAGTTCCGCATGAACTGAATGAAAGACGGCAGGAAAATCGAAAACCATTTGTGAAATGCTGCTCTACAAATACAAAAGAAAATCATTTCTCAATCGGATCGTAACAGGTGATGAAAAATGGATATATTCTGAGAATTCTAGGCGCCGGTAATCATGGGTGAATCAAGGCGATTCATCGACATCCACTGCAAGACCAATTTTCTTTGAAAAGAAGATAATGCTTTGTATTTGGTGGGATCAAAAGGGTGTAATCTATTATGAGCTGCCAAAACCTGGTAAAACCATTAACACCGATCGCTACCAATAGCAAATGATCGATTTAAAATAAGCATTACGTGAAAAACGACCGGAATATGGAAAGAGGCAACACAAAGTCATTATGCTTCATGATAATACCTCATCACACACAGCAAAATAGGTCAGGGAAACGATTGAGGCGTTTAGTAAAAAAATACTAGCGCATGCGGCTTATTCTCTATAATTGACTCCGTCCGATTCTCATCTATTTGCGTCAATGGGAAACGCTCTCGCTGAACAACGTTTCAATTCGTAAGAAAATGTACAAAAATGGCTCAATAACTGGTTCGCTTCAAAAGAACCGTTTTTTTGGTGTGGCATTCATAAACTGCCGGAGAGGTAAGAAAAATGTATAAATAGCAATGGAGATAGTTTTGAATAAAATATTTATTTTATTATTTTTTAACAAATATTTCATTTTGAATAAAATATTTTTTATATACACTACTTTTTTCAATAAAATATGTTTTATTTATTTGACAAAAAAATTTCGGTTTCATACTTCTCACCTGGTAGTTTGAATATTTTCACAATCATGTAAGCCTTCTGAATAAGTAACGGTAGCCTCATCAATTAGTTAAACAGTGTCTTCTAATTTTCTCATACTTGAAGAGCTTACACTTTTTATTGTATCTTCTAAAAAATGTTTCGAACAAAGACGTTTATTGTTAAACGTATTGTTTTTTTGTTAAATCATAAAGCTTTGAGTTTGCGGAATGTAAAATCCATATAAGACGTTGTAACGGAGAATCCGTCATAGGTCGTCGACGAAGAATGTAAGTGTTTACATCCTTGCGCGACCGTCTCCATGTTGCCAGCTTGTGTAAGTCTGTTTAGCCGCGAAAATGCGAATTTTTCCCAAAAGCCGGCAACATTCCAAAATCACGCGATTTTCGAACTTGCGGTGACGATCGACGAGGAATTTTGGGAGCCGCGAGGGAAGAGGAGAGAAGAGCGAGCGTAACAGCAGTTACGCGGTGGTCTCCAGAGAGTGAGTTTCGCTGCGCGTTCTTGCGAGGACGGAGAGATAAGTCCCGCGGTGAATATAGTTTGGTTCCTTTTTGATTAGAGTGAGCGTCGCGAGTGAAGCCAAGGGTGAAGGTGCGAGAGAGAGAGAGAGAGAGAGAGAGTGAGAGAGAGTGAGGAAGAAGTCGAGAGAGCAGTGCGAGGGAAGGAGAGCGAAGACGAGGAAGAGCAGCGAGGAAGTAAGCCGTGGGACGAGGAGTCGAGAGTTGGCGGGAGGCGACCGGAGGTTGCCACTGCGACCTCAGAAGCCGAGGGTGAGGCGGAGATAGGAAGCATCGAGGCGAGATCTCAGCGAGGTTCAGCGGCCCTTTTCCGGAGGACTAGCTGCAGGAACGAGGTGCAGCGGTGCCAGAGGAAGCTGCCAGGAGCTCAACTGCTAGCGAACGAGCTTCGTGAATCGCAAGGGTAAGCGCCTCATTTATTCGTGCAAAATAGCGAGAGCGGGAAGAGAGAGAGAGAGAGAGAGAGTGAGAGCGCGTGGTGGTGGTTTTGCGGTGAGGGTGGCGAGGAATTGCCACTTCCCTGCCCTGGGGAAGCGATAGGCCTCCGTCGGCTGGGAGACAGCCGCGGGCGGCCGGCCTGCATCTTCGCGATATAGACAGCGGGAGAGAGAGTGAGAGAGAGAGAGAGATTGAGACATTATTTTGAATTAGAAATTATTTTGTGCAAGGCACTCAGGGCGCACGTAGCCAAGTCGACTACGACGTGGTACCTACGTCATAACGTCTACAGATTTTTATGTACATTGATTAGAATGCATTTGTGACGTCCGTCGCAAAAGCACAAGCAAATTAAAATCTAAGAGCGTGCATGCTATAGCTAAAAGTAATTTTTTTCTTTCTTTCTCAAAGGATGAATCCAAGCGAGAGATAGCCGGATCCATAAGTCGGTCAATATGAGCTTTAGATGGTAAGAAAGAAACCCTAGTCTAAAGATTACCTCCAATTACCGACGGTGCTATAAATGTTATTAACATTCATAATCCATATTGTTAAAAGATAGCTTCTATTTAAACATCGGAAGATAAACATCTTCACCGCGATTTAAAACGTCGCGAGATAACCACGCGTACATACACAGATTGGCCCGAATGTTTACAGCGCGTTTCCGTTCTCGCTTGAAATGCCAAACAATATTTTTTGGTACACTCTTAATAAAAATTTCTGTACATTAATTTAATAATTAATTTAAAATAATATCAAAAGGTCTGGAACAAGCAAATTTTCCGCTGTCGCATACAACAATTAATTATAACACATCGTTCAATAAGTCCCGAGACTAACCCAGAGATGGTGCTAGTAGTATCAAACTGGCCACGTTTCCACAGAGTGCGAACCTTTACATGGAACGTGTAAAAATTTCACGTCGATCGGATTACAGACAGCAGAGTTATCGAGGTTAGAGTAAAGTCACTTTGTAATTTGTTTGAAAAATAGAAAAAAGCGAGTTTCGCGTGTTGATAAAACATTGTTTTTTAATGGGTAAAAACACCGTAGAAGCCCAGCAATGGCTTAAAAAACATTACCCGGACTCCTCTCCATCCAAACCAACGATTTGTCGTTGGTATGCTGAGTTTAAACGTGGTCGTACAGTCACAAACAATGCGGAACGTTCGGGTAGGCCATTGGAAGCCGTTGCACAGGAAAATGTGAGTGAAGTGTTAAAAATTGTAATGAAAAATCGCAAAGTGAAGGTCCGTGAGATTGCAGAAATGACAGATATCATCAAATCATCTGAGTGGCGCATGGCTGGCGAAAGCCGCCCAAAGCGTCCAAAAACGCAGCAGTCTGCTGGCAAAGTCATGGCGTCTGTTTTTTGGGATACACATGGCGTGATTTTCATTGACTACCTGGAAAAAGGTAAATCGATCAACAGTGATTATTATATTGACTTGTTGGTACGTTTGAAGGAGGAGATCGCAGCAAAACGACCGCACATGAAGAAGAAAAAAATCCTTTTTCACCAAGACAATGCACCATTCCACAAGTCCATGAAAACAATGGCAAAATTGAACGAATTGGGCTTTGATTTGCTTACCCACCCCCCGTATTCGCCAGATTTAGCCCCCAGCAACTACTGGCTCTTTGCTGATCTCAAAAAAATGCTCCAGAGAAAAAAATTTGGCTCGAATGAGGAGGTCATTGCCGAAACTGAAGCTTATTTTGAAACAAAGGATGAATCCTTTTATAAACATGGTATAGAAATGCTGGAAAGGCGTTGGAAAGATTGTATCACTCTAAAAGGAGATTATATTGGTGAATAAAAATGATTTTTGAAAAAAAATGTTGTTTTCATTGTTAGTCTCGGGACTTATTGAACGATGTGTTAATATAATTTGAGATATGATTAATTTTTAATGTAAGCACTTACTCTGTAAACTGACTTATTCCTTATAAATCAATGAAAGGATGTTTAATCTTCATTTATCGCTAATAATTAATTAAGCCAATAAAGTAATGACTTAATCATTAGAATAATCTTTAATTACTTCATTCTAATCCTCATAACCAAGCATTATTGTAGAATGCATTTTATTATTATTATCATTATCATTGTCACAAAAATTATTATAATTTTGGCGGTTTCCTTAAAATAGCTATTATTCTAAGTCTGTGATTATAACACAATTATAAATAATAATAATACCGTACTTATATTCATCGTAATTAATTTCTTATTGAACTACTCGTAATAATTTTACGATATGCCGTATTAATTTTACTTTGTAATAATGATTATAATTATTATTTAAATTCCTTAATATTGTATTAATAATTAATGCCAGAAATGAGCCAAACGAAGTGTTTTGTAAAAGGGTATTGTCAGCTTTATTATTATTGTCGCTAAAACCAAGCGTTATAATATTCACCGCTCTTATATTTTATAGAGTTAATATTATTTTCTCACCTATATATTTCATATCCAAATAATTTTAATTCTGCGGAAGTTCTTATCTTTCTTTGCAAGGTCAAAATTATAGTATTAAATATTTTAATTTATCATAACTATTGACCTAATAAATTTTTTGCGATATGTTGCATTATTTTTTTTTTATAAGCAAAATTGTATAAGAATAGTTGTTAATTGTAACATCGGTACACGACCTCCGTTTTTTTTATGTGTCAGCCGATAAGTTTTCTCCCTGCCTTTCCGGCCCCCAATCGCCATTAAAAAAAAAACATATCGACCGCCCGAATCGACCCACACCCAAGCGCTCCACCATGATAAAGCCTCCACTGACCCAAACCCTTGCGAAACTTGGCCTGAGCGCTGGCCAAGAGTTTGCGACTTTCTTGAAACACATGTATTATTTATATAAAAATATCCGCAATCGTTAAACTTAATACAATTAAGTTTATTTCAAATAACGCAATTGTCCGTTTTATTTTATTTTAAAAATATGTACGAGGTCTGGCTATTAAATAACGAGATTGCGCGCCTAGAGAGCGCCGTAGAGGGGTGGGGAAAAAAACGAGTAGTGCGTTGGGCATCTAGATATCTTGTCTATGCACGTACCAAAACACGTTCTCGTCACTATTATTGTATTTGTGCAGTAGCGGTTTGAAACGAACGTGTTTTTTTCTCGTGCCGAAAACCATGTGTGACAAAAAACAGGAGCAACGTATCAATCTCAAATTTGCTGTAAATTGTTGCAAGAGGCCTATGGGGACAATTCTCTATCTCGTGCGCGTGTTTTTCAGTGGTGTAAGCGCTTCAGTGAGGGCCGAGTGAGCACTGAAGATGACCAACGCCCAGGTCGCCCTGTCACTGTTTCAACTCCGGAAACAGTGACCAAAATCAACCAAATTGTGCGTGCAGATCGTCGAATGAGCATCCAGATGATTGCCGAGGCTGTTAACGCCGATAAAGAAACGGTTAGACAAATTTTACACGAGGAATTACACATGACAAAAGTCTGTGCGAAGTTGGTGCTAAAAAACTTGACTCCTGACCAAAAGCTCTTGCGTCAACAGGTCTGCTCAGATTTCCTTGAAAGGTTAAAAAAAGATTCCGGACTGATGAAAAACATTATTACTTGCGACGAAACGTGGATTTTTCAATACGATGTTGAAACAAAGCGGCAATCGATGCATTGAAAGACGCCTGAATCGCCCAGAATCAAAAAAGCAAGGATGTCCAAATCAAAATTCAAGGCAATTTTGATCGTTTTTTTCGACATTAACGGTATCGTGATGACTGAATGGGTTCCAGAGGGTCAGACTGTCAACCAGACTTACTATTTGTCAGTTTTGGCAACACTGCGAGAACGAGTTCGTAAGAAACGGCCCGAGTTGTGGAAGAACAACTCGTGGATTTTGCACCAGGACAACGCACCTGCCCATAACGCGCTATCTGTGAAGCAGTATTTGGCCGGTAAGCGCACTCCAGTGCTCGAACACGCGCCGTACTCGCCAGATTTGGCACCGTGCGACTTCTTTTTGTTTCCGAAGATAAAATCTGCTTTGAAAGGGACCCGATTTGAGTCGATGGAAGCGGTAAAGCAAAAAACGGCAGAGCTCCTAAAGGCCCTCACTAAAGAAGACTTCCAGCACTGCTTCGATCAATGGAAAAAACGTATGGAAAGGTGTGTGGCGAGGGAAGGGGAGTATATTAAAGGGGAGCATTCGAATGTAGAATAATTTTCATAATAAAACCCTTTTTCGTAACCAGTCTCGTTATTTAATAGCCAGACCTCGTATATGTATACTATTACAAGAAGAATTTTACCATAATTACTATGACTGTTTCACTATAATAAATCTCATAACGACTTAAAAATTGGAAACGGCCTGACCATGTTCTTTTTCTTACTCCTAGGATAAGAATTTTTTTTATCATTTTTTCTTTTTAAATTACCGGATCGATATATCGGTCAATATGAATTTTAGATGGTAAGAAAGAAACCCCAGTTTAAAAATTACTTCCAGTTACTGACGGTGCTGTTTACGTTATTAACACGTCTAATCCACAGTTTTGAAAGGTAGCTTCTTTTCGCTTAGACATAGGAAAAGAGCGTCTCCGCCGCGATTTAGGACATCGCAAGATCATAGCATTTCTGTTCTCACGCAAAATGCCGAGTATTATTTTTACAGGTCTCTCTCTCTCTCTCTCTCTCTCTCTCTCTCTCTCTCTCTTTTTCTCTCTTTCTCTCTCTCTCTCTCTTTTTTTCTCTCTCTCTCTCTCTCTTTCTCTCTCTCTCTCTAATTCTCATTCTCCCTTCCATAAGGAACGCCTTCGAGATAAGCAGTAGCGTCCACCCTGCGCTAATTTCGAGCAATCAGATTGGTACAGAGTCATCTCTGTACGGATGTATAAAAAGGTAAGATCAACCCGCGGAGACATTCTCCGTTATTTGTTCTACTCACTCAAGACTCGTCACTTGTCAACCAAAGCAATCAAGTTATTCTCAAAATTCGTTTATTCAAGTTTTTCTCATGATTCGTGCACTCAAGTCTTTCAAGCAATAAAGTTATTCTCAAGATTCGTTCACTCAAGTTTTTCGAGCAATTAAGTTATTCTGAAGATTTATTCACTCAAGGTTTTTTCAAGATTTTTTCACTCAAATTCATTCAAGCAGAGGAAAAGAGAGAGAGAGAGATTATTGCATCTGTACCAAAGTAAGCAACAATAAAATTATATCTCTATATCTTAAGCCTTCTCTTTCTATTACATCAATTACCTTTATTTTTTTTATGTAATTTTATTTTCAAACTCTGCAACTACTCGCTGTCATCCGGAAATTGAACGAACCTTACACGAAGAGGCCTGATCATTTCCATATCTTTCCAGAAGTCAGGCGGGCCTTACAAAGAGGCTTGACTGAATTCTAACCTCCCTCTTTATTAATATAGTCGATTTAAATAGTTTCTTTTGTTTTCTACATTCATTTATTCTAATTCTCAAATATTTCTAAAAAAAAAATACAAAGCGATTCTGCTTCCATCCCTAGCTATTGGGCTAACACCCAAGCTCGAAAAATACAAGTGTTTTAAACCTCTAAATTAAATAGAGCAAAACAAATTTTAAATATGTGTGATTTCCTTTTTTGACGTCACACATTGTAAGTGTAAAATAATATATTTATAAAATTTTTGAATTTATAATTAGGATTTGAAATATCATTGTAAAACAAGAAGAAAAATAATATCTCACAGTCATTTAGTAGCTGCCTTAAAATAATTTAAATTAATCTAATCTAATTGTAAACGAGTTTCGACCATACTGCTGCGTTATTAATGCCATTACATCGCGCCATATATAAAGTATAATTAAATGGTTTATCAGATTGGTTCAATAAATAATATTAAATTAAAAACATAATTAATTTGATCGCGTGGTAATATTTGCAATTTAGAAGTTATATAATTTTTGCTTTAAATGTTTTTATTTTAATTACATAATTTTTAATTATTTAAAATATTATTTCAAATATCATTCTTTAGTGTGGCTAAATAAAATATATTGAATTCATCTGTGATGAAAATTATAATGTAAATAGCAAACGAATGTATTGCATAAATGCAAACAACACGAGTATAACAATTACTTTCGATCGCCCAAATTCGATCTTCTTTTCAATATTAAGAAGAAATGTTTAGGACAGTAAGTTATTAGTGATTTACATTGATTTAAAAAAAAGCATTAATCTAATTTTTTAATAAACGAATTGAAATGCAACTCATTTATTGAATTGTAGTTCCCTGCGTATTTCAGTTAAATTATTCGAGCTTAAAATGTGAATAAAATACTTTTTTTATAAATTTAATATTTTAATATAAATTTAAAAAAAAGTAAATAAAAAATATTTAACTTATATTTTCTAAACGCTGCCACCCTTCGTCCTTCACCTCACAACCCTATCTCTAACTAAAATAACTAAACAATCGTCTGTATATAGTAGGTGAGAAACTAAGTTCCCGCTGTTTGGTGATAGATGGCTCCAGCAGTAAGAGCTTATCGATTACGACATCCAAAACGTCATGAAGCAAACTTCGGCATATGGTAAGCAAATCGCTTTGATACATTAATGATTTTGTTTTGGCGTCATATACTTCTAGTTGTCTGAAAATATTTCATTGTGTGCTAAATAATTGTTATTGCGGGAAGTGTTGCTTTTCTTCTTTCATTCAAAGAAAACGGCGACTGAAGCACATCGAGAGCTATATAACGTTTACGAAGATGCTACTCTAAATGAAACAGCGTGCCGTGTTTAGTTCCGTTGCTTCAAAGACGGTGATTTCGATATTGACGACCGTCCGCGTGAAGAAAGGCCAAAGACCTTTGGGAACGCTGAATTGGAAGCATTGCTTGAAGAGGATCCATGCCAAGTAGAAAATAAGTTTGCTTCAGTATTAGAAGTTATCTGCCAAGCCACTATTAAGCGATTGCATGCGTTGGGAATGATTTAAAAGCAAGAAACTTGGGTTCCTTATGATTTTAAGCCAAGGGACGCTGAGCGTTGTTCTTTCGCATGTGAACAACTGCTCCAGCAGCAAAAAAGGAAGGGTTTTCTTTATCGCATCGCCACAGATTATAAAAAATGAATTCATTACAGCAACCCAAAGAGAAGAAAGTCATTGGGACTGCCCGGTCATGCTTTTACATCGTTGGCTCAGCCCAATATTCACGCTTCAAAGACTATGCTGTCTATTGGTGGGATCAGGTTGGTGTTATTTATTATGAGCTGTTGAAACCAAACGAAACCATCACTGGGTAACGGTACCGAATTCAATCGATGCGATCGAGCCAAGTACTATGCGAAAAACGGCCACAATATGAGCAGAAGCATAAAAAAATGATTCTACCGCATAACAACGCTCTGCCTCACGTTGCCGGACCCGTTAAACATACTTGGAAACGTTAAAATGGGAAGCCTTACCCCGCCCGCCATATTCCTTAAATGCTGCGCTGTTTGATTATTATCACTTATTTCGTTCGATGGTACATGGTCTGTCTGATCAGTAATTTTGCTCGTATGAAGATATCAAAAATTGGCTTGATACGTGGATAGCTTCAAAAGACAAACACTTTTACTGCAACGGTATTCGAGCTCTGCCAGAAAGATGGGAAAAAGTTGTAGTTAGCGATGGTCAATATTTTGAATGATTCATTTGTAACCATTTTTTTACAATAAGTTGTATTTTCATCAAGAAAAATAGCGAAAACTTAGTTGCGCACTGTTACGTGCGGGGCTACACGCACATGACGTAATTTTAATATTTATTTTATGGCGGGACCCGCCAACCCTTCCGTGACACACACAGTCACAGCACGACACGCGGCACAAACCAGGACGATAGAAAAAAAAAATTGAAAGAATAAACTATGTAGATTATTAGAACAGTAAAATAGTAAATTGTTCCAAATATTAAAATAGTAAATTGTTCCAAATATTAAAATAATAAAACAATAAACGGTTCAACCTATTACAAGACTAAAATAATGAACTGCTCAAAACATTGAAATATCAAAAACCAAGAAGGTACAACAGAAATTTCCGACTAATCTCTTGGTCACTCCCCGGGACTAAAGCGCTTCCGCGGCCTGTTGTTACTCATATTTAAAGACATTTAAGCGGAGGTATCGTGGGGATTTTTGCTTATTCGGCATCAACATGAGCCTCTGTGGACTCCCGAGCCTTCCCCGCGCCTCCAAACTAAAATGCAACTCTAGATTTCTTATTTGTTCAAATGTGTGTGCCGAGAAGAGTTGAGCAACACGACTCTCTATAGGTGTGTGGGAAAAATATTTAACTGTAAGAATAAGTTTATTTTTCACGTCTCCTGGGGTTTTTCCACAGGAGTCAATTTGCAGCGTGAGTGCAAGTATCACCCACCTTTATTCTAACACTCTGTTGTATAGAGTTCGTCGAACTGCGCGCTGAGAATTTTCACACATTAAACGTATACATTTATATGTTGCAATTGTAGTTCATTGATCTACTTGATTTTAATTTTAATTTAATTAATTTTTTTTATAAGTTTTGAATTTAATTTAATTATTTTAATTTTTACGTCACGTAACACGCACTTAATAAAAACACCTGTTTCAAGGATTACATTGCTCATTCTACAACATGTTTTTTAAATTATGTATTATATTATCATAGTCATGCAACACTTTTATAAAACAAAAATTTAACCAGAATTTAATGAAACATTTTAATGATATAATGATCATAATAATATTTTTTATTAAGGTGTTACCTATTAAACATTCTTTGATTTGTAACTTTTTTATACCTATACAAATTGCTGTTAAAAGCATCATTAAATTTTCTACAATTGTTTGTTAAAATAAAAAAGCACATCATTTTAAAATTGCATTTTACTTTTTCAGTCAGTGCTTGCAAATGATTTTGACGTTCTATTTTCAAATTAAAATACATTGGAAATATTTTACTAAAATATTAGATTTTATTACTTAATTCGTCCAATTATTTGAAATTGAAATATTTAATTATTTAAGAAACATCTTAGCTACCTAATTAATATTCATTTTAACAATAACAGTTGTAAGTACTATTAAGAAAAAAAATTTTTAAAATGCATAACAAATAATGTAGTTTATATCTGGCTCTTAAGGAGATTCTCTTAGTACATAACTAATCAATGTAGCATAAGCTATTACGTGTAGTTAACTCACGTGGTACGAGGTATATTTGTAAATTTGGTAACATCATACTATACACAACTGTTTATTTTAAATTCTATTAAAGTACATATACATGTACCTATAAGCTTAATTAAAAAGTTTTAAAATAGAAAAGGAAAATCAGTGACATCATTTAAATATTATTTCGGAAAGGAAAAAGAGACAGGAAAAGGAAAAGGGTGACAGAAAAGGTGTTAAAAAACGTTTACAACAACGAAAAATTAGAAAAAATATTAGAAATGTGTACGGTATTAGAAATAATGTGCGTAACATATGTATATAAACATTGAGAGATGAGAGAGAGAGAGAGAGCGAGAGACAGAGAGAGACAGAGAGAGAGAGAGACGGAGAGAGAGGGGGGGATAGATATAATTTTTATTATACGACAATGATGTACATAGAAAGTACAGTTAATTAACAGTAAATTAACAAATAAACATTAACAATTATGAGTAAATTAACAGTACATAATAATTAATAATATAATAAAAGTAATTTAATAATAAGCAAACAGACATAAACTAATTACACAATGAAAAACAAAATATAATAATTGTAACGGGGATAATTTGGTTCCGGCCCGTTAGCAACGCAGGACTTTCCTCTGGTCCTGCTTTATCTATCGTGTGTGAGGGCCTTGCCTAATGCCCCGCTACCGGTGTTGCTCCCACCAGGTTTGGCTGCTCAGAATGTGTGCCAATGCTAGATTGGCACACCCGCGGAGGCGGCGGTATTTGGGATAGGGACGCTAAAGGGAATTAAAAATAAGGAACACGCACCTACTGTTTGTTAAAAGCTTATGTTTAATATAAAATCAACAAAATAATACAAAAATGTAAAAATTATTGCGGAAAGGTCCCTTGCGAGCGAAGCGCAATTAGTATGGCCTCACGCGTAATACTAATTCACGAGGTGCGCACTGCGCATGCGCACCCTCTTCACTCCGAGCGGCTACACACACACGTGTAGTCTATAGATGTCTGATATAGAGAGAGCAGTTCTCCCTGTATACCGACGTAGTCTATGACTGCTCGAGTGAGAGCGGTTCTCTCACTCGACTATGCAGTCTATGGTTGAGCGAGAAAGCTCGATCCTCTCGCTCAAATGTGCGCTCAATAGTTGTACGGGCGAAAGCGGCTTTCTCTCGCTCGTACCGCTAGTCTATGATCGTGCGAGAGAGATCGATCATCTCACTCGCACTCGCACGACCTATTCGAATGAGAGCTACGCGGTCTCGCGCGTGATCTCTCTTATCGCTGTATACATACTACTGTGATCAAAAAGTAAGGTGAATTTCTTTATAAAATGTAAATTCTTTATTTATTCTTCCAAATCAATTTTATCCCCTTCAAAGTAATCCCCATCCAATAAAACGCACTTTTGCCAACGCTTTTCTCTATCCTCGAAACAGTCGGAAGTCTTTTTCCGGTATAGCCTTCAAGACCTTCTTCGATTCGGTTTTCATCTCCTCAATCGTGTCAAAACGGCGTCCCCGCATTGGCCTTTTGAGTTTGCTGAATAGCCAGAAGTCGCACGGAGCCAAATCAGGCGAATACGGTGGTTGTGGAATGATATGAGTCGAGTTTTTGCCAAAAAAGTTGCAAAGAACCAATGCAGTATAACATGGTGCATTTACGTGATGAAGGAACCAAGAGTTGTTCGCAATATGTTGTTCATAATTCTGGCCGTTTAGGACGAATAGCTTCACGCAAACGACGCATAACGCTTAAATAATATTTTTTGTTGACAGTTTGGCCCGGCGGAAGGAATTCATAGTGCATCACACCACGATAATCAAAGAAAACTGTCAACATGACCTTGATTTTCGATCGACTTTGCCGTGGTCTTTTCGGTCTTGCTTCACCTTTTGCACGATAATCGCTGGATTAGTCGATGGTTTCAGGGTCGTATGCGTAAGTCCAAGTCTAGTCTCCAGTAATGATGCATTTCAAGTGGTCCTGATAGTCAGACAGCAAAGTTTCACACACATCAACGCGACACTTTTTTTCCAAAAAATTGAGCAATGTTTGCTCCAATCGAGACTTGACGCGTTTGAAACACAAAAGATCCTTCAAAATGGTTTGGGCTGAGCCAAATGATATTCCAACACTATCAGCAAGGTCTCTTACTGTCAATCGACGATTTTCAAGCACCAAATCTTTGATTTTTTGGACGTGACCCTCGTCGGTAGACGTTGATGGTCGTCCAGAGCGCGGTTCGTCTTCAACGCGTTCTCGGACCGCTTTGAACTCGTTGTACCACTTATAAACGTTTTTTTGTGCCATAGTTTGATCACCAAAGGCCTTCCGCAACATTTTCAACGTGTCCACACAAGAATATTCGTTCCGGAAACAAAATTTGATGCAAGTTCTTTACTCAACAAAATCACCCATTGTAAAAATCGAAAAATTCACTTTTGGTTGTTTACAAAAACACGTGTAACTCGGAGATAATTAAACCTTTTGACAAACAGACGCTTGGCAAATGTTATAGACAGGCCTACCAACCTAGGGAAAAAAATTTACCTGCCTTCCTAATGCCCGGGAGTTCTAAATGACAATTTCACCTTACTTTTTGATCACAGTAGTATACACAGTGTGTCCAATGGAAAACGAAACTTTTTCAAAATAAAGACAAAAACTCAATATTCCGGCAAATCTCATTTATTTTGTTCATAATAGTCTCCTTCCGCATCAATACACGTTTTGCACGATTAATCAACATATCGAATGAGTTTTTTAAATCATTTTTATCCATCGACTTTAGTATGTCGGTCGTCGCTCTTTGGATGGCCTCTACGTCGACATAACGTATTCCTTTCATAAGCAAGTGCAATTTGAAGAACAAGTAGAAGTCGCACGGAGCCAAATCCGGCGAGTACGGTGAATGGTTGATGGTTAATATGGAATTTTTGATCAAAAAATCCGTGATTAAGTTCGATCGATGAGACGGGGCATTATCATGCAACAAACGCCAGCTCCCTTTTTCGCAGTATTGTGGCCGCACACGACGAATACGGCTGAGCAAATGCTTCATAACACCAAGATAAAACACAGCAGTAATCGTTTGACCAGGCGGAACGAATTCACGATGAATAATACCCTCCGAATCGTAGAAACAAATCAACATTGTCTTCACTTTTGACTTTTCAAGACGACTTTTTTCGGATTGGGCTCGGTTGGGTGCTTCCATTCAGCACTTCGACGCTTGGTTTCGGGATCATATTGAAAACACTATGTCTCGTCACCAGTCACAATTAAATATTTCAAGTTTGGGTCCTTTTTTGACTCTTTAATCAAATCCTTACAATGTTGAATTCGGAGCAATTTTTCGAAGTCGGTCAATTTGTGTGAAACAAAGCGTGCACACACCTTTCGTAGATTCAAATGATCGGTCAAAATGCGATGAATTGAATTTTTGGACATATTCAATTCCATTTCCATGTATCGCAATAAAGATTTTGGCTCATTTTTTATAAATTCACGCACTTTTTTAATGTCACTTTGAGCAACCACGGTATTCGAAGGACCTGGATGTTCGTCGTCCTGAATGTCTTCACGCCCTTCCTGGAACCGCTTATACCACTCATACACTGTGGTACGGGATAGACAATTATTGCCATAAACTTGTTTCAGCAAATTATGCGTCTTAGTAAAGGATTTACCGAGTTTAAAACAGAACTTAATATTTGCTCTTTGTTCGAAGTTCATTTTTCGACCGATGCCACAAACACATTGTCACTTTGAGCGCGATATTTTGATTTCCATTGAACCAAATGTCATACAATTTTGACAGGATGTCAGTTAAGAATGGACTTTTCTATTGCTAACATCCACTAATAGGTGGCGCCACTATAAATCGATGTTTTGAAAAAGTTCTGTTTTCCATGGGACACACTGTGTATATGCCTGACGCGATCGCACACGTGTCAGGAAAACTAAATATAATTAATCGCGATCTACGCTATTAGACGAAATTGCCACTTACTTTTGCTACTGAAGGAGTCGCCCTCTCGGTAACTGCAACGGAGACTCGGCGGAAAACTCCTCGGAAAAATTGCGTATTATCTTAGAAAAATCACAGCACGTGCGGCACGTCAAACCGGCGGAAAGAGAAGAAGGATTGAGGGGAAGGCTCCTCCTTCCCCTCTCGCCTATCCTTTTTCCCGCGTAACGCTATCGATATGCCGCGGATTCTTGCGCCTTTTCCCGCGTCGCGTCATCGATCGCTTGACCGATGGCGCCGCGTATAGTCGCGCCGCGAACTCTATCTCGCACTGCATGGCAGGTGGCTTAATCTCGATAAGCCACCTGTCACATAATATATAATAATAAGATATCATAATATATATAATAATAATAGTAAGCAAAGAGCTTAAAATTATAATAAACATTATAGCCTTGATGATAGAGATATTGTATGCTTTCTCTCAACGGAAAGAAGGTAGGTGAAAATAGTAGATTTAAAACAGGGAAATAGAGGATATAGTATGGAAAGAAGAAGGTAGACAGTTTTGAAGTCGAGACAAATAAACAAGAAAATATCTATCACGAAACTCAGTAGTAGATGACGTTATGGCCAACGGCTTCACATCACCCTAAGTGGGTCTATCTGACTGGTTCCATACAAAATGTTCAAATAGGTACAGTTGATCATGATGTTTGAATATTCTATAAGGCAGAGTAATAATGAAATATTTACGCCTATCAGAGGAGGTAAGCCAGTCAAGAGAAACCCTATACGGAGCAATATGCTCGCTTTTAGTCACATCATAGACATAGCGAACACCAGAGTTTATGACTCTCTGCAGCTTGAGATCAAGTTCACCAGAAATATAGGTAGATACCAAGGCTTTTGTCTTAGCAGCATTAAGATAGAGATGGTTATCGACAGCCCATTCCATGACAAGTTTAGCCTGCTTACCAATGAGTTCTACATATGTTTCGAGGTTGGCCAGGGGAAATCGGACGTAAATCTGGAGGTCATCAGCATAGGTTAAATGACAGATAGTGGTATCAAGCTTGCTAGATACATCATTGATGTAAATGAGAAACAATAATGGTGCGAGCACTGACCACTGAGGACTACCGGTGTTGAGACTAACATACGACAATGGGTTGCCATTTCGATCCAGCACAGCCTGTTTCCTACCAGTAAGGTAAGAGGCGAACCACCAAATGGTAGCAGGTGAAAAATTGTATTTTAATAATTTTCACAATAGAGTGACATGACAGACCTTATCAAATGCTTTGCTGAAATTAAATAGCAAAAGTAAGGTTATTAAGCGTCTGTACATACCTGTTCTAATGTCATCCGTAAGTTTGATGAGCGCAGTCTGAGTGCTATTGCATGGTCGGAAACCAGTCTGAAAAGGGTTGATGAGTTGGCAAGTGTAGAGATAATTGAATAATTGTTAATGAACCAGACGCTCTAAGACTTTTGACAAGTACGATAGAAGGGAGATTGGTCGAATGTCACTCATTTCACGAGGAGAGGCAACTTTGTTGATAGTTATTCGCAGTGCTACGAGCGTAGTCTCAAAAGTACCCGGCCTGACTTATGAATACAGGTAGTTTTAAAAATACAATTACTGCAATTGACAATACCACCTTTCAACAACTTAATGTGAAAAATTCATAACGGTACGTTTATTATTATTTTTTTTACAGACATCCAAAGTGACCGCTTTCAGTGAATTTGTAAATATGGAAAAAATCGGGCATCGTTATGTGATACAATACTTTCATTTAAAAGGTCTAAGTCCAACCGATATCAAAGCAGAGTCTGATTCTACTCTGGGGAAGTCTGCTCCTTCGTTTACAACGGTCAAATATTGGGTAGCTGAGTTTAAGCGAGGTCGTACGAGCTGCCAAGATGAACACCGCAGTGGTCGACCAAGTGAGGTCACTACGTCAGAAAATGTGAAGAAAATCCACAAAATTGTATTGGATGACCGTCGACTAAAAGAGCGCGAGATAGCAGACATGGCAGGTATTCCAAAAAGTGCTGTGCATCGCATTTTGACCGAAAATTTGTACATGAGAAAGCTGTGCGCAAGATGGGTGCCGCGTTTGCTCACAATAGAGCATAAACAGCAACGTGAGGATCTTTCCATCGAGTGTTTGACAATGTTTCGCAGCAATCAAGCCGAGTTTTTGCGTCGATTCATAACCATGGACGAAACATGGGTCCATCATTTTACACCTGAGACCAAGGAGCAGTCAAAGCAGTGGACTAAAAAGGGAGAACCGGCTCCAAAGAAAACAAAGGCAGTTCAGTCAGCTGGCAAGGTCATGGCATCCGTTTTCTGGGATGCGCGTAGAATAATATTTATTGATTATCTCGAAAAAGGAAAAACAATCAACAGTACATATTATGCAGCCTTATTGCAGCGTTTGAGTGATGAAATCAAGAAAATCGGCTCCATCTGACGAGAAAAAAAGTGTTGTTTCATCACGACAACGCACCAGTCCACACGTGCGTCATTGCGATGGCTAAAATCAATGAGTTGAAGTTCGAATTGCTTTCTCACGCACCCTATTCGCCAGATCTGGCTCCCTCGGATTATTTTCTTTTTCCGAATTTGAAAAAATGGCTCGGCGGCAAAAGATTTGCCAACAATGAAGAGGAAGAGTCTGCGGTTAATAGGTATTTTGACGAGCTTGACGGTTCCTACTATAAAGCGGGTATCGAAGCTATTGAACATCGTTGGTAGAAGTGTATCGAACTGCAAGGAGAGTATGTTGGAATAAAAAACATTTTCGCAATTTTTTTACTGTTTGCTTTGTCAAGACGGGTACTTTTAGGACTGCCCTCGTACATATATATTCGTCTTAGTTGAAATGTAGAAAAGACTCAATTCAAGAAGAAAATGCTTTCTTGAAGAATTAAATCTCGGTTGAAGGATTTTTAGTTTCTTCGAGCAAAAAATAATTACTGGATTTAAGGAAACTAAAGTATTTGAAACAAGAAAACCATTTGTAAGAGTATATTTTTCTTAATTCAAGTAATTTTCTATCGATGAATAAAAGATTTCAATTTTTATAAATTGTTATTTTTTTTTTTTTTATATATTGCTAATAAATATAAATAATTATTAAAAAAAGTTTTATGGTTTATTGTATAAAAATATTTTAATCGCATTTCACATTGTAAAATTTATTTAATTTAGCAATTTTTTTGTATTAGACAGATTTCATAAATTAAATATTGGGTGTACAACTTTGCTTCCACCGTTTTTTTCCGAGATACGAGGCTTTATTGTAAAAAACTGGTTATACATTTATGATTCAAAGTATTGTCCATCGCTGGCCACTACTTTATCCCATCTTTCGGACAACGAATCCCGCGTTGAAAATACTGGTCATCTTTTGAATCGATCCACGAATCGATCCAATTTTTTACTTCTTCATAAGACCGGAAGTGCTGGTCAGCCAGGCCGTGTGCCATTGACCGAAACAAGTTATAGTCCGAGGGAGCAACGTCTGGAGAATACGGCGGGTAGAGTAGGACTTCCCATTTCAAAGTTACCAAGTATGTCTTGACCACTTTCGCAACATGGGGTCAAGCATTGTCATGCTGTAAAATCACTTTATCATGTCTCTCGTTGTATTACGACCGTTTGTCTTTCAATGCTCGGCTCAAACGCATTAAGTGCGTTCGATAACGATCGCCTGTGATTGTTTCAGTCCGTTTTAACAACTCATAATACACTACGCCGAGCTGGTCCCACCAAATACTGAGCATGACCTTCGAACCGTGAATATTCGGTTTGGCCGTCGACGTGGAAGCATGGCCGGGATATCCCCATGATTCCCTGCGCTCGGGATTATCGTAGTGAACCCATTTTTCGTCCCCAGTCACAATGCGATGCAGAAATCCCTTCCGTCTTTGCCTTGCAAGCAGCTGTTCACAAACGCACAAACGCCGTTCAACATCTCTCGGCTTTAACTCGTATGGCACCCAATTTCCTTGTTTTTGAATCATTCCCACGACTCTCAGGCGTTTTGAAATGGCTTGTTGCGTCACTCCCAATGATCCTGCTAATTCTTGTTGCGTTTGACACGAGTCTTGATCAAGTAATGCCTCCAATTCTGCATCTTCGAAAACCTTCTTTCTTTCACCGCCATGCTGGTCTTCGACGTTCAAATCGCCGTTCTTGAAGCGTTGAAACCACTCTTGGCACGTTCTTTCATTAATAGCGGCCTCACCATAGGTATTTGAGAGCATTCAATGAGCCTCAGTCGCAGATTTCTTCATATTAAAGAAGAAAATTAAAATCTTCCGCAAATGACGAGAAATTGGCTCGTAAGCTGACATGTTTAATCGAGAATAACTTTATGATGCAGACACAAATTGACTAATATTTCGATAGCGTTATGTTTACAAATACCTAAGCTTATTGTATGACATCTATGATCTATTTATTTCAACTACCACTTACCGCTACAGCCATCTATTACAAAACGGCGGAAGCAAAGTTGTACACCCAATAAAATAAAAAAATTAAAAAAATATATTTTACAAGAAACTAGATATAATATGCTTTAGCGAAATTCGAGGCAAAAACAGAAGTATAGGGTGATTCATTATGAGGTTTGGTTTTTAATCTCAAATAAAAGGCATAAAGCTGAATTCTATAGTAATTTTATTGTGAGTCGAAAGAACAATCTATGACATTTACTTTCCAAAGATTATCTCATTTAAATGTTGACCGTGACTACGCCGTAAATGGTCCATCCTGAGGGTCCAATTTTGAACGACGCGTTCCAGCATAGCGACCGGTATCTTGCGAATGACACGAGTAATGTTGGCTTGCAAAGCGTCGATTAAGCTGGCTTATCCCTGAAGACCAGAGACTTCGTGTAACCCCAAACAAAATAATCTAAAGGTGTGATATCACACGATCTAGGCGGCCAATTTACTGGTCCAAAACGTGAAATCAGGTTCTCACCAAAATGATTTCTCAATAAGTCCATTGTTTCTCTCGCTGTATGCAAAGTAGCGTCGTCTTGTTGAAACCAAAGTTCACCGATACCACGGGATTCAATTTTAGGTAGCAAAAAACTTTATATCACGGTGCGATAGCGGTCGCCATTGATGGTTACGTTCTGACCGGACTCATTTTGAAAGAAATATGGACCGATAATTCCACCGGCCCGTAAACCACACCAAAGTGTGTATTTTTGTGGCTTTAGTGATAGCTGTTGAAGCTCTTCAGGTTGTTCATCAGCCCGAATACGGAAATTCTGCTTATTGACGTATCCATTGAGCCAAAAATGCGCCTCATCACTAAACAAAATTTCACGATAAAACAGCGGATTTTTATTGAGCTGATTCAGAGCCCATTCACCAAAAACACGACGCAAATGTGATAAAAATGAAACAAATTCTGATGATAATTTGAACATTTTTGATTTTTTAAAATTCATTTAAAATAATTTATATTCTTATGCTATACGTACCAGAGGAAAACATAAGACGATTAAAACTGAATAGAAAAATACTCCTCGAATATATTTATTTTTTTAGATAAATATGGCCATAATCCGGAATAAATTTGTAACTTTTTAAGTGAAATAAAATAATAACTATCGTAAATATAATTAAAATCTTTCTCACTTATTTCTTTAGTCATATTTGTCTGTAATGTCTTGTGTATTTCAAAATATTAACTATTGTATAATGATATATCACTGGTGACGGCCGAGTTTATTCTCTTGAATACCACAAGAAATAAGATAATAACAGTGGGAAACTTTTACTTATAAAAAATTAATTTACTTGTATGGTAAACCAAATAGATTATGTTATTATAATAATCACATGAATGATATATACCGATAAGTTTACTGCGCATTCTTAAAATATTAAAGTCAACACCAACGGTTTTGTGCTTTTCTTTGCTTGTCATATGAAATTAATACTTAAACTTCTGAAATGTGCGCATATAAAAGTAAAATATTCTTTTTTTTTGGGTGTAATTTCTTAATATTCGAAATAACGATTTTATAATGATTATTTAATAAAAAATAACATTGAAGTAAGTGTAACGCACTTTTATATATACATTATTAAATGAATAATTTATAATTTCTATTTTATTTCGCAATTAGAAAATTAATGTATAAAGTTTAAAAAAGCTATTGAAGTTCTTAAAAAAAAAAAAAAAAAAAATTGTGGTAGCATTTATTTTCCACAATAATTGAATACTAAGATAGAGTCGAAAATTTTTTTTTTTTTTAACCATAGACGAAACATGGGTTTATTATTTTACACCTGAGACCAAGGAGCAGTCAAAGCAGTGGACTAAAAAGAGAGAACCGGCTCCAAAGAAAGCAAAGACAGTTCAGTCAGCTGGCAAGGTCGTGGCATCCGTTTTCTGGGATGCGCGTAAAATAATATTTATTGATTATCTCGAAAAAGGAAAAACAATCAACGGCGCATATTATGCAGCCTTATTGCAGCGTTTGAGTGATGAAATCAAGAAAAAACGGCCCCATTTGACGAAAAAAAAAGTGTTGTTTCATCACGACAACGCACTAGTCCACACGTGCGTCATTGCGATGGCTAAAATCAATGAGTTGAAGTTCGAATTGCTTTCTCACGCACCCTATTCGCCAGATCTGGCTCTCTCGGATTATTTTCTTTTTCCGAATTTGAAAAAATGGCTCGGCGGCAAAAGATTTGCCAACAATGAAGAGGTAGAGTCTGCGGTTAATAGGTATTTTGAGGAGCTTGACGGTTCCTACTATAAAGCGGGTATCGAAGCTGTTGAACATCGTTGGGAGAAGTGTATCGAACTAAAAGGAGGATATGCTGAAAAATAAAAAACATTTTCGCAATTTTTTTACTGTTTTCTTTGTCGGGTCGGGTACTTTTGGGACTGCCCTCGTATCTTCCAAACAGAGGGCATGTGGGACTCTCGTTAAGAGTCATTAAATAGTCGACACAATATCGGACCTAACACTAGAAAAGCAGCAATAATTATGAACTACGGGACACCATCGTGGCCTCGCGCCTGAAAGGAAGAATGATTAACAGCACTTCTTACTTTATCAATAGTGACGGGACAAAGATTAAACTGGGGATTATAGTTTATGCCGGTAATAATTAAGCCCAGGAAAAAATTAACAGAAGGAACGCTAGGGTCAAATGCTACCGAAAAAATTATTTAAATCATCAGCAGAAAAGGGATGGAGAGAGTCAGTACGGGGAGAGCAGATGCCGAAGTGGCGTAGTTCCTTCCATAGGTGAATAGGGTCAGTAAGTTTTGTAAGTCTGTCCTGGAAGTAAAGTAAGCGAGCAGATTCGGTTTGTTTGTGGAAGATATCACGTGCTATTCTGTACTGTCGAAGGTCTGAAGGCAGTTTAGTACGTTTATAGCGACTTTACAGTCTGTCTTTGTCGTGTATAAGATTAATAAGGGAGGGAGTGAACCATGGGCGGTGAGCTCTCCTCTGAGTGACTACGTTAAGTAGCACAAATGTAGTGATTGCATGATGTAGATGTTCATATAAACAGTGAAGACGAGCATCCAGAGAAGAGTCACACGCACATGTGGGACAATCCAAAGAGCGGAAGTAATCAAGAAGAGCTGCAGTTTAAGGAGCTGTAATTGCGAAAAGTGGAACTACGGAAAGGCATCGGTCGTAAGAGAGAGCATTTAACAGTCGCAGTAATTAAGTCATGTCCGTCGATGAAAGGGGTGCTAGTTTTCCAGTAGTTGAGTACAGTATCGTTTGCATCCACTAAACATAGGTCCAGCCAAGTATCAGTCGTGGGAGTATGGTATGTACTGCCATATGGTATAGAAAAGAGGAACTACTCATCGATAAAAGATTTAAAAAATTTGCATCATCATTGCTAGATAGCTGATAAGCTTTAAAGTCGCCGAGCAAGATTTTCGTACTATAGTCATGCATAATGGTGGAGATAGTAGGTATGAAGTCAGAGTTCGGCTGGAAAGGCGCATGAGGTGGTCTGTTCACAACACCGACGAAGATAGGGGGAGAGATCTGAGATGTGAGTTCACAGAATAGATATTCTGGTAAGCCTGGTCGACCACTCCAGACATGAGTCGAGGAGCACAGATCAGTGCACGATAGCGAGTTGTGTACGAAGACCGCAACCACCCCCTGTTGTATTACGGTCGCAGCGAAAAAGGGTATAATCATCAAGAGCCACGAGAGAGTCATCCACAATGGGACCAAGTTTCGTCTCAGTTACGGCTACTACATAGAAGTAGGAGCGAGAAGCCAGAAATAATCTTATCATCTCAATGTGCGCACGAAAAAAGTAGAGAGAAAGGGAGAGAGAGGAGATAATTATTATTGTGTTACAATACAATTGATATACAAGAAATTAACAGTAAATAAACATTATTAACTAATTATATAATGAAAAGTAAATTAGAGAGAGCGAAAGAGAGAGCGAGAGAGAGAGAGAGAGAGAGCGCGCGAGAGAGAGAGAGCGAGAGAAAGATAGAGATAGTGCAATGTTGCCAAATGAACATAATAATTTATAGAGATGAAACAATAAATTGCTTTACTCGTTAATTTATTGCTCGGCTCATAGATACCCAATTAATTTTTTGAAAATTGATTATTATCAGTTGAATATATACTTTTCTTCATAAAAATTAACAAAAAAACTCAATTTTAATTATTTCACATGACTTGTAAAAAAGTGACAAAAATGCTATTTTTCATTAGACTCAATATTGAATTTTCAAAAATAAAAACATTAATTACTCGTTTTTTACGTTCTGAACGATTCTAAAAATTCAACTGAGTTATTATGATGGTAATAATTATTTATGTACTAAGTTTCAACGATATCTTAATTCTTATTCTTTAGTGATAGAACCTCCTTACTATCTTTAAAAAAAAAAAAAAAAAAAAAAACATTAAAATACAAAGAAAAAGTTAAATATGTCAAAATAAGAAATTTATATGATAAATTTCAATCATTCTCCATTTTTATAAATAAAGATACATTAAAAAACAAATTTATAACCTATATGTTGTTCAAACAAAATGATGTACAAAATAATAAAATAAAGAAGCACAAACCAGAAATAACACGTAACAATAAATGTAAAAAAATAAGATATATAAATTGATATATATATATATATATATATATATATATATATATATATATTGATAATAGTTTTTATTAGAACCTTGAATATATGCTCGCTGTTTCTTCGAAGATGGCAGTAGCAGTACTCCATGCATGGAATTTCGAAAGGTAACGCACCTGCAAATAAATACTGTATCTAACATTAAATTTCAGTGTATGATAGTTCGCTTTAGTGTACACAAAATAATTTTTTATTGGTTCTGAAAAAGTCTACTTTTGTGCCAAATAAAATGCATTTATGGGAAATTTTATTGCATTATTTTATTCAAAAGAAATATGCAGCTGAAACACACAGAATTCTTGTTGAGACTTACGGTGACAATGCTCTATCGGATACGACATGCAGAGACTGGTTTTGATGCTTCAAAAATAATGATTTTGAATTTGAGAATAAAGAATGTTCTGGACTACCAAAAAAGTTTATCGACGAAGAATAGGAAGAATTACTTGAAAAATCAAGACCGATGTCAGACGCTAGCAGAACTTGGAAAAATATTATAAGCAGATAAGTCAACAGTTTTAAAACGTTTAAATGTGTTAGGAATGGTCCAGAAGCAAGGACATTGGGTGTCGTATGAATTGAAGCCGAGAGACGTCGAACGGCGTTTTCTTACGTATGAACTACTGCTTCAACGGCAGTAAATGAAAGGTTTTTTGCAGCGTATCGTGACTGACGATAAAAAGTGGATACACTACGATGCATCAACATCGTCTGTAAAACCAAATATCCGTGGTTCAAAGGTTGTTCTTTGAATTTAGTGGGATGAGTAGAGTGTCATTTATTATAAGCTGCTCAAACCCAATGAGATTATCACGGGAGATCGCTTTCGACTTCAATTGATGCGTTTGAGTCGGGCCCTCAAAGAAAAACGACCGTTATACGAGCAGACACGACAAAGTGATTTTGTTACATGACAACGCTCGGCCTCATGTTGCAAAACCAGTGAAAACCTACTTAGAAACGCTTCAATGGGAAGTTCTACCCCGCCGTATTCACCTGACATAACCCCTTCCGATTTTCACTTATTCAGCAGTGCTTCCATTCTTACAAAGATACTAAAGAATAGATCGATTCTGGGATAGCCTTAAGTCATATCCTTTTTTTAACGCGGAATTCATATACTGCCTAAAAGATGGAAGAAAGTGGTCTCTAGTGATGGGCAATACTTTAAGAGAAATGTTTTGGTGCCTTATATTTTAAATAAGGCTTTTATTTTGTAAAAAAAAAGCAGCGAAAACTTATTAAATGTCCTAATAAATGAAGATTTTTTTTTAAAAAACGGTGAGGCTCATCAATATTATTTTTAGCGGATTGCGCAAAACACAAGAAAAATTACTCTTACGCATTATCCAAAAGATTTGGAAATAACAATAAATGAGCGTGGAATTAAACAAACTATGAGGAAAAGAAGATAACAAAGGGTGGATTGTAAATTTTAGGTAACTAATAAAATGCCAAGAATTCAAAAAACATGCAGAATAATTACATTAAAAAAGAAATTGACAGCATAACTTAAATATTTGAGTTACCAGTAAGTTGACAGCAAGCAACAGATTTCGTTGTGCTACATACAAGTCTTTATTTCAATTGTTGCAGTTAATTCATTAACTATACGAGTACTGTCATTTAAGACTCTAACTTCTCTTTTATTTTAAATGAAACGAATTAAAAAAGATATATATTTCGATAAATATATTTCAGTTACATCCAGAAATATTAAAAGAATTTTAAAAGGTAATTTTTAACTGACGAGGTGTGGCAGAAAAATAATGAGACTGACTTATTTACCAAAGTTTTTATTTTTTTCAAACATCAATGTTATCCCCTTTAAAGTACCAGGCTGTTCAATAAGTTTTGCGGTTCGATAAGAGAGGGTGTTGCTACTAGCCTAAATTTTTTTTTTGTTATGTTGGTACACTCTTTATATGAACGTATGTGAAGTTTTATTTCAATCTGTCAATTCATTCTTTGTTTACAAGTCATTTAGTATCAACGTGTCACAGTATTCTTTTACAATGGGAAAAATCAAGTATCGTGCAGTGATGGAATTATTTTTGGAAGGTTTAAAAGCAAAGAAAATTTATGAACGAATGTTAAAAGTGTACGAGGGTGGTCTGAAAAGTTTCCGACCTAACACAGATACGAGAAATTTTTTCTTAATTTTTTTTTTATTTTTCAATATAGTCTCCTTGCAATTCTACATACTTCTCCCAGCGATGCTCCCATCTCTTTAACCCATCCAAATAGTACTTGGCGTTTTCCTCTGCAAAATGACTGTTCACGAAGGTGATTACCTCTTCATTTGACGAAAATCTCTGTCCTCCGAGTGCAATTTTCAGATGAGGGAACAAAAAGAAGTCGCTTGGGACTAGGTCTGGTGAGTAAGGCGGATGGTCAAGCAGCTGAAACCGTAATTCGTGCATTTTCGCCATGATAACCGCTGAGATGTGAGATGGCGCGTTGTCTTGGTGAAACAGGATTTTCTTTTTCTGCAAATGTGGACGTTTTTCTGCAAGTTCTGCCTTCAGCTTGTCAAGTAATGATGCGTAGTATGCTCCTGTAATGGTTTTTCCTTTTTGAAGACAATCGATTAAAATAACTCCATGACTATCCCAAAAAACAGTCGCCATCACTTTCCCAGCCGAAAAAACAGTTTTTGCTTTTCTTGGAGCCGGTTCCCCCTTTGCAGCCCACGGTGTTGACTGTATTTTTGTTTCGGGCGTATAATGGTGTATACTAGTTTCATCTACAGTAATTAATCAGCGCCAAAACTCAAATTTATTGCGCCTAAACTGCGCCAATAGAGCGTTGGAAATGTTCATTCAAACACGTTTTTGGTCTAACGTGAGCAAACCCGGCACCCAACGTGAGGACAGCTTTCTCATGCCTAAATCTCGATTTACAGTCTGTCAAGTAAGAGCGTGGTCGACTTCACCGACAGGTAATGTAAAATTTCGCTCTAATTCTTTCGCAAGCCGATAGAGAAAAGCTTTGTCCTTGATGCATTGTCAACGAAAATTCAGTTGTCGTTGATCTTTTGAAAGAGAATCACGTTAAACGCCATAAGTGCTAAGTACGCGTCGCGCTACGAGGCTGTGTTCCTTTGCATCCACCCGAAAGGTCCCAAAATGTCGCAATCAGCGGCTGCTAAATATATGAAAAAGTCGAAGGCATTTGTACAGAAGTGGATACAGCGATATAAAGTGGCTAAAAATGTCGATGATTTACCAGAACGTGGCTCGATAGGAAAAGTGAACAAAAAAGATGAAAAAAGAATAGTGAATCTGTTTTCGTGGAATCCTGCTTTAGCACTGCGGCAAGGACAAGCAAAATTAATGGTAAAAGGTTTAGATATATCCTACGAAACTATCCGAACCTATCTTCGTACTCATCATCTGAAATGGAGCAACACAATGAAGAAGCCTCTGTTGACTGAAAAACATGTGACAAAGCGACTCGCTTGGGCGCATGAGAATATTAATAGAGATTTTGAAAATGTCATTTTTACTGATGAATGTTCTATATCGGCACGTTCTGTCCTCACGCGAGCCTGGTCAACTTCCACCAATAGGCTTGTTCAGCGGACCGTAAAACATGGAATAAAGGTGCATCTTTGGGGCTGCTTCTCAAAGCAGGGATTCGGCACTTTGCACCTCTTTACTGACAACCTTAATGCTGAGAAAATGATAAAAATCTACAAAAAGGCTTTACTGCCATCTGCCAAACGATGGTTCATCACAAAAAATGAAGATTGGATTCAGCAGGAGGACAACGATCCTAAACACCGCAGCAAGCTCTGTACTCAGTGGAAGACTCAATCTGGCATCGTTACATTGGATTGGCCGTCGCAGTCGCCCGATGCAAACCCTATTGAAAATTTGTGGGCATATATTAAACGGAACTTCGTGGAAGACGCACATACACTTTGAAGCAGTTGTCTTACGAAATTCGTCGGATCTGGAGATCCTTGCCACTAGAATACGCCGTCAAATTAGTAGAAAGCATGCCTCGGAGATGCTAGGCAATTATCGAGGCTGGTGGTGACTGGACACACTATTGACCAAATTGCATTATTGTTTGTAATGTGTACAATGTATATATAAATATGAAAGTTTCATCAAATAAATTTTTTCATAAATTAACACGACCACGCTCTTACTTGACAGACTGTAATATGTAGCCAACACGTTCTTTGGACATGTTCATAACCTCTGCCATCTCTCTCACTTTAATTCGGCGGTCGTCTAGTACCATTTGGTGAACTTAGGCGACGTTATCGTCAGTAGTTGCAGTTTTTGGACGTCCCGAACGTTGAAAGGTTTAAAAGCAAAGGAAATTTATGAACGAATGTTGAAAGTGTATAGGGACTCTTCGCCTTCAATTAGTACAGTAGAAAGATGGGTTGCTGAATTTAAACGTGGTCATACAAGCCTTGAAGACGATCCACGTCAAGGACGTCTAAAAACAGCAACAACACCAGAAATCGTAGAAAAAATACAGGATATTGTATGGGAAAATCGTCAAGTGACTGAAAGAGATTTAGTAGAAGCCCTAGGCATCTCATTGGGCAGTGTAAGCAATATTTTGACTGAAGTATTAGGTTTCAGAAAGCTGTGTGCACAATGGGTGTCGCATTTGCTAACAATGGAACAATAACACATTCGAATGCGACGTTTTCAGCAACATTTAGAGCGTTTTCGAAAGGATAAAGTGGATTTTGTGCGTCGATTCATCACTATGGATGAGACTTGGGTCTATCACCATGATTCTGAATCAAAAAAAGAGGCTAAAGAGTAGTGTGAACCTGGTTCTTCGGCTCCGAAACGAGGTCGTGTTCAGAAATCGGCCAAGAAGATGTTAGCATTAGTTTTTGCGAATGCGAAAGGAATTTTGTTTGTGGATTACTTGCAAACTGGTAAAACAATAAATTCTGAATATTATTGTAACCTTTTAGACCAGCTGAAGGAAAAATTCGTGAAAAAAGACTGGGTTTGCAGAAGAAAAGAATCCTTTTTTATCAGGACAATGCACCGTGTCACAAGAGCATTTTGACAATGGCTAGAATCCATGAATTAAAGTTCGAATTGTGGGAGCATCCACTGTATTCACCAGATTTGGCCCCTAGCGACTTCCATATGTTTCCAGACCTAAAAAAATTCATGCATGGAAAACGTTTTTCATCAAATGATGAGGTCATAACAGACGTATAAGCGTATTTTGCAGCCCTTCTAGATTCTCACTTAAGGGATGGAATTCATAAATTGGAATCTCGTTGGAACAAGTGTATTGATGTTCAGGGAGACTATACAGAATAATAAAGTGTATTTCAAACCATAAAATTGTGTTTTTCTTATCGAACCACAAAACTTATGGAACAGCCTGGTATTAACACGAATTTAGTGTCTATTTTTATTTAATCGAGCCAATCCCTCACACCCTCCTTATCTTAATAACGCATTCTATATATATATATATATATATATATATATATATATATATATAATCTTTTTAACAGTTTCTGTACAGTATTCGAGTTTTTTTTTAAGAAAACAAGTAAAAAATAGCAATGCTTAACTCTTATTTATATAATTTATTATAATTTTATTCAAGGAACAAATTTTAACACCATATTTATTACGAAGAAGAATTTCTTGATATTTTAAAAAATTCTAGAAACTAAATAATAATTTCATTTTTTGAAAGACGCGATCAAGAAATAAACAAAACGCAATGAAAGTATCTAAAGGCTTTAAATAGAAATTCATCATATTCCAAGTTATAGTACGAATTTCTTAGACAAAAATATTTAGGATGAAAGAAAAGTTTCGCAAAAATAATATTAAGTGGCTGGATACTTCTATTTATAAATATATTTTAAATCTAGTTCTCAGTATACTAAGCGACTAAAGAAAGAAGAAGTTAAGAGACTACACACCTGAATATATTTAATTATGTTATCCAAAGGGTTTAAAGGCAATGAAACAAAGATAGTTCGTAAAAGTGTTGCATGTGATTAGAAGAACTAGTTTAAAACGCTCAAGTAACTATAGAAAAGAATACGTAAAGTTAATCGGTTTTAAAATTATGGCAAGTGAAAAGCTCCATCAGTTTCAGTAAGTGTAAAATTATTTCGGTGGTACTATAATATAATCAGAATCAATTTGCATCTAACAAAATAGTTAAAGTTGCGGAAAAAGATCGCTATCCGAACCAAGAATTTGATGGTGTTGGTTAAGAGATTAAAAGCGATTGTCATTGGCAGCCAAGTACATGAATGGCCAGCCAGATCACCAGATCTCACACCGATGGATTTTTTTTTTATGGGGTGCTGTAAAAGAGCAAGTATTTGCGCAAGCTCCAACAACCACAGAGGACATGCATGAAAGAATAAAGAGAGTTTTCGAATCTATCACGGTTGAAAGATTAGAGAGGGTCCGTCTGAGTCAAAGAATAAATATGTGCATTCAAGAAAATGGACGACTAATTGAACCTCTGTTTTAAGAGACGTCTTAACTGGCTGAGTTCTCAGAGTCTTCCATTGACTGGGCGGGCTCTTTGCCTTGCCTTAACTGGCTGGGTGCTATAAGTCTTCCCTTGACTGGGCGGACTGGTAGCCTTGCTTTGGCTGGCTGGGTGCTATGAATCTTCCCTTGACTGAGCGGACTCGTTGCCTTGTCTTGACTGGCTGGGTGCTATGAGTTCTCCTTTGACTGGGAGGTCTCGTTGCCTTGCCTTCACTGGCTGGGTTCTAAGAGTCTTCCCTTGACTGGGCGGACTCATTGCCTTGACCTTGACTGGCTGCGTATTAACAATCTTTTTTCAACTGGGTGGACTCCATGCCTTGCCTTGACTAGCTGCGTATTAACAGTCTTTCCTTAACTGGCTGGACTCCATGCTTTGCCTTGACCAGCTAGGTATTAAGATACTTCCCTTAAATGGGCGGACCCCATGTCTTGCCTCGTTCTAATTCCGGCGTATAAATTATGGGTTTCTATTTGAAATAACTAACTTGATTTTAAAATGACTTTGAAGGTCATTGTCAAGGTCGTAGTCAGACGTAGAATTTTTCGCTCTTTTCATTTCCGGGTTCAAAAGTAGGGGTTCTCCTTTGGAAAAACTAACTTGACCTTCAAATAACGTTTAAGGTCATTGTCAAAGTCACAGTGAAGGTCACCATTGAATGTCCCCTTTAAAACCCTACAACTTAATATTTGAAATATTGTTTTCCAAAAGACATATTCAGAGTTATTCTTGTGGGTCAGTTAAAATGGGATATCATGTAGAGGTTGACCAAATATCTTCATATCATTGTAAAGAGGCTTTTCCGGCTGCAAATAAAGTAGTACTAACTAATATAGTACTAAGGCACTTATTTATAAGCTCTTTTAAAAATGGTACTTTTCCAAAATTATTGCAATTAATATTCACACTTGGTGAATAGTTCCTGGAATACTAGGATGTATTTGAAGCCTTTGCGACTACGGACAATGGTCCCATCATGTCAGCAGCTACTACCTGCCATGGACGCTTAATGAGCCTTTTTCCCATTAATCCAGCCGGAGCTTTCTGCTCCACTTCGCATTGCTGGAAAACTTGACATCCACGCACGTAGTCCGTCTCCTTCGGCCAGTAATACTGCTGTGTGACTCAGAAGTGCGCCTTCTCGCGACCTACATGCTCTGCCACAGGGTCGTCGTGGCACTCCTAGAGGACTTTCTTCCTCCGTTTGGCGGGGATGACGACCTTTTATGGGTCGTCGTTGTCTCCTAGTGCATCCTCGATGCTCGGGTTAGGGTCATACTTATACAGCTGACCTCCAACCACCTTTAAACGGGGATGCTTTGAAGGCTCCTCTTGCACCTCTTTTAGCCGTTGAAGGTACCACTCGTCCTTAATACCTTCTGCCCAAGCCCACTGCTTCAGCCTTCCAGTCGGGTTATGCAGGCTACTGAGCCAGCGGAGGCTGCTGTGGTCCGTTATGACTTTAAATTCGTAGCCCTCCACATATGGCCTGAACTTTTCGATGGCCCAAACTACGGCGAGATACTCTTTTTCGGTGACGCTGTAGTTCCTCTCTGCTGGGCTTAGGGTGTGACTCGCGAACTCAAACGGTCCTTACACCCCTGAATGATGAACCCCTGGTCAAACCTGGTACTCTGCAGGATAGGAGCAGAAGCTAGTAGTGCCTTTACTTTCTCAAAGTCTGCTTGCTGCTCCTCTTCCCATTCGTAGCGCCGTCCTTTCTTGATCAAGCGCGTGAACGGTTCGACGATCGTGGCCAAATCCTTAAGAAATTTGCGATGCCATGACACCATGCCTAAGAATCTGCACAGCTGTCGCAGATTCCTGGGTGCTGGAAAGTTGATCATAGGAGCGATTTTGGCTGGATCCGGGCTAAAGCCTTCCCGATTTACCAGCTCCCCGAGGTACTTTACCTCGTCCTGGCAGCACGCGCTCTTTCGCAGTTAATCGTTAGACCGGCCGCTCGAAAGCGTCGCAAATTTGCTCGAGCCATCGCAAATGGTTCTCAAACGTCTTCGTAACGACAATTACATCGTCGAGGCATGAGAATGAAAACGGCTCAAGCTCCTGGCCTATTACGATGTCGATAAGCCGCTGGAAGGTCGCACCAGCATAACTCAGACCATACGGCATCTTTGTGAACTGAAAAAGCTCAAGTCGAGACACGGTAAACGCCGTAAGTAGCCACGACTCTTCCTTCAGCCGTTTCCGGTGATAGGCGCTGCTCAGATCGAGCGTCGAGATGTATCTCGCTCTTTGTAGCTTTGGCAGGATGCTATCTATTCTTGGCAATGGATAAGCATCCGGCTTTGATACTGCATTGACCTTCCTAAAGCCAATGCAGAGTCTATACTTGCTGTTTGACTTCTTTATTATCACCAATGGCCTTGACCAGCCGCTGCATGAATGCTCAATGATTCCGCCTTTCAGCATCTCCTTCGTCTGGGCGTGCATCTCCTCTTGGATCTTTGGGGAGTACAGATATGCCCTTTGCTTGATTGGCCGAGTATCGCTGACGTCGATTGTGTGCTTGATCCAATCCGTACACCTCAAGGTCGCTGGCTCCTCGGCCAGCATGCGATCCAGGAGCCTTTGCAGGTATTCTTGCTTCGATGGCTGTACGTTAGCCAGGCCTACGTCTGACACAGCTAGATTACCAGCTGTTTCCAGCGAAGCCAGCTTCAAAGCCAGCTCCCTTCTGGCTTTCTGTAGGAGCAGATGATTCTTCGCTGGATCGAGGATTGCGTTAAATCCCCTAATTAAATTAATACCGAGATAACAATCTACTGGCAAACCTGGCGGAATTGCCACTTTGATGTCCTTAGTCACGCCTGCCATCTTAAAGAGCAGTTGGACGAACCCAACTATGAGAGCATAATGGCCGTTTGCCATGATCGCTCCCTTTCTTTGGCTCAGCGTGACCGCGCGTCCACACGCCGTATCTATCTACAAGCCTACGGCGCTCATCACGGTGTGTGACGCGCCTGAGTCATACAGTGCGTATAGGATATACCCTCTTACGCTCACCTGCAGCCACCACCTGGTGCCTTTCGGAGCACCCTCTTCTGGGTAGTCCGGCGTCCGCTCGAGCGCGGGCACGGCGCTCGTGAGCTTGTCGGTGGCAACCCCTGCGGAAACTAGTATCCCAGACTCAGTGGAAAAGAGCGTAGGGATCTTGTCTATGCTCTTCCCTGGTCGCTTCTCGAGCAGTCAGGACAGAACATCCGGATCATGTTGGGCCCGTGCCGTACCGTGGCATCTGAACTCCTTAGTCTGCTTTGGCTGCTTGCTCTGCTCTTCTTTCTTCTTCTCCCCCCTTTTAAGGGACTTCGATTTCGTACTGTCCAGGCGGAAGCGTAGCCTTGCCTGCCTCCTAGGGTTTCTTTTCCTCGGCGAGCTTCTTCTGCCTCGCTGCGTTTCGCGCCCGCCATGAGGCTTGTGTATAGCGCAAATGCTTCCATTACTTGCGTCAACGCTTGTCATCTGGTCGATCAGCGATGCTGGCCGATTGACTTTTGCAGCAGCGACTTCTACTTCGGTTGCGTTCACCTTAGCACCGGCTTTCTACTGCATGCCCTTGGTCGAGATTTTTGGGTGATAGGCTGCTTCGGGCACTATCGCGTGGTAAGGAGAACAGGCGTTCTGTTGCCTCGTTCCCACTCTAGTGTTAACTCGGCTTTCGCCGCACGGTTTATCAATTCGTCGACCGTACGGCACTCCATGCGAGTGACGATCCTTCTGATTTGCAGGAGCAGGTTGACTTGGAGACAATCCACCATCTGCCCCTCGCTCAGTGCCGGCGGTATTTTCAGCAATATCGTCTTTAGGCACGTGATACACGTGCGCGCTGGCTCGTCCACCTGCTGGAAGCGGCGACTGGCCTCATCCCTCAGCCTCTCTTGGATGCTGGCCTGCGAACCTCATCGCGTACGCGCAGCCTGGCAGAACGCCTCTCAGGTCTGCCATTTATGCTTGTAGCGCGCGTACCACATCTCAACGATGTCATTAAGCAATGCGGGTAATGATGCCAGCATTTCTGGGTCACTGAGCCCCGCGGCGTTATTTGCTTCTTCGACATTGCAAAAGATCGCATCAATGATGTCTGTCGGTTCTCCTCGGCACAAGATGTTTCACCGACCAACTATTCTCCCCGTGTCTCTTATGCCCGCCATTTCTGTGTTGCACCTCGCGTTGTTACCCTGCGAGTTGGTGCTACATTTCCCTCTCCTCCAGGCTCCATGAGGGACACATTTGAGGGATTTCGGGCCTGCAACAGTCCCTGCACAGTCCTCACTTTCCCTGGGACTGCTTTGGTTCGACACGTAATTGCACGTAAACGAATCCTAAAAATGTACGTGGCTCTGCACTTTGCTCTTGTGCACAGCCTGTGGAGAGAGCCGCTCCTGGTGCCTCTCGGTGTTGTCGTCGCATATGGCCTGGCGTGCCCTCGATGCGCGTGGACGACGCGCTAAGTTTCGGATTTTGTTTCTATGATAACTTTTATGATCAAAACGGTTGAATAATTTTAATAAGAAGAATTTTATTAGATTACTCCTTTTAATTTATGGTGTTTTTTTATTATTATTATTTATTATAAATATGTTAAAAATGATTTTTTTTAATATGCATATTTTAGAATCGAAGATACGAGGTGTGGCAGATAAGTTCTTAGACTAGCAACACTGCAAGCGATCTTGCAACGCTGCACTGTTGCCAGATCGCTTGCATGTGTATCAGTACCCTCACATGGCTCAATGCGAGTTTCAACTCCTTCCGTTAACTATGTGATTATTGTGACGGCTATTACTGAAGTTGTGTTTTGGTTATGCGTCACGCAAAATGGAATAGCGGAATTTGGAGCAACGTTATGCTATTAAATTTTGTGTTAAGCTTGGAGAATCTGCAAGCATGACGTTTGAAAAGTTCAACAGGCCTATGGGGAACATTCTTTATCCCGAGTTTAAGTTTTCGCTGGTACCAGTCATTTTTGAAAGGCAGATAACATGTTGAAGATGAACACTGTCCAGGGAGGCCTTCAACTTCAAAAACCGACAAAAATATCGAACGTGTGAGCACTTTTGTGAGATCAGACCGTCGTTTAACATTAAGGATGTTGAGTGAACAATTAAATTTAAACAGATTTACCATTCATCAAATTTTGACTCAACATTTGCATATGCAAAAGGTCTGTGCCTGAATGGTGCCAAAAAACCTCAAATTTCAGCAAAAGGACAATCGAAAAAATAAATGTCTTGATCTTCTTGACAGAATCGCCTATGAGTAAGATTTCTTTAGTCGTGTGATCACAGGTGACATATCATGGATTTTTGAATACGATCCTGGGACCAAGAGGCAAAGTGAGAAGTGGCACACTGCGAACTCTCCTTGACCAAAGAAAGCTCAAATAAGTAAAAAGAAGATCAAATCAATGCTGATTTGTTTTTTTTTTTTGATAGATGGGGAATCGTCCACAAAGAATTTGTTCCTCCAAAACAAACTGTCAACCAAGTTTTTTATAAAGACGTCGTTGAAAGGTTCAGAAAAAGGGTCATTCGCGTGAGACCAGAGATTCCAGACAAATGAATGCTCCATCATGACAACGCCCCATGTCATACTGCCTCTCCGTCATAGAACCTCAAAAGGCATTCCTGTGGTTCATCAGACCCCTATTCACCTGACCTCAGTCCCTGTGATTTTTTTCTTTTTCCTAAACTAAAAAATGTCCTCAAAGGACGTCATTTCGGGACTTCAGAAAACATCCAAAAGAGTGTAACGGATATGCTAAAGATCATACCGGTTGAGGACTTCTAACGCTGCTACCAAAAGTGGGAACAACGTCTCCATCAATGTGTAGCTGCCCAAGGTAACTACCTGGCTGTTCAATAAGTTTTGCGGTTCGATGAGAAAAACCAAATTTTATGGTTTGAAATACACTTTATTCTTTAGTATGGTCTCCCTGAACATCAACACACTTGTTTCAACAAGATTCCAATTTATAAATTCTATCCCTGAAGTGAGAATCTGGGAGGGCTGCAAAATACGCTTCCACATCTGTTATGACCTGATCATTTGATGAAAAACGCTTTCCACGCATGAACTTTTTTAGGTCTGGAAACAGATGGAAGTCGCTAGGGGCCAAATCTGGTGAATACGGTGGATGCTCCAACAATTCGAACTTTAATTCATGGATTCTAGCCATTGTCAAAATGCTCTGGTGACACGGTGCATTGTCCTGATAAAAAAGGATTCTTTTCTTCTGCAAACCCGGTCTTTTTTCACGAATTTTTCCTTCAGCTGGTCTAAAAGGTTACAATAATATTCATAATTTATTGTTTTACCAGTTTGCAAGTAATCCACAAACAAAATTCCTTTCTCATCCCAAAAAACTTATGCTAATACCTTCTTGGCCGATTTCTGGACACGAACTCGTTTCGAAGCCGAAGAATCAGGTTCATACCACTCTTTATCTACTTGTTTCGATTCAGGATCATGGTGATAGATCCAAGTCTCATCCATAGTGATGAATCGACGCACAAAATCCACTTTATCCTTTCGAAAACGCTCTAAATGTTGCTGAGAAAGTCGCATTCGAATGTGTTTTTGTTCCATTGTTAGCGAATCCGGCACCTATTGTGCACACAGCTTTCTGAAACCCAAAACTTTAGTCAAAATATTGCTTACACTGCCCAATGAGATGCCTAGGGCTTCTACTAAATCTCTTTTAGTCACTAGACGATTTTCCAATACGATATTCTGTATTTTTTCTACGATTTCTGGTGTTGTTGCTGTTTTAGGACGTCCTTGACGTGGATCGTCTTCAAGGCTTGTACGACCACATTTAAATTCAGCAACCCATCTTTCTACTGTACTAATTGAAAGCGAAGAGTCCTTATACACTTTAAACATTCGTTCATAAATTTCCTTTGCTTTTAAACTTTCCAACGTTCGGGACGTCCAAAAACTGCAACTACTGACGATAACATCGCCTAAGTTCACCAAATGGTACTAGACGACCGTCGAATTAAAGTGAAAGAGATAGCAGAGGTTATGAACATGTCCAAAGAACGTGTTGGCTACATATTAAATCGAGATTTAGGCATGAGAAAGCTGTCCTCACGTTGGGTGCCGGGTTTGCTCACGTTAGACCAAAAACGTGTTTGAATGAACATTTCCAACGCTCTATTGGCGCAGTTTAGGCGCAATAAATTTGAGTTTTGGCGCTGATTAATTACTGTAGATGAAACTAGTATACACCATTATACGCCCGTAACAAAAATACAGTCAACACAGTGGGCTGCAAAGGGGGAACCGGCTCCAAGAAAAGCAAAAACTGTTTTTTTGGCTGGGAAAGTGATGGCGACTGTTTTTTGGGATAGTCATGGAGTTATTTTAATCGATTGTCTTCAAAAAGGAAAAACCATTACAGGAGCATACTACGCATCATTACTTGACAAGCTGAAGGCAGAACTTGCGGAAAAACGTCCACATTTGCAGAAAAAGAAAATCCTGTTTCACCAAGACAACGCGCCGTCTCACACCTCAGCGGTTACCATGGCAAAAATCCACGAATTACGGTTACAGCTGCTTGACCATCCGCCTTACTCACCAGACCTAGTCCCGAGCGACTTCTTTTTGTTCCCTTATCTGAAAATTGCACTCGAAGGACAGAGATTTTCGTCAAATGAGGAGGTAATCACCTTCGTGAACAGTCATTTTGCAGAGAAAAACGCCGAGTACTATTTGGATGGATTAAAGAGATGGGAGCATCGCTGGGAGAAGTGTGTAGAATTGCAAGGATACTATGTTAAGAAATAAAAAAAAAAATTAAGAAAAAATGTCTTGTATCTGTGTTAGGTCGGAAATTTTTCAGACCACCCTCGTACACTTTTAACATTCGTTCATAAATTTTCTTTGCTTTTAAACCTTCTAAAAATAAAAATTCAATCACTGCACGATACTTGATTTTTTCCATTGTAAAAAAATACTGTGACACGTCGATACTAAATGACTTGTAAACAGAGAATGAATTGACAGATTGAAATGAAACTTCACATATGTTTATATGAAGAGTGTACCAACATAACAAAAAAAAATTCAGGCTAGTAGCAACAGCCTCTCTTATCGAACCATAAAACTTATTGAGCAGCCTGGTAATAAGAAACTTGCTTCGGCGTAAAAACCCTCACGGTTTAGAGAGAAAAGCCGAAGCAAGTTGACTCTTCATAATTCTATTTATTGAAATAAAATAATTAATAATACAAAAGTAAATCTACACGAATATATTAACTGTAATCGCGCTCAAATAAAATGTCGCAAAATGGACGACGTGTATACGCAAACTTAAAGACTAACGCTTACCATGGGTCACGTGACCCGCGCGACTCGCAACCAACAAAAATCAAAATCTCTGGCCGCTATGGTACACCAAATCCACCTGGTAAAGCCGGGCCTGGGGAGCGTAGTGGTCCTCGACCTGCACACAACGCGCCCCGATGTCTCGGGAAGACCAACGCTGTGGTGCCGGGCAACAAATCTAGTTGCCGCGAAAATACGCTCGCCCTGGAACGCGTCACGTCGAACTTGTCGCACGTGGACAGCGTTCCACAATCAACAAATCCTGTGCTGAGGTGCACCTCCTTCACTCGCCCTCACACACTGCATGTTCGCAATTACAAAATCCAGCCCCAAACATGCATAAATCACGCAATCAACCCGAAGGCGAGGTTAACAAAGCCAAAAAGACGCACTCAAAACTCGCACGGATACACAGAGACTGGTCACCGCCGCGAGCTACGATGAAGTAAGTCTCCTTCCCGCGCGCCGCACGCGCCATGCGAGAAGAAAAAGGAGGGCGCGGAAGGCGCGGGACCGACGTAAGATACACTCAATTCTATCTATTTTCCGCGCGCTGCTCGCGCTACGCGAAAGAGAAAGAGGGCGCGCGAGGCGTGGGACCGCAGCGTCGACGCCACAGACGACGGCGACACCAATGTCAAGATGACGCGAACAAATACTGATAAAAAATGCAAATAAGTACGAAATGTTAAGACGCTTTTGAGAAGCCTAATCAATACTTATTATGAACAAATCAAAACTAAAACTTAAAATGTCTTGAAACACAAGAAATAAAAAATACTGCGATTAGTAACTAAAACACAAGTTTTCGTTATGTATATATTGTATGAAAGTAATATAAATTGATCTCTTTGTCAAATAGGTATGCAATGACCGCTAATTTGAGTTTTCTTAAATGTACAAGGTTTAAATTGACAATTAATCTATGAAGCCCTGAATGGACGTTTTTTCATAGCAACTTGTAATTGTAATTTGTGAAAAAACCTTGTATGATTGTAATTTCTGTAAGAAAACCTTGTAAAAAATTTCTAAACAAGCATACCTAACGTAGAATTAACTGAACTTTCATAATCTTAGAGAAGATTTTTCAAAAAATGAAACTGTAATAAACTATATGTAATTTTCTCCAAAAAAACATGAATTTTTCAACTTTCTTTTCTTTTCATCTCGTTTTTTCATTTTAAAATCACTTTATAATTCCTGTTTAGAGTAAAGAAATCGCGTCCGCGAAGTTTGAACTTCAAGATATGCAGATTAAAATTTTTGAAATATAATTTTTGATCTAAAATGGAGGCTCAAACACGTACAAATCGTCGAAAAATTCAAGAATTTTTATTTGAAAGTGATGGACTTAAGAAACAAATATAACTAAACAAAAAGTTTTTATAATCAATCAAATAATACGGTAAAATTTTTTCAGAATTTTTTGAAGATTTTTTTAATTTTTAAAATCCCATGTAACGTCGGTGCAGCGTTTTTACGTTTTTAAATCACAGACCGATCGGTAACGTTATCTTACCGATCCCTGCTTTCTTTTACCTACACTCGCCTTGGAGGTGAGGGTAAGGAAGATCTCGTTCTTTTTTTTACTAAAAAAAAAGGGGGGGAATAATTTTTTTTTTCCTCTTTCCTCTTTAGATTTTCCCCGAAGATCTTTCCTTTTATTTACCTTTATTTTTTTTTATCTCTTAAACAAAAAGAGAAATAATAAAATAATTTATTTTAATGTCCAGCTATAATGCGAAAGAATTCATAGCTTTAAGACATCGAAAAAATGCATCTACAGCGCGATTTGAGACGCCGCGCGATAACAGCGTTTCCGGTCCAACGTGGAATGCCAAAGTATTATTCTTCTATTGTACACTCGTAGTAAAAATTTTTCTTTCTCACCGCTCACAAATTAATCATTAATTTAAATTAATTATAGAACTCATGTTAAAAAAGCAAAAGAGAGCAGATTTTCCGTTCCCTTATGTATATGACACATAAAAAGATAATGTGAAACATAATCACTAATTATTGTAAAATACGCCAATGTATTTCAGCCTCGATCTATTTTTAATAGTAACGAGTGTTACGTTTTTCCGTAAACTAACCGTATGTATAAAATCTTGTGCTACGCTTAGAACCTTTACATTATAATTTTATTATTCTAATTCCTCCAATTTATCATTATTATTTTTGTATTTCTAAATAAAAGCAAAAACAACTTATTCAGTAAACTTACTTATTCCTCATAAAATACCGAAAGGATTTCTTTTTGCTTTTATTTATTATTAATAAGATAATTAAGCGAAATAAATGGTTGCTTATCCGTCATTGTAAAAATAAAAAAAAAACACTTAATTCCGGACCTAATAATCGAACATTATTGTAGAAATTAAACTATTATCATTACCTCCAAAATCATTGTTTTTGTGGAATGTTATAATTTTCATGAAGTGTCATATTAATTTTATTTCCTAATTTTCCTCCCATTAATAATTAAATTCTTCGACATTATGTTAAATTAAGCGTTATAATATTCACCACTGTTATATTTGAGGGAATCAAAATTTTTTTATTTTTACCTTCCTGCATATTCTATGTACGAGGAAATTTAATTTTGCGATAGAATTTATGTTTCTTTGCAGGTTAAAACTAATTTTACATGATTATATCTAATTGTAATTTTTCTTGCCGTATATTTTTTTTTTTTATATAATTTAAATTGCATTAATCATTAATTAATTCTTGAAGTAATAATTGTTACTATTCCTCTAGATTAATAATTAATCCTACTATTAATTTACTAAAAAAATTAATTACTCTTAAAATTCAATTAAAGTAACATAGCGCATAGTTCAGTCAACGCAAAAACTCAAGAAATGTTAATTAGAAACTCTCTAATTTTATTTAGGAATAATGTCAATCAATCAATTAATTCACCGACACTTCGTGACAAATATTCAAAAATTAAGTAAGGATTGTAATTCAAAAAAAAAAAATAATTATTTAACTATTATTCTGCATTAGTTTCCATTTTTTTTTTCCCCTCAATAATCTAGTAATTGTAAATTACTTTTGATAATTTAAAGTTGCCATTCTTGTTCCCGGTGACAATCATTTTTAATTTAAATAATTATATTTTTTTTTATTTTTAAGATCATTGCAAAAAAAATACAACGCAAATAGTGTAAAATGCGACGAAAAACTTTGCTCTTTTTTTGTAATGTGCGTTAAATTTTAAATAGAATGCAATCATTTAATTTAATTTAACATTTAATTACCGCAAATAATAAATAACGGACATGCGTAAAAATTGTACAAAAAGAATCTCCTCTCTCTCTCTCTAATTCTCGCTCTCCCTCCCAAGAGGAATACGCTCAAGATAAGCGATTAGCGCCCACCGCGCGCTAATTTCTCGCAATCTGATTGGCGCAGAATCATCTCTGTACGAGTGCATAAAAGGGCAAGCTTGACATGCGGAGACGCATTCGACGTGAGTTTTTTTTCAATTGACCATCACCATCAGTCCGCGCCGATTGCCGACGATACGTTGCTGGATTGCCTAAATAAACCTATAATGGTTTAAAGGGCTTAAAATAAAAAAAAAAAAAAAAAAAAACGTTGCTGGATCACAACGAGCCAACTGCGCCCCAGATCGAAGGACATCAGAAGACCCCAGTAGGGAGAGCCCCGATCTGGATCACCACGAGCCGACCGCACCCCAGCTCAACAACATCGTTCCACCAACTTGAACAATAAACCAGAGAGAGAGAGAGAGACAGAGAGAGAGACAGAGGGAGGAGTTACTGTAAAAGTGAGTAAAGAAAGAAATAAAAGTATTTCTAATTTAAATTCATTCTTTTCTTTCTCTGTCATCTATTTTCCTCCGAAAGTCGCTGGAATAAACAAAAAGTGTCCTTCAACTTTTTCCTAAATATCATTTGCTAGGTCCTCTACCGAGAATAGACAAGCCTGTAGTGGCTTGCCGCATTCTCAATCCCGAAATTTACACCTATCCGATAAAAATTTAACTAGTATCTTCCTGCTCTGTTATTCCTTCGGCCACCTCGAGCCCATGGACTTCAATGTCCAGGCTTAAAAAAAAAACAAAGGCCAAAGCTGCATGTTTGAGTTAAGACTCCGGCGTTACACCCAAAATTTTTTAAAATTGAAAAAGACTTCAAAAAATTCTAAAAAAGTTTTATCGTATTATTTGATAAATTATAAGAACTTTTTGTTCAGTAACATTTTTTTCTGAAGTCCTCTATTTTCAAATAAAGAATTCCTGAACTTTTCAACAATTATTCTGAGATTTTCTTTTCTAGTCCATCATTCTTAATTTGTTCATAATCAAATTCACTTTGAAAATAGGTTTCTTTATCCTTTATTAGTTGTGACGTAGGCACCACGTCGTAGCCGATTTAGCTACGTGCGCCTTGAGTGCCTTGGACAAAATAATTTTATACTAAACGATGCCTCAATCTATCTCTTACTCTCTCTCTCTCTCTGTCTCTCTCTCTCTCTCTCTCTCTCTCTCCCGCTGTTTATGTCGCGAAGATGCAGGCCGGCCGCCCGCAACTGTCTCCTAGCCGACGGAGGCCTATCGCTTCCCCAGGGCAGGGAAGTGGCAATCCCTCGCCACCCTTACCGCAAACCCGCTAATACACACTCTCGCTCTTTCTCTCTCCCCCTCTCTCTCTCTCTCTCTCTCTCTCTAATTATTTCACGCGGATAAGTAAGAACACTTACTGTTGTTGCTCACGAAGCTCGTCCGCTCGCCGTTGAGCTCCCGGCAGCTTCCTTTGGCACCGCTGCACCTCGCTCCTGTGGCTCTCCCTCCATAGAAGGGCTGCCGGACCTCGCTGAGAGTTCACCTCGATGCTTCCTATCTTCGCCTCACCCTCGGCTTTTGAGGTCGCGGTGGCAACCACCAGTCGCCTCCCGCCGACTCTCGACTCCTCGTCCCACGGCTTACTTCTTCGATGCTCTTCCTCGTCTTCGCTCTCCTTCGCACTGCTCTCTCGACTTCTTCCTCACTCTCTCTCACTCTCTCTCTCTCTCTCTCTCTCTCTCTCTTTCTCTCTCTCGCACACCTTCACTCCTGGCTTCACTCGCGACGCTCACTCTAATCAAAAAAGGAACTAAACTCTATTCACCACGGGACTTATCTATCCGTCCTCGCGGGAACGCGCAGCGAAACTCACTCGCAGGAGAGCACGGCGTAACTCCCGTTACGCTCGCTCTTCTCTCCCCTTCCCTCGCGGCTCCTAAAATTCCTCGCCGATCGTCACCGCAAGTTCGAAAACAGCGTGATTTTCGAACGTTGCCGGCTTTTGGAAAAATCCGCATTTTCGCAGCTAAACAGGCTTACACAAGCTGGCAACCTGGAGACGGTCGCGCAAGAATGTAAATACTTACATTCTTCGTCGACGACCTATGACGGATTCTCCGTCACATAGTACGTACAGCTTTTTTCCAACTTACAATATTTTTTCATTTTTTCTCGTTCACTTGTGTTCTCAAACAAAATTAATGTAATGATCTATGACTAAATGTCCGAAAAAAATTCAAAAAAATAAATATTATCGAGAATTGTTATTGCATTCTCTTATATATAGTAAAATTCCACACGTCAGCAGTTTGACTAGAATACTTTTTACTTAAAATATTATTCATAAATTATATCGATCCATTGTAAGCAAAAAAATTTCGGTTTCGTAAAATTAAAAGTTTACACTCTCTACTGGTACAATCGATAATATTTCTCTTTGTAATTAATAGACAAAATGTCAGATTTGTTGGCTAAACGTCAAAAACTATCCAATCACGTGCAAAATATAGAAATTGAAGAGCATGAAGATGGATATTCTAATACCTTACTTATTCCTCAGGGAATGACTGATAATTCCATTTCTGATTCTGAATCAAATAATTATCAAAATTTAGAGATTAAAATCCCAAAAATCAATTATTAACTGGTTCTAAGTAACTATGACGAAAATCGGTCAAAATTAGAGCCTAACTATACTTATGTATGGGCAAAAAAATTATAAAAATTATCCTCAAAATGAAAATTTGTTATCTGAAAAAACAAAAAAAAATTCATTCGCGATTCTTCATACACACAGTTGTTCGAATGCTTTTGTTCTACTGATTTGAAGCATTATATTATTGAAAGTACTTGTAGGGATGATTGTAATTTGACGTTAGATGATTTAGATATTTTCTTGGAGATAATTATTACATCAATTCGCAACTAAAGGAAATCTAAGAAGGACTATTGGTCTAAAAGGTTACTGCTAGCTTGTCCTCCAGTAGCTATAGCGATGAGTCGCAACAAATTTCTCAAGATCAAATCGGAAATAAAATTTTTGAAACCTGAAGATAAAAATCTTGATTATAGAGCTTAGAGGGTACGAAACATTCTTAAAATATTTAACAAAAATGCCTTGCAATTTAAATTTACTTCAACAGCTTTGTATATCGATAAAATCATGGTAAAATTTCGCAGAAAAACTATTTTGCTCCAGTTTATGAAAAACAAGCCTGTGCGTTTTGGAATTAAAATGTGAGGAATTTGTAATGCCGAAGGATATCTGTTCAATTGTGATATTCATTGTGATAAGGGTTTGAATATTTATTCATCTAATAAAGAAGCAAAATTATCTAAATGTGCCTTACGAAATCGAGTCTTTATGCAACTACTTCAAAAGCTGCTTCATTCTGTTGTTTCGGGAAAAATAACGCGGTATCATTTATATTTTGATAATTTTTTTTGTAATCCAGATTTACTTATTCAGTTGCGATTACTTGGCTTAAGAGCAACTGGTACCGTAAGGAGAAACAGAGTGAATATTGATAATGAATTGGACAAAAGCAATAAGAGGTACATTCTCTGTCAAACATGAAGACAAAAGCGGTTTGAATTACGTTACTGTGATGGATTCAAAGCCAGTCTCTCTACTTTCAACCGCAAAAGGCAAATAAAATACATTTTTGAAAATAAAAAACTAAAAAGAAAGAAAACCGAACAAAAAACAACATAAAAGAAAACCAAACAAAAAAAAAACATAAAAAAACAAAAAAATAAAAAAAAAAAAAACAAAAAAAGGTTCTTTATGTACTTCACCTCTATGTGGTAAGAACCGGGCAACGGCATAAGATTTTTGTCGGCTAAGGAATGTATAATTAATTAATTATATGTTTTCACAATTTTAAGATTTTGAAAAATTAAAATCTTCGAAAAATTCTAAAAAAATTTCACCATATTATTTAATCAATTATAAGAACTATTTACTCAGTAATATTTGTTTCGAAAGCTCATCATTTTCAAATAATTTCTTAATGTTTTCGACGATTTTTTCGTGTTTGAACCGCCATTTTGGATTTTTCTACGTATATTTTTAAAATTTTAATTTGCATATCTTGAAGTTCGAACCTCGAGAACGCGATTTCTTTACTTCAAACAGGAATTCTAAAGTGATTTCGAAACAAAAAAATGAGATGAAAAGACAAGAAAGTTGGAAAATCCATGTTTTTTTTGGAAAAAATCACGTAGAGTTTATTACGGTTACATTTTTTGAAAACCCAGTCCGAGATTCTAAAAGTTCAGTTAATTCTACGTAAGATATTCTTGTTTAGAAATTTTTTACAAGGCTTTTTTACAGAAATTACAATCGCTTAAAGTTGCAATGAAAAAAAGACCATTCAGGTCTTAATGGGTTAACGGGTTACCCGCACTTGCGACTTTGAAAAAATCGATTTTTTGTTAATTGCATTTTTTTGAAGTATAAGTATCTGAGAATATGACCTGGAAATTTCAAGTCGATCCGAACAAAATTGACTGAGATATGAGCGTTGAAAGAGAAGAATCCGTTGTGTAAACAACCGGCAATTAAAACTTTAAACGCGTTTTTCTCGAAATGGCATTTCTGAAGTCGGTGACCAAGATTACTCGAACACTAATAAACTGATCTTCTTGAAATTTTGCAGTCTTATTTAATACATAAAAATGTAGTCTTTAATCGTTTGATTTTTCGTTAAAATCAAACCATTAACTTTGACTGTCCGCCATTTTGTAAAAAATGAATATTTTTTTAAATCCTTCGATTAAAGACTAGTTTATACTTATATTTAACTAAATCTATCCACATTTTTTTTCAGATGATCCACTTTGCTGCAATGTTGGTCACCGCAAACCGTATAAATAAAAACACTATTTCATTGGCGGCCATTTGCCACTTAACAATGTAATATTTTGCAATAAAGAAATTACTGAAAGTTCTTCAAGATGTATTTTTTAAGATGATATAATAATCGTTTAAAAAAGTTTTGTAGTTTTCTTTAAAAAAATTCATGAAAAAGGCCTTTTTTGTTGAGCTACAACTGGGGGTAACCCCTTAAGTTATATTAATTTTTATCTAGTCTGTATGAGTACGTTAGTGGACAAAATATCATGTTTTCCAAAAAAAAGATTTCGTTTAAATTGTATGTGAATATTTTTGGAAAAATTTTTATACAAATTTATACAAATTTTTATAAATTATAAATGAATTTTAAGAAGTTATAATACTTTTTATGTCGATATCATTAGTTTCGAATAGAACCGAAAATAATACTTTGTCACGGGTATATTGAGATAACACGTGCGAGATTCTCCCTCGCACGTACGCACTGCCGTCGGCCCTGATTTGGGTCTGACAGGTTGCTAGGTCCACCGGTGCGACCTCGAGTGTCGACGGACGTTAGCCGTCGGTACAATGACACTCTCGAACAGTATCGGTCAGTTGACAACGCAGGATCCTACTCGAATCCTGCTTTACTTACGTGTGCGGGGTCTTGCTCTAAGGCCCCACTGCCGGTGCTGCTTTCACCGGGCTCGGCTGCTTAGTATGTGTGCCAACAGTCGGTTGGCATACCCGCGGAGGCGGCGGTATTCGGGGCAGGGAAGCTAGATAGGAAGGCGATAAATAACGCACACCCGTTATGCGCTAATAGCTTATTTATTGCTAAATAACTATAAAAATGTACAAAAAGTCAATTATTTATCGTGTAGAGGCTTAATGCTGGAGATCGCAATTGGTATTGCTCGACGCGCAATACTAATATACTAGGTACGCACTGCGCATGCGCGCCGTATAATGCACTCGCGGCTACACACACACGTGTAGTCTATGCCTACGCGAGAGGGAGAGCGGTTCCCTTTCTCGCCTCGCGTAGTCTATGACTGAGCGAGCGAGAGCGGTTCTCTCACTCGCCTGTACAGTCTATGGCTATACGAGTGAGAGCAGTTCTCTTACTCGTCTGTATAATCTATGATTGTGCGAGTGAGATCGGTTCTCTCACTCGCCGCTAGCACGAACAGGAAAATACAAATAATCAATTATCGCGATCGCGCTCGTATAATGAATAATTCGCGGATATCTAATCTACTTAAAGTGGCCAATTACTTTTCTAAAAGCAGGAGGAACGTCCTCTACGAATCTCTCAGCGAAAATTTCGATTTCGAACAGCTGCATCGGCAGTGGAAAATTCTCTCTATCTTTTTCGGCATGTCGTTGAAGCTCGGCGGTTGAGAAGAGAAGAAGGCTCCCCTCTTCCCCCTCTCACGTCGCGCTATCGATTGCTTGATCGATGGCGCCGCGAGTCGGCACGCCGTGGATTCTCGCGCCTTTTCCCGCGTCGCAGTATCGATCGCTTGATCGATGGCACCGCGTCTAGTGACGCCGTGAACTCTATCTTGCACCGCATGGCAGGTGGCCTAACCTCGATTAGCCACCTGTCACAACTTTTAGAATATTCTTTTATATCCAATTAATTTATTATATATTTTTATCAAAAATTATTATGAATTATTATTTTAACAAATTTTGGACGGAGAATCCGTCATAGATCGTTGACGAAGAATGTAAGTGTTTACATTCTTGCGCGGCTGTCTCCAGGTTGCCAGCTTGTTCAAGCCTGTTAAGCCGCGAAAATGCGGATTTTTCAAAAAGCCGGCGATTTTCCAAAATCACGCGATTTTCGAACTTGCGGCGACGATCGGCGAGGAATTTTGGGAGCCGCGAGGGAAAGGGAGAGAAGAACGAGCGTAACGGGAGTTACGCGGTGCTCTTCTGCGAGTGAGTTACGCTGTGCTCTCCTGGGAGTGAGTTTCGCTGCGCGCTCCCGCGAGGACGGAGAGATAAGTCCCGCGGTGTGCATAGTTTTGTTTCTCTTTGATTAGAGTGAGCATCGCGAGTGAAGCCAGGGGTGAAGGTGTGCGAGAGAGAGAGTGAGTGAGAGAAAGTGAGGTAGAAGTCGAGAGAGCAGTGCGAAGAAGGAGAGCGAAAACGAGGAAGTGCAGCGAGGAAGTAAGCCGTGGGACAAGGAGATCAAATGTCAGCGAGAGGCGACTAGAGGTTGCCACCACGACATCTGAAGCCGAGGGTGAGACGGAGGCAGTCAGCGTGCAGGCGGACTCACAGCGAGGGTCCGGCAGCCCTTCTCCGGAGGGAGAGCTGCAAGAGCGAGGTGCAGCGGCGCCGATGGAAGCTGCCGGGAGTTCAACGGCCTGCGGACGAGCTTTGTAAACAGCAACGGTGAGTGTCCTCACTTATCCGCGTGACATAGCAAGAGAGAGAGAGAGAGAGAGAGCGAGAGTGTGTGTTAGCGGGTTTGCGGTGAGGGTGGCGAGGAATGGCCACTTCCCTGCCCTGGGGAAGCGATAGGCCTCCGTCGGCTAGAGGGACAGTCGCGGGCGGCCGGCCTGTATAATATTGTGTCATAGAGAGCGAGAGAGAGAGAGAGAGAGTGAGTGAGAGATTAAAGCAGTGTTTTATTATAATATTATTTTTGTGCAAGGCACTCAGGGCGCACGTAGCTAAATCGACTACGACGTAGTGCCTACGTTACAAATTATACATCAAGATATAATCAGAATATGCCAAATATAAGATTATATAGATATTTTAACAATATCATTATTGTAAAAATCAAACTATTAAACAATTAATTTAATTAAGTGTTAATTAATAAAAACAATTAATTTAGTTGATTGTTAGTTTTTTAAGTAATTAATTTAGTTAATTAATTGTTTATTCTAGTTGAAAATTAAATGGATAAAGTATTTATGATTTATTTATATTTTATATTTAATTATAAATTACATGCAATAAAAAGAAAATGTAAAACATCGAAACTATTGCCTTGTTCGTCATAAATTAGAATTGATTTATAATATATTTACTTATATTAAATTATGAAAAGAATAATTATTATATAACTATAACATAATTGAATAATGATAATGTTTCTGAAAATGTAAATTCATTTCATTATCACTGTGTTAACAGTGTTATATTTTTGTAATACTTTTCAACATATTTTTTACATTTGGTAATATGGATAGGGAGTGCAGAACAATACATACAGGCATACGGCAAATATCCATACACGAACATAGCGTTATACGCGTTACCTTCTTTACTCGCTGTAAAGCGTAGAGGAGAGGGAAGCGCTGCCTACTCACACAAGCGCGCACGCATGCAGTCATACACGTATACATTCTATTGGAAGCGTCATGCACTTTTTTTTCTATCGCCACGTTTGAGTCCCGATCTTTCGCATTTACTCGCAAGCGCCGAGGCGTGCCATTAGACGAATCACATAAAAAATTTATAAATTTGTTAACTCATTAACGTCCAAAAAATCACTTTTTTCACAACAGGCAAATGAATTTTTTCGATAGTTTTGATAGTGCCATCGGAAAGAGAACATTTCAAACTATAAGAATCTTCTCCTTACAATTTTGTGGCCGCAAAATACAAAAGCTGTAAGCGTGAAAAGAGAGATGTACAAAAAGTGTCTGTTTGGACGTTAATCAATGAAGCAAAATAACTTATAAACTTTATGTTTATAATCAAAGTAAATTTTTTTTCAATGATTTGAATTTTGGAAATTAACGTTTTTAAACGGTTTTATTTAGATTTGGTGCGGAGTATGTCTGTCGTCAAATTCTCGATGCTCAAATTCATCTGAAATAAAAACGTGAGACGCGGCTATACAGAAACATTTTTTATATAAATTGTTGTTCATTTTATATCCATTCTGTCAGATTTGTAAAATTAATAAAAAGCAGTAATTTCAATCATTGTTACGCTTTAAGTAATCTTCTGAAATATTATTACGTATATACAGTCTGTCAAGTAAGAGCGTGGTCGATTTCACCGACAGGTAATAAAAGATTTTGCTCTAATTCCTTAACGAGCCAATAAAAGAAAGCTTTGTCCTTGATGCATTGTTAACAAAGATTCAGTTGTCGTTGATCTTTTAAAAAAGAATCACGTTAAACGCCATGAGTGCTAAGTACGCGTCGCGCTACGAGGCTGTGTTCCTTTGCATCCACCCGAAAGGTCCCAAAATGTCGCAATCAGCGGCTGCTAAATGTATGAGAAAGTCGAAGGCATTTGTACAGAAGTGGATACAGCGATATAAAGTGGCTAAAAATGTCGATGATTTACCAGAACGTGGCTCGATAGGAAAAGTGAACAAAAAAGATGAAAAAAGAATAGTGAATCTGTTTTCGTGGAATCCTGCTTTAACACTGCGGCAAGGACAAGCAAAATTAATGGTAAAAGGTTTAGATATATCCTACGAAACTATCCGAACCTATCTTCGTACTCATCATCTGAAATGGCGCAACACAATGAAGAAGCCTCTGTTGACTGAAAAACATGTGACAAAGCGACTCGCTTGGGCGCATGAGAATATTGATAGAGATTTTGAAAATGTCATTTTTACTGATGAATGTTCTATATGAGCACGTTCTGTCCTCACGCGAGCCTGGTCAACTTCCACCAATAGGCTTGTTCAGCTGACCGTAAAACATGGAATTAAGGTGCATCTTTGGGGCTGCTTCTCAAAGCAGGGATTCGGCACTTTGCACCTCTTTACTGACAACCTAAATGCCGACAAAATGATAAAAATCTACAAAAAGGCTTTACTGCCATCTGCCAAACGATGGTTCATCACAAAAAATGAAGATTGGATTCTGCAGGAGGACAACGATCCTAAACACCGCAGCAAGCTCTGTACTCAGTGGAAGACTCAATCTGGCATCGTTACATTGGATTGGCTGTCGCAGTCGCCCGATGCAAACCTTATTGAAAATGTGTGGGCATATATTAAACGGAAGCTTCGTGGAAGACGCACATACACTTTGAAGCAGTTGTTTTACGAAATTCGTCGGATCTGGAGATCCTTGCCACTAGAATACGCCGTCAAATTAGTAGAAAGCATGCCTCGGAGATGCCAGGCAATTATCGACGCCGGTGGTGACTGGACACATTATTGACCGAATTGCATCATTGTTTGTAATGTGTACAATGTATATATAAATATGAAAGTTTCATCAAATAAATTTTTTTATAAATTAACACGACCACGCTCTTACTTGACAGACTGTATTAAGATATTTCTCTACTATAGGTCTGATGTCATTTTTAGACTTCAAATCTGAATGGCAAGTTTAGGCACACAATTTTCTAACTATAGCCAGATTTTAATACTATCAGTTATGAGTAAACAGACATTTTAAAAGAGACGATACTTAAAACGTGAAAACGCATGATTGATATAAAACCAGCGATAATTTACTATATATGAAAAATGTTTCTGTATAGCCACACCCAACGCTTTTATTTCAGATTTGTAATTGGACGTATATATTATGTAAATGATCTTGGAAGCACAACTGATGACTGTGTATATCCTAAATGTGAGTATTAATTCCGCAGATGATAATTTAATTATGAGACGAGTGTTTAAATATTATGAAGGTATTATTTTTTACTTCTTAGTACAAAAATAAAAGTGTTTTTTAAAAACTTTTTTTTTAATTAAATTTTTTAGTATATAACTTTCATTTTAACTATAATTAAATTAGATAATTAAAATAAACTTTTCATATCAAATTTTCATATTTACTATTTTGCTATGGCGGGCCTTGCTGCAAAGTCCCTCGTGTGAAACAACGCGGCGTAGCGAAAATAGGAACATGAATGATTAGTCATCAGTCGTATGCTGGTGTTGTTTTGTGCCAGGTGACTATAGTCACCCATACTAGCGAAAGAGTTAAGTAAATTTTTCATATTAAGAATTCTAACTTTTTTACTCGTTGATCGACTATCAGATCCAGCATTTTTCACAAATAAAAGATACATTATTGATTATTATATTTTTAGATTAAAAAAATGTAATTAAAGAATTTCGATTATTTTATTTTCTTATGAGTTAAAAATTTAATATTAGCCATTCGATAAGATTTTACATTAAAATGGTTACAGATTTTTTTCTTTGCTTTGGTAAAATTTGTACCGTTACCAGAATAAATAATTTTCTGTCACGTCAGCTCTTGTCGATTAAATGCGAACATTTAAAATATATTTTCATATTTCGAGCCTAGACTTTTAGGTCCAATAGCTCGGGATCGTTTGCCCACCTGACTTGATTTTTCCTTTTTGTGATATAATTGTGGTCAGGTGAAAGAAGAATAATTTTAGGATTAAATCACTTTTGCTTTACGAGTTTGAAGCTGATAAGCGACTCGGAGGTTTTTAAGTGTTCGCAGTCCAATTATTGTACTCATATAATAAACGAGTAATTAATTTTAAATTCCTCAACAGCGTTAGAGAAAAATTTTGTAATCAAACGGAACCGCTTTACATTCTTTTTTCTTCATTTTATTTTATTATTTTCCTTATTTTAAACTTCACATAGGCGTACATAACAAATAAAAAGAAAATGAAAAAAAAAAAAAAATACGTAACAACGCGTTCCTTTATTTTTACAGTTGGCACGCAGGACAGGTACGACCGAATTAGCGCACTGAAGGGAAAAAAAGGCTATTATAAATATCTGAAGGTCTGCGAGTGCGTTGATAAATAAGAAAAAAACAATCCCCGGAGCTGATGAAAAGAGTCAGGCCCCAAAGATATCATCCAACAATCGAATCAATTTTAACAAACGTGATTGATAAAAGGAATAATTTTTCGAGATCTAGAGGATTTCACTTAAAATTGTTAACAATGATATGTTATTTAGTTATATATATATATATATATATATATATATACTCGTATATATATATACCGGGTGTTTAATACCACCCGTCCACCACTTATAAAACATTAAAAAACGTTATTTATTAAAAACTGACATTGCTATTATTAGTAAATAGGGCATGCTCTATCGATTGGCGATAAAATCAACTTCCGGTCTGGACCGGAAATTAGTCAAACTAACAGAAAGTTGTTTTTTTTAATAGAATATGCATATTTTTATGGTGGATTCGGTTTTTGGGTGGAAAAATAAACAACTTTTATTTGAAAAATTTTTCGAAAAAATGCATCATAAGTCCTTTAAATAACCTTTGAAACCTCCAACATGAAAATTTTCATTCAGTAATAACTCAATAACCCAAGAACCCAATAACTAAAGAGCTAATGATGTCTTTATAGGTAAATGGGGTATGCTTTATCGATTGGCGGTAAAATCAACTTCTGGTATGGACCGGAAGTAGGCCAAACTGACCGGAAGTTGGTTTTTTCAAATAAAAAATGCATATTTTTAAGGTGAATTCAGATTCTGCGTGAATACAAAATTTCTCTACAAATTTAAAAATATGCATTATAAGTAACTTCCGGTTTGACAAATTCAAATGTGAATTAGAGGTAAAAAAATTAAACTTTATGAAAAATTTTTCAAGCAAAAGTTGACACTTTAACTGCAAATAAGAGCGTCCGAGCGCCCAGACAAGAAGTAGACACTGGATGTGAAACTTCATACCGAATGTAAACTTTTCACTGTGAATTCAGTAGTCGTCACTGCGGTCATGTTTGAAGTTAAAAGTACGTACACTTCAGACACTTCTTCACTCCGATTTAATTATTCTGTTTATAAATAAATTTTTTTTATACTGTTTATAAGTAAAATTTATAGGTTTATACTGTTTGTAAATAAAAATATAAAAATAACGACAGCAATTAAACTAAACGTTGCTCAAAGTTTTCGCTTCCACTCTCACTGAAGTGCAGAAATATTTACCTTTATATTTACATTTGATACACTAAAATAAAACTGAAAATCTAAACATTTCAAAGACAAAATCTTTATACTAACACAAAAACACTTTTTAATTTATTTAACTAACTTTCAAAAAAACGGATCACGAAACATCGATGCCGAAAGGAATAACTACATAAATTTCATAATCATCTTCTTAACAATATTTATAACATTAAACAAAATAACATATTAGAAGAAATATCAAAAATAATGCTTAAAATGAGCTCCACCTTGTAAAAAACAGATTTAAACTCTTATTTGGAAATTGTTTACTACTCGTCGAATTTAAGATGCCTCAAGTGACTGAATTGATTGTCGGATTCTTTCTATCATATTTGTCCTTGTTGTTGAACGGTCTCGGTATACTAAGTCATTAACTTTTCCCAACAAATAATAATCTAATACAGACAGATCTGGAGATCTAGGTGGCCAAATAACTGTTCCATGCTTTCCTATCCATCTGTTTCGGAATAATCTGTTTAAAGTGGCTTGAGATATAAGCGTTGTATGTGCAGGACATCCATTCTGCTGGAACCACATATTCAAACGCAAATGAAGAGGAATATCTTCTAATAAATTTAGCAAATCTGTTTCCAGAAGTTGAACGTAGCGATGTCTGTCTAGGTTGCCGTAAAAAAAAATCGGACCTATAATTTTATCATCAATAATACCACACCACACATTTACTTTCCAAATATGTTAGTTATTTATTGTCCTTAACCAGTGAGGATTTTGTAGTGCCCAGTAGCGGCAATTTTAAGTATCTCCAAATGCATCACTCTTAAACGTACATTCGTCTATCGGTAAAATTCTTTGATAAAAACCTGCTGGTTGATTCAATTACAAAATTGAAGAAGTTGGGCTATGTCATGATTGTTAAGATTTCGGTGTAGTTGCATTCTATAGGAATGAAACTTATTGTCTTTCAAAATGTTACGGATGGTACAATAATTGATACCAGAAACAATTTCCCTTTTTTCCGGAGAATCATGTGGAGCAATAATCGATGATGCAACAATATCTACCGATCTTATATCTCTAATACGTCTTTTAATTCTTCGTCTTTTAGTGTGATGAGATTGCACAATCCCATTATTTTTTACTCAATTAGTAAGTCGAGAAAAGGCTTTTCTAGAGTGTGGAAATTGATCAGGAAATCGTACCCTCTATAACGTCTCAGCTGCAGAAAAAAAACCAGCTTTAAATAAAATTTGAAGCATATCGCATGTTTCTTCATTAGAATACACCATTTCTAAAAGAGAAAAACTTAAATTTTATCGGGATGAAAATTTATTTCAATGTGATGATAAATAATAATCCTCAATAATGTTTTGAACTTACTTTCATGGTATATCAAGTAATAAATATGCTAGAAATGTTGATAAGTGAGATCTAAAGAAACTTACAGATTTAACGGCATTTAGAATAAACACTGGAATAGTCACCAAATTTTGATTAGCAACAAAATTTGGTGACAATAATTAAATTCTTACCTAAGAATTAATTTTAGTACATATTGTAATTATTAATCATTAAAAAATACGTATTTTTATTTTTACCTACCCCCTATGAATGTGTGCGGTAACAACACCTGATCGGTAATATCCAACCTTCGGTCCTAGGTACTACTGTACTAATGTACTATTTTGAAATATTAAGCTCCCGACTTTTAGAAAAGCTTTATACCTAGGTATAACATCAAATGAATAGGAAATTTGACAACTCAAATCTGACATTATGTTTTAAATTATTCTTAAGAAAAAACAAGCTTCGTATACAATCAGAATTGAAATCAATTTCGAGGTATAAATCGAATCTTTGACTTAAAGAAGTGAACGTGCTCATAAATTTCCAACGGCCAATCTTCAATTTTGACCTGTAAGTCACATTTGAATTTGTCAAACTGGAAGTTACTTATAATGCATATTTTTAAATTTGTAAAGAAGTTTTGTATTTCTTCACGCAGAATCTGAATCCATTTTAACCCTTTCGTTACGGGTGCCGTATATATCCTGCATCCACGTGACAACCTGTGTGTACGGGTGCCGTATATAATCGGTGTCTGCGAGACTGCGCATCGCGGTGCCCCATTTAGTGTCGCTACTCCCGCGGAACGGACTGCCGTAGCGAAAGGGTTAAAAATATGCATTTTCCATTTGAAAAAACCAACTTCCGGTCAGTTTGGCCTACTTCCGGTCCATACCAGAAGTTGATTATACCGCCAATCGATAGAGCTTACCCCATTTACCTATAAAGACATTATTATTTCTTGGGTTATTGAGTTCTTGGGTTATTGAGTTACTACTACATGAAAATTTTCATATTGGAGATTTCAAAAGTCATTTAAAGGACTTATGATGCATCTTTTCGAAAAATTTTTCTAATAAAAGTTGTTTATTTTTCCACCCAGAAAACGAATCCACCATAAAAATATGCATATTCCATGAAAAAGAAACCAACTTCCGGTCAGTTTGACTATTTTCCAGTCCAGACCGGAAGTTGATTTTATCGCCAGTCGATAGAGCATACCATATTTACCTGCAATAGCAATGTAGATATTTTATAAATAACGTTAATGTTTTATAAGGGGTTGACAGATGGTTTTAAACACCCGTTATATATATATATATATATATATATATATATATATTATATATATATATATATATATATATATATATATATATATATATATATTAGGTGTAGTAAAAAGAAATTCATTATTTTTGCATTAAATTGAAGGTTTTAATTAGCATAGATAGAATGATACGATTTAGGTCAAATATGCACCGTTTTGTTCGATAACTTGTTGCCATTTTAGAGGTAATTTCATAATGCCTCTCTCGTAGAAACCCTTGTCCCTATTGTCAAAGAACTGGGACAGTCGATTTTCACAATCTTCTCTTGAGGCGAATTTTTCACCTGTAAAATCATTCGTCATAGACAGGAACAGGTGGGAATCACTTGCTGCCAGGTCCGGACTATAAGGTGGATGCATAAGAACTTCCCAACCAAGCTCCTGGAGCTTCTAGCGAGTCACTATCGATGTATGTGGCCTGACGTTGTCCTGATGGAACACAATTTCTCCCCTATTGGCCAAAGCTGGCCGCTTCTGGGCGATTGCTTCTTTCAGACGGTCCAATTGTTGACAGTACAGGTCCAAATTAAGAGTTCGGCCGTAGGAGAGCAGCTCATAGTAGATAATTCCCTGCCAGTCCTACCAAACACACAGCAAAACCTTCCTGACTGTCAATCCTGGCTTGGCCACCGTTTGCGCCGGCTCACCGCGATTTGACCACGACCGTTGTCGCTTGACGTTGTCGTAAGTGACCCGCTTTTCATCACCAGTAACTATCCGCTTCAGAAATGGATCGATATTGTTGCGATTCAGCAGCGATTCGCAGATGGAAATTCGGTCTATGAGGTTTCTTTGCGATAACTAGTGTGGCACCCATACATCGAATTTCTTTTTGTATCTAGCCTTATTTAAGTGGTTCCAAACGGTTTTTTGTGCAATGTTTAGCTCCTGGGCAATCGAAACAGTGCTTACGTGACGGTCGAACACGATGATTTCCATTATTTTATCGACATTTTCGACAATTGGCCTTCCAGAGCGTGGTGCATCTTTGACGTCAAAATTACCGGAATCGACGAAACCAAAATTGCGCGTGATTAGCTGTTACAGTATCAGGACCATAAACACTATTCACATTTTCAGCTGCCTGGCTTGCGTTTTCGCCTTTATCTAAGAAAAACTGTAAAATATGGCGTATTTTCTCTTTGTTGGTGTCCATCTTTGACGCGTGCTAAAAAAATACTCAGTCAAGCAATCACGAAACTGTATCAGAAGCTTTTTTAGTACGAAATCTTATCTTTCTAACGCCATCTAGTGGAACCCGATCGCACTTTTACAACGGGAGATACAGACTACTAAAGCCATCTATTGGCAAAATAATGGATTACTTTTTACTACACCTAATATATATATATATATATATATATATGCATATACATATGTATATACATTCTAATAAATTTTATGTATTTGGTGTAAATACTGGAAGATAAATTAATTTTTTAAAATACTTTTTTGCATTTATTATTATTTTTTGGCGCGTATCGCGGATTTATATTTTTAAGTAGAAGTAAATAAAATAATTTGCGCGACTCAAAATGCGTATTAAACTTCATTACTCAGATGCTGATAAGGGACATTGAAAATCGTAGCAGTCACGATGTTTGTTTCATCACTGGTAATCGAGAAAGAAAAATGTTTATCCAATTGTAATGCAACTAGCTACGGGAATTTTTTTTAAACTGATATAAATAATGCATAAAAACAATTTATTTCTGACGATATTATGTGTAGAAAATAAACATGAAGGCAATAATTGACTGTTACGTCACGTAAAAATTAAAATAATTAAATCGAATTAAAATAAAACTTATAAAAAATGAAAATTAATATCAAGTAGACCAATGAACTACAATTGCAACATATAAATGTTTAATGTGTAAAAATGCTGAGCGCGCTGTTCGATAAAATGCCTCTATACGACAGTGTGTTGGTATACAAGGTGTGTGATGGTTGCACTCATACTGCAAATTGACTCTCATGGAAAAAACCCAGGAGACATGAAGAGAAAACTTATTCTTACAATTAAAAAAATAGCATTTTTCCAACACACCCATAGAGAGTCGTGTTGCTCAACTCTTCTCGGCACACACACTTAGACAAATAAAAGATCTAGAGTTGCATTTTAGTTGGGAGGCGCGGGGAAGGCTCGGGAGTCCACAGACTCATGCCGATGCCCAATAAGCAAAAATCCCCACGATGCCTCCACTAAAAAGTCTTTAAATATGAGTAACAACGAGCCGCGGGGGAGTGACCGCAGTGACCAGGAAATAGCGAGTACTCTGATTTTCGTCGCGTAAGAATCATACTGTTTTCTTTTTGTTGTTGAATAAAAATAAAGTAAGAACTTTTTAATTAATAGACATTGAAACAAATAGTATTCAAAATATTATGAAATATTTTGAATAATATAATGTTTATATTTCCTTTGTTCTTAGTTTTCGTCGCGGGTTCCAGCGCGCATCGTGCTGTGTGGTAGTGTGTATCGGAGAACGTGATTAGTGATAATTAAAGCAGTGAGTTAGAATAAATAAAGCTATTTGACAAAAAATATTATTTTTGATCTTAACTGCCAACCCCTAGTCCCCACGGCGATCCCAAGGCAAATTACAAAGGTCAAGGACATCTATCCTCTCAAGGTAAGATTTTATTTCTCTTTATCTATGATTCATTAATTATTTATCAATGAGACAGAGGCGGTCATTCCTTCAATGTGCATTATTTGAGGCAGCAGGAGTCCCTTTGGTTCGCGATGTGCGGGCGGTCCCGTACGGGCGGGTTGGCGGGTCCCCGTAAATAAATACATAATTAAAATTCCATTGCATGCGTGCTCCCCCGCACGTAACAATGGAATTTTTGGTGGAGGCGCCCGGTAACCGCCAACGCTGAGGGACTTTTACTGTCTAAATCGCGGAAAGAAATTTTTTATTCAATGCTTATGATTATATATAATAACACATCGTTCAATAAGTCCCGAGACTAACCCAAAGATGGTGCTAGTAGTACCATACTGGCCACGTTTCCATAGAGTGCGAACCTTTACATGAAACGTGTAAAAATTTCACGTCGATCGGATCACAGACAGCAGAGTTGTCGAGGTTAGAGTAAAGTCACTTTGTAATTTGTTTGACAAATGGAAAAAAGCGAGTTTCGCGTGTTGATAAGACATTGTTTTTTAATGGGTAAAAACACCGTAGAAGTCCAGCAATGGCTTGAAAAACATTACCCGGACTCCTCTCCATCCAAACCAACGATTTGTCGTTGGTATGCTGAGTTTAAACATGATCGTACGGACACAAACGATGCGGAACGTTCGCGTAGGCCATTGGAAGCCGTTACGCAGGAAAATGTGAGTGGTGTTAAAAATTGTAATATAAAATCGCAAAGTGAAGGTCCGTGAGATTGCAGAAATGACACAGACATCATCTGGAAGCGTACTTACAATCCTTCATAAAAATATGAATGTATGAAAAAGGTTTTTTCCAAGTGGGTGCCGCGATTGCACCAATGCACCATGCCACAAGTCCATGAAAACAATGGAAAAATTGAACGAATTGGGCTTTGATTTGCTTCCCCACCCCCCGTATCCGCCAGATTTAGCCCCCAGCGACTACTGGCTCTTTGCTGATCTCAAAAAATTGCTCCAGGGAAAAAAATTTGGCTCGAATGAGGAGGTCATTGCCGAAACTGAAGCCTATTTTAAAGCAAAGGATAAATCCTTCTATAAACATGGTATAGAAATGTTAGAAAGGCGTTGGAAAGATTGTATCACTCTAAAAGAAGATTATATTGATGAATAAAAATGATTTTTGAAAAAAAATGTTTTCGTTGTTAGTCTCGGGACTTATTGAACAATGTGTTAATATTTATTAAAATAGTTAAAAATAATAGAAGCTATTGACTATGAATAAGCTGCATATAATTAAGATGATTGCTTTTAAAAGCCTAGTATTAATTGTAGAAATTATAAGACACTTTTATGCGTGCATAATACATTTATATACAATATTTATATACAATACACGAAGGCTTGAGTCGTTTACCAATATGTTGACTAATAAAATTTAATCTGTAAAAATTATTAACTCAAAAATACTAAGTTGACAAATTTATTTTTTATTTTGCATTGAATAATTTTTTAAAGTTACTTGTGTAAAGTAACATCAAAATTTTTCATACAAATTATTGAAAGTTATGTAAGTGAAATCATTTACATAGAATTTTTATAATTATCCTTCTAGAAGTATATAAATTTCAACAATAATAAAATTAGGGATCAAAATTAGTAACAAATTGGATAACTGTAGAATAAATAAGTTGATGAATTTAAGTAAATATTTCAATTGAAGATAATTTAAAAAATATTTTCTATAAATATAAAAATATTTTATATTTTAATATTTTGTTTTCAGCATCATTAATTGAAAAAAAAAATATAATTTAATTTATATTTTATTTACATATAAATTGTAACGCCACTGGGGATCAGGGTGGCGTACAAATGTATGGGGAGAAGCGGGCGGGTTTCTTACTATTACGAGTAAGTTAAAACATTAGATTGAAATGAACACAAAAGACACGTTTATTTGAACTCAATATTAACTAATTACACAGTAATCACGTTTTTACGCGAGCCCAGGGCGCCAGCTACACTCGTGTAGCTCGGTTTCGTGCACGGCAATTACGTTTGCACGGCTAGCTCACGATTAGAGCGGTCGCGGGCATACAAGACGCGAAAAGACAAAAATAGCGCGTAGCACGCGTGGCGGTCGCACACACACAGCCGGGAAGGATGCAGGGACGATTCGTGAAGGGATGCCTCCTGGTAACAGCCACTGCACCTCGGCACGTACCAGATATACTATAACACTCTTGGCTACAAAAAGGGCAATCCGCCGGCTCGTACACGCTCGTCTTTTTCTTTTTCAACCGAGAAAAATGCTGAGTCGGACGACGGAGGCTAGAGGGCAGATATAGAGGGAATATATAGAGGGAACGAACACCGCGATAGAACAAGTAAATGGCCACTAGGTAGTTACTATTTAGTTTGCGAGTTCGTATAATTATCGTTAGTTTTCCTGACGCGTGTGCGATCGCGTCAGGCATATATATGGATACAGGAGAGTTACGCGCGAGACCGCGTAACTCAAAACCGATTAGGCCGTGCGAGTGCGAGTGAGAAGATCGATCTCTCTCTCGCACTATCATAGAATAGGCGTACGAGTATCTTGGCAGTCTCGCAGGACTGCCACGCTTGACCCTAACTATGTATGCAAAGACACTGCACTCTAAATGCATGCTCAGGGTAAACTAAAACATTTGAAGACCATCTAGTTACGTGCCAAATACAATGTCAAATGAGAAATCGTAAAACAAATCCGGAGAATATCTTAAACGTAATCAAAAACTTTAAATGGTAATAAGCCAAGACCCAGTAAAAACCCTACCATGGGACCCGAAAAGACTATTAATCGAGTCCCTAAGACCATACAAGAATTCAAATTAAAAACCATGTACGAGAATAAACACGCAATTAAGCAGACTATTGACACTAGAAAGGACATTGACGTCCACCAGAACACAGATCCAGTCTCATTACTCAAGACAAAAAAAGAATAATAATATACTTATAAGGTTATTTATAGGTATAATTTTATATATAATTTTATATATATATATATTATTTTATAAATATACCTATAATGTTAACTTAATTTTATACTATGTGTGTTAACACATAGTATAAAATTAATTCATATAACCATACTAACACTTAATCAACATATTAGAATAAAAACTTGTAAAAGCAATCCAAACAGTTCAATTTCATAAACATTCATAGTAAATTTTCATCATATTAGTAAGTAAACCAGCTTGGATTGTTTCCCTATAGATTGCTAATTAGTACTAACCAAACTAGTAAAAAAAAAACAAAAAAGAACAATACTAACAAACTAGGTTAAGAACCTTTTTATGTAAAGGCAATCTAAATAAATTAATTTTTTTTCTTCCTTTTCCCTTTTCTGTGAGTTATCATAAATGTTATAAGATAATATTTAAATTGCCTGCAACCCTAATACTGTTAAGCAAACTAATCAACATCAATAGTATAAAAATAACACAATAATATAAAGCTAATCAAAGTTGTCAAGTATTTAATATTAATAAACTTAAGTTTATAGATTAACAGTCGGTTGTAAGCTCATAGACCACGCAGCACGTTCGCTGTTTACCGGGACGGTAAACGTCTTTAAGAGGGGGGGGGGGGGAATGTTACGTGACGTAAAAATTAAAATAATTAAATTAAATTAAAATAGAACTTATAAAAAATAAAAATTAAAATCAAGTGGACCAATGAACTACAATTGCAACATATAAATGTTTAATGTGTGAAAATGCTGAGCGCGCTGTTCGATGAAATGCCTCTATACGACAGTGTGTTGGTATACAAGGTGTGTGATGCTTGCACTCACGCTGCAAATTGACTCCTGTGAAAAAAACCCAGGAGACATGAAGAGAAAACTTATTCTTACAATTAAAAAAAATAGCATTTTTCCAACACACCTATAGAGAGACGTGTTTCTCAACTCTTCTCGGCACACACACTTAGACAAATAAAAGATCTAGAGTTGCATTTTAGTTGGGATGCGCGGGGAAGGTTCGGGAGTCCACAGAGACTTATGCCGATGCCCAATAAGCAAAAATCCCCATGACGCCTAATGGACGACTAATTGAACATCTGTTTTAAGAGACGTCTTAACTGGCTGAGTTCTAAGAGTCTTCCATTGACTGGGCGGGCTCGTTGCCTTGCCTTAACTGGCTGGGTGCTATAAGTCTTCCCTTAACTGGGCTTACTCGTTGCCTTGCCTTGACTGGCTGGGTTCTAAGAATCTTTCCTTGACTGGGCTGACTCGTTGCCTTGCCTTGACTGGCTGTGTTCTAAGAGTCTTCCATTGACTGGGCGGGCTCGTTGCCTTGCCTTAACTGGCTGGGTGCTATAAGTCTTCCCTTAACTGGGCAGACTCGTTGCCTTGCCTTGACTGGCTGCGTATTAACAGTCTTTCCTTAACTGGGTGGACTCCATGCCTTGCCTTGACTGGCTGGGTTCTAAGAATCTTCCCTTAACTCGGCGGACTCGTTGCCTTGCCTTGACTGGCTGGGTTCTAAGAATCTTCCCTTAACTGGGAGGACTCGTTGCCTTGCCTTGACTGGCTGGGTTCTAAGAGTCTTCCATTGACTGGGTGGGCTCGTTGCCTTGCCTTGACTGGCTGGGTGCTATAAGTCTTCTCTTAACTAGGCGGACTCGTTGCCTTGCCTTGACTGGCTGGGTTCTAAGAATCTTCCCTTAACTAGGCAGACTCGTTGCCTTGCCTTGACTGGCTGGGTTCTAAGAGTCTTCCATTGACTGAGCGAACTCATTGCCTTGCCTTGACTGGCTAGGTGCTATGAGTGTTCCCTTGACTAAGCGGACTCATTGCCTTGACCTTAACTGGCTGCGTATTAACAGTCTTTCCTTGACTGGGTGGACTCCATGTCTTGCCTTGACCAGCTAGGTGTTGAGATACTTCCTTTAAGGGGGGAAATCACAGTAGCACACAAAAAAATAGGTATATTTTCGGGAATTAATTTTGGCTGAATAAAAGTATCAATTGAAAATCTGTAAAGTAGGTTTTATAGCAATACTAAAAAAGTACAAAATGTAATTTTTTTAATAAAAAATATTTAAAAATGGCGGCTGCGCAGCATATGCCCCAAGGCACCTATTTTTGAAAGCGTGTCGATGGCCGAAGACGTAGACTCCTTAACTTTTGACCTGGGAGAAAAAACCAAAATTTTTTAGTTTTCATATAACAACAGCTAGCGAGCTACGTAGGATTTTTTCGATGTATTGATTTTTTACAAAATGGTGCATGTTTGAAAATAAAGTAAAATTTTTAACAAAAAAAAACGTTATCAAATCTTCGATAAAAAAAAAACTAAGCCATATAAAATAAAAAATCCTACGTAGCTCCGTGGAGAAAGATATTTCAAAGCTACTGTCAAAATTTCAAGTCGATCGGTGAAGATTTGCTCGAGTTATGTCTTCGGCGAGCTCAAAAAAAGTGGTTTCGAGAAAAACGCGTTTAAAGTTTTAAGTACTGACATAGCATACCTGAGTGGCGTTACCGCAGAATGAAAAATTTGGGCACTCGGACACTTTTGCCGTGTTCCATCAATTTTTTTCGAAAAATTGAAAATTTTACTGTGATTTCCCCCCTTAAATGCGCGGACCGCATGTCTTGCCTCGTTTCAATTCTGGCATTTGAATTACGGGTTCCCATTTGAAAAAACTAACTTAACCTTAAAATGACCTTGAAGGTCATAGCCAAAGTTGTATTCGGACATGAAATTTCTTGCTCTTTCCATTTACCGGGTCAAAAGTAGAGGTTCTTATTTGAAAAAACTAACTGGGACCGAAAAAATCTGACCGATCTTGCCTTAACTGTCCGGGTCTTTGCTTGATCTTGCCTTAACTGGCCAAATCTCTGCTTGGTATAATTTTTTGTTTTTTCCTTTTTTGAAGTCAAAAGATTTTTAATTTCAAATGTTCAACTTGACTTTAAATGACCTCGAAAGTGGTAGTTAAGGTCGTGGTCAAGGTCATATTAGGACGTAAAATTTTCTGCTCTTTCGTTTCCCGGGTTCAAAAATAAGGGTTGCCGTTTAAAAAAACCAACTTGACCTTCAAATGACCTTGAAGGCTATATTTAAGATTATGGTTAAGACCACAGTTAGAAGTCTCCTCCAAAATCTAAATACTTTTGTTTTCAAACTTCTTTCTTAAAACCTTTAGTTCTAGAGATATATGCATCCGTTTTTAAAAATGGGACACTCAGTATAATATATAATTTTATGTGTGTGTGTGTGTATATATATATATATATATATATATATATATACGGATAATTTTATGTATTCGGTGTAAATAGAATAGAATACAGAATAGAATATAAAAACTCGGAGAATACAAAAACTACCGCTAAAGCCGGGCACTCACAGAGTAAGTAAATTGGGGTCACTTCACAGTCTTCATTACGTCTGTCACAGACAGATGATCTTATATTTCCAATCTTGTGTTGAAGTCCTTTAAAATCGCCGTGTCCTGCAATTAGTTCTACGGTTTTCCTAAGTTGCCACCTGCTTAAAGAGAGCAATTTATTACTCCACCTATTTCTAGTATCCCCCTACACAACCTTAGCTTTTCCACATCCAGCGGATGTGTGCCGCGCCACCCTGCGCAGTTCCTCTTCATATTTGGCAATTTTTTTTGTCCCTCTTGGAACGACATCTCTACACGTGCAATTGCAGGTCCCTGCGTGTAACAGCCCTGTTTGGCCAGTGCGTCCGCCCTTCGATTGCCCTTCGACCTGGAGTGCTCAGATATCCAGATAAGGTTGAGGCGGTTTTCTTTTCCTTGCTCAAACAACGCTGCCTTGAAATCTCTCACCAGCTTGGAGTTGGTGGGGACTTTCCCTAAGGCTTTCAGCGCTTCTTGACTATCCGAGCAGAACCAGATAGTTAGTCCATTCAGTGTAAATACTACAGAAGAAGATAAAAAATTTGTTTTTTAAAAAATTTTTTGTGTTTATTATTTTTTCAGCGCATGTCACGTATTTATATTTTTAAAAAAAAGTAAATAAAATAAATTTGTACAATAAAGTTCGAAAACAAACAAATCCGCGTGAAAAAGATTTTCTTTATCCTCCATGAAGTCATCCCACAAAATTCATACCTGAAGTCTAAATTTTTCGACTGCTGCATGGTATTAAGTCTACTTGGACGATAAAAGTCCTGTTTTAAATTTCCTTTAACGCGTTGACTGCCACGCCACCCGTATTCGGGTGACAGTAAAGTTTCTGATCGGGCCGCATCACCCGTAATGGGGTGACGCTTATTTGACTACGTGAGCAGTACAGCGGTGCACGTGGCTTCAAGAAGATTTCACTGTATACGCGCGCGGCAGCCAACGTGTTACTTATCGTTAAAGAAAAATATTTTTATAGCTGACTCGGCAGCCTTTATATACAAGGATAAAAAAGCGAAGGAAGAAGAAGAAAAACGTCCCGCGAATTCGTAGCGGAGGAGTTGAAACGACCGAGAGAAAAATATAGAGAGACGTCAGGTTTTTAGAAGAGACTCTTGCATATGGAAGTAAGATAGAGTAAAAAAAGAGAGTAAAAGAAATAGGAAAGCTGCTTAAAATGCAAGGCACTAACCGACAGTGACGTTGTTGCGACCCCGGCAGTGTTATGTCTCGTTCGGGCAGCCACCAACTGTGAGTATATGCATGCGTGCGTGCACACGAGTGTGTGTGTGTGCACGCGGACAAAATTAAAGCGAAGAGCGTTAGAAGGATAAAATTTCCTTGCCCAGCAAGCTGCTGAATTCTTCGGCAACGAGAGTGTACATGTATACGTATGTGAATATATAATCTGGAAGAAAGGGAAGATGTCGCACGCGAAGCGCTAAGTCGCTACATGTGCGCCTAGCGTACCAACCTTGCCTCTACAAGTGTTTATATATTAGGCGTAGTAAAAAGAAATCCATTATTTTGCCAATAGATGGTTTTAGTAGTCTGTATCTCCCGTTGTAAAAGTGCGATCGGGTTCCACTAGATGGCGTTAGAAAGATAAGATTTCGTACTAAAAAAACTTCTGATACAGTTTTGTGATTGCTTGACTCAGTATTTTTTTAGCACACGTCAAAGATGGACACCAACAAAGAAAAAATACGCAATATTTTACAGTTTTTCTTCGATAAAGGCGAAAACGCAAGCCAGGCAGCTGAAAATGTGAATAGTGTTTATGGTCCTGATACTGTAACAGCCAATCACGCGCAATTTTGGTTTCGTCTATTCCGTTCCGGTAATTTTGACGTCAAAGATGCACCACGCTCTGGAAGGCCAATTGTCGAAAATGTCGATAAAATAATGGAAATCGTCGAGTCCGACCGTCACGTAAGCACTGTTTCGATTGCCCAGGAGCTAAACATTGCACAAAAACCGTTTGGAACCACTTAAATAAGGCTGGATACAAAAAGAAGTTCGATGTATGGGTGCCACACGAGTTATCGCAAAGAAACCTCATGGACCGAATTTCCATCTGCGAATCGCTGCTGAATCGCAACAATATCGATCCATTTCTCAAGTGGATGGTTACTGGTGAAAAAAAGTAGGTCACTTACGACAACGTCAAGTGACAACGGTCGTGGTCAAATCGCGGTGAGCCGGCGCAAACGGTGGCCAAGCCAGGATTGACAGTCAAAAAGGTTTTGCTGTGTGTTTGGTGGGACTGGCAGGGAATCATCTACTATGAGCTGCTCCCCTACGGCCGAACTCTTATTTCGGACCCGTACTGTCAACAATTGGACCATCTGAAAGAAGCAATCACCCAGAAGCGGCCAGCTTTGGCCAATAGGAGAGGAATTGTGTTCCATCAGGACAACGCCAGGCCGCATACATCGATAGTAACTCGCCAGAAGCTCCAGGAGCTCGGTTGGGAAGTTCTTATGCATCCACCTTATAGTCCGGGCCTGGCACCAAGTGATTACCACCTGTTCCTGTCTATGACGAATGATTTTGCAGGTGGAAAATTCGCTCCAAGAGAAGATTTTGAAAATCGACTGTCCCAGTTTTTTGACAAAAGGGACAAGGGTTTCTACGAGAGAGGCATTATGAAATTACCTCCAAAATGGCAACAAGTTATCGAACAAAACGGTGCATATTTGACCTAAATCGCATCATTCTATCTATGCTAAATAAAACCTTAAATTTAATGCAAAAATAATGGATTTCTCGTTATTACGCCTAATATATATTGGATAGTCTAAAAAGTATTGAGCCTTTTTTGTCATTTTTTGATTGAATATTTCTTTTATTTAAAATGGATTTTATTTAAGTACATATTGTCCATTATTATCTATGACCTTTTGCCATTTTTTGGGTAGAGTCATTATTCGATCTGTGTAGAACTTCTGTGGTTTATCGTCGAAAAACTTGGCCAAGTGATTTTCACAGTCCCTTTTTGAAGTAAATTTCTTTTCATTAAGGAAGTTTTGCAGAGACCGAAACAAATAACAGTCTGATGGTGCAAGGTCTGGACTATATGGTAGATGCATCAAAACTTCCCAGCCAAGCTCTGTCAATTTTTGCCAGGTCATCAAAGATGTGTGTGGTCTGGCATTGTCATGATGAAAGACAGTGCCCCTTCTATTGATCAATTCTGGTCAGTTCTTTTGAATTGCTTGTTGCAATCTGGTTAATTGCTGACAGTACTGAGCCGAATAGAGTGTTTGGCCAGGTTTTAGCACCTCATGATAAACAATTTCCTTCCAATCCCACCATACACACAGCATAACCTTATTTGGTGTCAATCCTGGCTTTGAAGTCGTTTGTGATAATTCACCTTTTTTTGACCATGATCTTTTTCGAACGACATTCTCGTATCTTACCCATTTTTCATCGCCCGTAAACATTTGCTTCAAAAATGGCTCGATTTCGTTGCGTTTTATTAACATTTCGCAAATGGAAATTCGGTCGATCAAATTTTTTTGTGTTGATTCATGCGGCACCAAAACGTCGAGCTTCTTTGTGTATCCAGCCTTACGCTAATGGTTCAAAACTGTTTGGTGACGGATATTCAGTACCTTAGCAATATTATGGCTGCCTATGTGTCGGTCTTCTATTTTTTGTAAGATTTCATCGACTTTTTTAGTGATTGGTCGACCTGAGCGAGGTGCATCTTTGACATGAAAATTTCCGGAACGAAAGCGAGCGAATCATCTCTTGGCTGTGGCTTTTGATAAAGTATCTTGACCGTAGATACCACAAATTTTTTCACGAGCCTGCGATGCATTATCACCTTGATCGTAGTGGTATTGTAAAATATAACAAATTTTTTCAGAAATTTCACTCATTTTTAAATGAATACAGCTTTTGACACGAATGACGAAATACAAAACTGTCCATATGAAAATTGTAGACTGGAATGTCACCTTTGAAACGCATGTTAGTTTGACTCAATCTGATTAGTATTGCCCGATATATGATAACGAACACCATCTAGTGACAAAAAAGGTTCAATACTTTTCAGACTATCCAATATATTTATATATATATATATATTGTCACGGAGAACACTCCGTGCTCCGCGCATCGTCGTATTTCGCGCGCTCCCGCGGTCAGCAATCCGGATGTAATTTCGATAACGCAACAGTCGCGGACGAGAACATACGGTACGCGACTAGAGATAGAATAATCGTGTGCCATATAAGGGAGCTACGCAAGGCTAGGATAGGTAACCGAGCCGCTTCCCGCCTTTTGCCTAGTTCTCCTCGAGTCTCGAGTCTTCTTGAGATACATGTGCTCCCGTTTTTCTCTGTTTCGTGCTCACGCAGTAGTTTCTCGCATGTCTAGCCGCCATTTTGAGACGCGAGTTCGCTTTCGTTCCCGCGTTGCACGAACCTTTTTTTCTTGTTCTTGTGCGAGGAGTTCTTTTTATACTTGGCGCGCATCGGCCACGTGTGCGGCCAAGTAAGAACACACGGACCAACAGCGCGAGTCTCCGCCACCAGCGACCAGGGACGTACCTGCGAGGCAACGTCGAGCGGCGGGATCTTTCGACTCGTTATTTCCGGCGTGCGAGGCTGGCCAGCCCCCTCACCCAACTGTAAGTCGTTGCCACGTTCGATTTGTGCGCGCGTACATTTTTGTAATTATTTTATTTGCGTACGAGTAACCTCGACCGGTTACTCCATTCTTTAATAAATTCTTTTTTTCGAGGTTCATGCGAGAAAGCGACATCTCTCTCACTCTCGTATAGTCAGTGCGAGAGAGTTGCGGTCTCTCTCGCACCCGTATAAGAATAGGCGCGCGTGAGTGAGAGAACGGTATCTCTCTTACTCCAGTAGTAGCAGTGCGAGAGAGTCGCTTTCTCTTACGCACTCGCAGTATATACGGCGCGCGCGAGTGGGAGAGGCCTTTCTCTCCCACCTGAGCAGGATCAGTACGAGAGAGTTGCGTTCTCTCTCGCACTCGCGTAAGGCTAGGCGCGCAAGAGTGGGAGACCGCTTTCTCTCTCACTCCTACGGCACAGTACGGGAGACTCGTTGTCTCTCTCGTACTCGCAGTAGACGCGGCGCGCCGGAGTGGGAGAGTGCTTTCTCTCTCGCTTCAACGGGCTCCGTGCGAGAGAGTAATCGTCTGTCTCGCACCCGTACGTTATACGGTGCGCGCGAGTGAGGGAGGCCTTTCTCTCTCACTTTTATAGGCGTAGTGGGAGAGACGTTCGTTCTCTCTCGCACTCATATCGTGCATAGCGCGCGGGAGCCTTTTCCACGCGGTAAATTGGCTTTTATAACTTGCGCTCCTCGTGCATGCTTTCTTATAATTTCTTTTACTGTTTTTGTGTATTTGTTTGTTATTTATTAAATTGTTAATGTATTTTATTTATTATAATATATTTGTCTTCTTTTTTTTTTATCTCTATTCCCTTTCTTATTCTTTTTTTGTTTCCTTTTTTTGAAATTATTATTTTTCAGCAATAATACTTTTTAGCTTAAATTATTATTTTCTTTTGGTTGTAAAGTCATGCTTGCTCCTGTCTTATAAATTTCTTTATTATTTTTGATTTTTATTTTCTAAATTTTTTATGCGACGAGGAGCTCTCAGCTTCCTCCCGAATACCGCCCTCTCCGAGACACCACCTAGCCAAGCGAGGACAAAACACGAGCTGCGCAACGACGATTGCGCGGCGTTGCAACGGGTAAGTTGGGTCCAAAGGAAAGCTTCTCGTGCCCGGACCCAGGAGCAAAGTCATCCTAGACTTTAGCGACCAACTATGGGGCGCAACGGGCATATTCGCACCTTTTGCGAATTGCGCATCCCCCAAGGCTAATTGCTCCAGTGGTAGTTAAACTTTAAACTGCCACCCCGTTACAACTAGCGCCCTTAATGTGTGTAGAGGAAGCTGATAGAAGGTAATAAAAGATAGTAACGCGAAGCACGAACCACACGCGTAAAATAAAATAATTTAAATTTTTTTTTCTCTTTCTTTTTCCCTGTACAGCTAGCGCAAATTTGAAATTTGTGTTCTTTTTTGTCAAGAGCACACACAAGGGATGCGGAGACGTCTGTCCTGCGCAATAGCAAGCAAGTAACCTGGCTTGGGAGTGCTCTCAGAAGTAATATTCTTTCTGTTCTTGTTTTTTTTTTTTGTTTCAGGAAGAAGAAATTTATTTTTTTTTAAATAATATATATATAAATATTCTGAGCACCCTCAAGGCAGCGCAGGATTCTTCTCCTAGCTTAAAACAAATTGTGAACTAGCAAGGAGAAGAATCGTTCGGGCCAGCAAGGAAATTTAATTTCATATCAAACAATAAACGTTTTAAAATGTTTTTTTTTTTCAATTAGTTTTAATTTCGTTTAGCTGGCACGAAACTAAAGCGTTCACGTGGACCAAATTTGCTTGGCTACTCGATAATCGAAAAGCGAGAGCGCACCTGTTGCGACAAATAGTCAAATCAGGAATCTCCGCGAACAAACGCCCCAAGTTGTCAGTCAATTAACTGAAAACTAGATCAACTGCCTACGGCATACAAGCCCCTTGTGAGCGCTCAGAAGTTAGTGCTCACAAACACCATAGCGAGAAATCAGCGTAAGCGAAGGTGAGCACCACTTCATTGCGGCGCGCAAAATTATGGCGGAAAGAACCTTAGCTGCCACCGAGGACTGGGCCTTAACTCTCAACGGAAGGAAACTCGAGAAGAACTAGGCCCAGCTCCAATTGCGCACAGATGGCAGCAGGTTCGCCCGAGCAGACCGGTTACACAACTAGCTGCTCGGGAATTATACAGCGGCGGACTTCGCAGAAGAGGGGAGTCAAGATCCCCAAACCGTAGTACGCCGTAACGAACTTCGTCAGCACCTAATAAACAGGCTGAGGTCAGAAGAAGGCGCTGACACAGAGGAGCACCCGTTGGGACTACTCCCCCGCGATGAAAGGGTTAAAAACAACCTCGAGCGGACGGTGGGAGCAGCCCAGCAGCCGGACACGATCATTGAAGCTCCGGCTGCAGAGTCCCCCAGGCTGGACAACGAGCCAGCCCAAACAAATGCACCGGTTGAACGAGGCGTTTACCATTGCACGCCAGCTTACCCTGACAACGAAGCTCAGGGCACTGGCAGGCAGGATGAGAGCTGGATAACGCTGGTTAGCGAAAATAATAACCAGTTCCGAGTGCCAGCCTCATTTGCCGCGATGATCGCCAACCTCTTCACAGAGGTTAGGGTATTAACGGCCAAAGTGAACGAGCTCTATGCCAAAACGAGCAGTCATAAAGCGGAGGGTCGGCGAACACAAGTGCAGTTCGCCGACACATACACATGCCATTATGCAGACAAGCCTATTGCCGGCAGCACACCTCTACGTGCTCGCCCACAGGCGACCCCTAACCCAATTCCTGCACGCCAAGCACCGCATGGCGTGTCTAAGGAGGGGGGGGGGGCCTGTTTGGCGGCAACTTTCGCCCCGGACAGCTATTTTGCATATACCGCGAGCGTAGGAAGTCCCGAAACCTTTATCGAGCACTCGATGCGGCAATTGTCGCGGGATATCGGCCAAATAATGCGAAAATGGCAAATCCGCTTCTCCGAAGCCAAGAATCAAAGTATTGATGTATTCTTGGCTCGACCGGAAGACTGCCGAGCTCTGGCTAACTTGTCGGAGGAAGAAGTTCTGTCCTCTTTATCAGAACTCTTCACTGACAATGCGGCAACGTGGTACCGCAACGAGAAGAGCAAGTGGTCTTACTGGGCCGACTTCGAGGCAGCAGCAAAACGGTAGTATGGAACCTCCAGAAGGTTCCAGCAGAGGCTAGCGTCCGAGGCGAACAGTCGGACGCAAGAGGTAGATGAGCCGCTACGCGACTATATCACGAGTCTTGTCGCAATAATGCGCAAGCTCTCCCCCATGCCCAACCAAGACCAGCAGCTCGACATGCTGCACCGAAATTTGCGGCTTAGAGCTGCAATCGATGGTCCGGCGGGTGGAGGTCGACAACGTCAAGACGCTGCTCGACCTAGCGGTAGAAGCAGTACAGTCTTTGGAGTGCCGCAAGACCTACCGCCCGCCTCCACCACCCGAAGCCACAATCTTGCCAGAGATGGCCTACAAGCCTGGGTCCGAAACACGAAGGCAGAGGACCGAGCATCAACCGAGTACAAAGGGCAAGCCAGCGAGGGCAAAAGTCTGCGCTGTCGCTGCATCGCCCCCGGCACTGGATTCTGCCACTTTTGCAGCAAACGTCGCCCGCATTTTAGGCGACCACATGAAGTCTTGGCAGCGAGATTTTAAGCCTGCCAGGACTTCCCCCCAGCCAACTCACCGCAGTCGGAGGTCTTCCCCGAAGGGCAAAGGCGAGAGCAAGCCAAAGCGCAGTTCGCCACCGCCCAAAAGGGAAGCGCGACGAGCGCCAGAATGCGCCGTCAGCGAAGAAGGCCTCCCCCGTGCGCACCACTGTGCCACAAGGCCGGTGAAGTGCCACACCTGCGGCGAGCTTGGGTACACGGTAAGGACGTGTCCCAAATGTGCGGGAAACGGGTCGAAAAGCGATTAAGCGGGGAATTAACCGACTCGTCTTTAACGGTCCCCATAACCAGCTCAGCGTCGCCACCTTTAACGGAGCACGCTACGACCACCGCCTACCTGCAAGAAGCTTTATCCCTCGCAGGACAGGTCGTACACACGTACAAACCTGAAGACGAGACCCGTTGGTGGCTTTAGATAGCGGTAGGAGGATACCACCTACGTGCGCTATACGATCCAGGAGCATCGAACACGGTCATTGGTCCTATTGGCTTGCAAATTGCCAATGCCCTTGACCGTGAGCTCATCCCAGCCGAATCAGGGCGCGTGAAAGTCGATGATGGCAGGCACCTCCCGCTTTTGGGACATGTCAAGTTGCCCTTCGCTGTCGCAGGGTTGACTCATGACATTAGAGTTGCCATAATGCCTCAGCTTGACGAGGAATGCTATGTCGGAGTAAATTTTATCCGAGTATTCCGCGCGGTTTTGGACCCCGACACTGATCGGCTACATCTTAAAGACGCAAATGTAAGTGTCGGCCTGGAAGTCGTCAGCATAGCTGCCGGCGTAGGAGCGCTAGCGTCCGCCGGCGTAGCCGTCGTAACGGACGACCAGCGTGCCCGACTTTAAGCTCTGCTCGACGCAGTTTCGCCGAGCGGGGGGTCTACCCTGGGATGCACACACGGGGTAGAACATGCGATTGATGTAGGCGACGCCTCGCCCATCAAGCAACGCTATTACCCCGTCTTGGACAAGATTCAGGAAGAGATGCATCGCCAAGTCCGAGAGATGCTCCAGCAGGACGTAATAGAACCGTCAATTAGTGGCTGGTCTAGCCCGGTGGTGATGGTATACTAGGAAAACGGCTCGTACCGCTTTTGCATTGATTTTCGCAAAGTCAACGCGGTTACGAAGCCGGATGCATATCCTTTGCCCTACATACAGGATATCTTGCGTAAGCTGCGGAAGGCGAGGTACATCTCTACCCTCGACCTGAGCAGCGCATACCACCGAATACCACTGAAGGTTGACGTGCGACATATCACAGCGTTCACCATACCCGGTATGAGACTTTTTCAATTTAGAAGGATGCCATATGGCTTCTCATACGCAGGCGCGACCTTTCAGCGCGTAATCGACCGAGTCGTTGGCCCAGATTTAGAGCCGTGCGCCTTCTTCTACCTAGACGATATTATCGTCGTAGAAGAGACGTTTGAGGAGCACGAGAAGTATCTCGCGCTCGTACTTAAACGTCTTGCGGAGTCTGGATTAACGGTCAACGGAGAGAAATGCGACCTCTGCAAAACAGAAGTGAGGTATCTTGGGGTGCTGGTTAATCGGGACGGCATTAAGCCCGATCCAGCCAAGACCCAACCGGTCAGGGACTATCCCCCACCCAAGAACCTCAAGCAGCTAAGGCGTTTCCTCGAGATGGCATCCTGGTATAGGATGTTCATGAAGGACTATGCCACAATCGCCGAACCGTTAACTCGCCTCACGAAGAAGAGCCAGAGATTTGAATGGCTCGAAGAGCAGCAGCGTGCCTTCGAAGTTTTGAAAGCAATGATCACCTCCGCTCCAGTTTTACAGTGTCCTCGGCCAGGTGGTGGATATGTCATCCACACCGATGCCAGTGACACGGGCATAGGAGCAGTGCTGCTGCAAATCGTTGAGGACGAGGAAAAGGTGCTAGAATTTGCTAGCAGAACCCTGAACTCCACCGAGTGGAATTATAGCGTGACCGAGCGAGAATGTCTGGCAGTTGTATGGACCGTGAAGAAGTTTCGTCCATACATCGAGGGGCACCAATTTAAGGTGATCACCGACCACAGCAGCTTGCGCTGGTTGTGCTCGATGAAAAACCCCACCAGCAAACTGGCGAGATGGGCTCTGGAGCTCCAAGCTCACTGCTTCGAAGTTGAGCACCGGAAAGGAGCTCTTCACCACGTGCCAGACGCGTTGTCTCGCATGTTCGAGGAAGATGAAGTTGCTCTTTCCTCTCTTGCCTGGTCATAAAATACCACTAACGAGTGGTATCTCGCTTGGGTCCGCAATGTATCTTAGGAGCCTAACGAGCACCCCAAATGGAAGCTCGTTAGGAGGAATTTATACGCGCATCGCCCCGCCGACAAAGTCGACGGAGTCATCGGTGATGTTGAAGAGTGGAAGCTGGTCGTGCCGAAAGAACAACGGCAAGCGGTGTTACGAGAATGCCACGACGACCCAACAGCAGGGCACCTAGGCCGCGAAAAGACTTTCGCGCGGGTGGCCAGAGCATATTATTGGCCACAGTTTTATGACGACGTTCGGGAACATGTCCGCAAATGCTTAGTGTGCCAACGCTGTAAGGTAGAGCAACGAGCTCCCTTTGGGTTTATGGGCCGCAGAACAACCGACCGGCCCTGGCAGGTAGTGGCAGCCGACATAGCCGGCCCGCTTCCCCGCTCCGCTAGAGGGATTGAATACATTCTGGTCTTTCAGGATTTGTTCACGCGCTGGGTTGACGCCGTGCCGATTCGTAAAGTGAACGCGAAAACGATCATCCGCGAATTTAACGGGCGGGTCGTTTTACGCTTTGGCGCTCCAGAGGTTTTCCTCTCGGATAACGGCACGGAATTAAAAAATCAAGCGGTTGATTAGTATTTAGAGGCGGCGGGAATAGTCCACACCAACTCCCCGCCTTATCACCCACAAGCCAACCCAGTAGAACGAGTGAACAGGACCCTCAAGACGATGATTGCCTCTTTTGTTACGGGCAATCATAACTCATGGGATGAACATCTCCCGGAGTCCGTCTTCGCCCTAAACACGACTGAGCAAAGCTCAACCGGCCTGAGCCCGGCAGTGCTCAATTACGGCCGGCAGCCGACGCTGCCTGAAACTGCTAGGCGTGCACAAGAACGCAAGGCAACCGACAAGGTCGCCGACAAGAGCAGGAAAGCATGGAGCACAAGAATGCAAAACCTCCCGCTGCTTCTCAGTCGCGCTGCGGAAAGTTCCCACGACGCGCAGGCCAGGCAGGCTAACCTCTACGACGATAAGATGTGTGAGGTACTGTTCAAGATTGGAGATCGCGTCTGGAAGCGGAATCGCGTGCACTCCTCAGCCGCTCGAGGCGTAACGGCCAAACTGGCCCCAAAAATTTGCAGGTCTCTTTTGGATTGTCGAGACTCAGGGCTCCAACTGCTTTAAGCTCATAAGCGAGCGAGGTGAGCTTGAGGACTTAGTTCATGCAGAACACTTAAAGGCGTACTACGGTGGGCAAGCGCCCGAAGAAGACCACGTCGACCCCGCCGAGGTACACCTAGAGCCCTAACCACCAGGAAAAGAGCAGGCGACGAGCGACCCGCCGTCAGCGAGCGCTTCGGCTTCTGCGTTAGAGCCACAGCCGACGAGCGAAGGCTCAGCGGAGCCCGTCAAACCTGTACCCGATTCGCTCGAGGTCAACCCCGAGCCTAAAAGGAGAAGGGGTAGGCCGCGGAAAGGCGCAAGCATGCGGACCCTCCAGACCCGCGGCCGGGGTAGACCGACAGGGGCGAAAAACCGAACGAGATTCACCTCCGGGTTGCCCCGCGTTCGAATGGCTACCGATCTTCCACGCGACACGATGTCAGGCGATCCCCCGAGCGTCTCTCGACAAACCTTTTTTGTTTTCTTTTTCTCTTTCTCTGCGTTCCTTTCTTTTGATCTTTTTTTTCTTTCTTTTCCTTTTCCTACTTTTTTCTCTCCTTTCTTGTTTCTCTCGTTTCTTCTGGTCTGCTTTTCCCCCTTTTCCACAGAGTTGGGTAAGCCTGAGCCCTTTTGTTACAGGCAGAACATCAAGATCATGGCCCTTGAGACCACTCTGGAGGAGTTGGAGCGGCTGTCGGCCGCCATCCTGAATCTTCAATTGGGAGAGGAGGCGGAGTACCTTGTCCATGCGGCTCTCACGACCGCCACGGAGAAGGTCAGGGCGAACGAGAAAGAGGCAAGGCGGCAGAAATAATTGAAGCAGTCAGTCGTGATTTGAGAGCTGAGCGACGACGAGGAGGATTCGCCAGCTCCCCACCGCATCGGGGTCGTCGACTTCCGGGCTCCAGACCTGCCTTTCGGGTCCGCAACAGCAATCCCGGTACCCCCGCCCGCCTCGAAACGCCCGCGGGTTGAGATGAGGGACGCCTCCACCCAGTACGAAGATTATTGGTAGCAGAAGCTGCCAAATGACATCGTCGCATGATGGCCCAAAGTGGAGCTGGGACTCCTGGCGGCACGCAAATCCGCGAGCGTGGCTACCCGCCGGGAGAGGCGCGCCTTCGAGGTACTCGACGACTACCTCCACGCCGTGCCTCGGGCCACCCTGCATACAGGCAAGTGGCCCTGCCTTGCGGAGATCCGCAATGCCGAGACGGCAGCTGTCGAGGACCATCGGAGGCGCAGGCGCGAGGACGCGCGCCAGGAGAGAGAAGCCACCGAGCTCCTCGAGGAGGGCCGGCAACACCGGGAGCGGGCGCAGAGGGCCGCCCAAGAGGCCCGGGAAGCGGAGGGCGCCGCTCTCGAGAGAGAGCGCCTGGCCGCCGAGAATAAGCGGCCAACCCCAGCTACTACAGCCGCACCCACACCGGAGATGACTCCAGGCCCCTCGGGCACAGCCTTCGCGGCGGAACAGGCAAAGAAGAAGAGAAGGAGATGTCCGACATGCGAGCATCGCGGGGTCACAGACCCCGAGAAGTGTCCGCAAAGGAATTTACATTGGCGGCAGTCAGCCAGGAAGGAGTATTAAGAACAAATGTAGTTTTTTTATATAATTTAAAATGCCGTGTAACCTTATTACGTCCCTTCGCCATTTCCACATCCCGGCAGTCCGAGACGCGCGGAGTATAGCAGAATTCGCTTACCACGGTTAAGCGATTTCTGGGAGGGGGGTGTCACGGAAAACACTTCGTGCTCCGCGCATCGTCGCATTTCGCGCGCTTCCGCGGTCAGCAATCCGGATGGAATTTCTGTAACGCAACAGTCGCGGACGAGAACATACGGTATGCGACTAGAGATAGAATAGTCGTGTGCCGTATAAGAAAGCTAGGCAAGGCTAGGCTAGGTAACCGAGCCGCTTTCCGCCATTTGCTTAGTTCTTCTCGAGTCTTCTTGAGATACGTGTGCTCCCGTTTTTCTCTGTTTCGTGCTCCCGCAGTAGTTTCTCGCGTGTGTAGCCGCCATTTTGAGATGCGAGTTCGCTTTCGTTCCCGCGTCGCGCCAACCTTTTTTTCTTGTTCTTGTGCGCAGAGTCCTTTTTATATTTGGCGCGCATCGGCCACGTGTGCGGCCAAGTAAGAACACACGGACCAACGGCGCGAGTCTCCGCCACCAGCGACCAGGGACGTACCTGCGAGGCAACGTCGAGCAGCGGCATCTTTCGACTCGTTATTTTCGGCGTGCGAGGCTGGCCAGCCCCCTCACCTAACTGTAAGTCGTTGCCACGTTTGATTTTTGCGCGCGTACATTTTTGTGATTATTTTATTTGCGTAGGAGTAACCTCGACCGGTTACTCCATTCTTTAGTAAATTCGTTTTTTCGCGGTTCATGCGAGTGGGAGAGCGTCATCTCTCTCTCATATAGTCAGTGCAAGAGAGTTGCGGTCTCTCTCGCACCTGCATAAGAATAGGCGTGCGTGAGTGAGAGAGCGGTATCTATCTCACTCCAGTAGCAGCAGTGCGAGAGAGTCGCTTTCTCTCTCGCACTCGCAGGATATACGGCGCGCGCGAGTGGGAGAGGCCTTTCTCTCCCACCTGAGCAGGATTAGTGCAAGAGAGTTGCGTTCTCTCTCGCACTCGCGTAAGGCTAGGCGTGCAAGAGTGGGAGAGCGCTTTTACTCTCACTCCTACGGCGCAGCGCGAGAGAGTTGCGTTCTCTCTCGCACACGCGTAGGGTTAGGCGCGTCGGAGTGGGAGAGCGCTTTCTCTCTCGCTTGAACGGGCTCCATGCGAGAGAGTAATCTTCTCTCTCGCACCCGTACGTTATACGGCGCGCGCGAGTGAGGGAGGCCTTTCTCTCTCACTCTTATAGGCGTAGTGCGAGAGACGTTCGTTTTCTCTCGCACTCATATCGTGCATAGCGCGCGGGAGCCTTTTTCACGCGGTATATTGGCTTTTATCACTTGCGCTTCTCGTGCATGCTTTCTTGTAATTTCTTTTACTGTTTTTTTGTATTTGTTTGTTATTTATTAAATTGTTAATGTATTTTATTTATTATAATATATTTGTTCTCTTTTTTTTTATCTTTTATTCCCTTTCTTTTTCTTTTTTTGTTTCCTTTTTTCGAAATTATTATTTTTCAGCAAGAATACTTTTTAACATAAATTATTATTTTCTTTTGGTTGTAAAGTCATGCTTACTCCTGTATTATAAATTTCTTTATTATTTTTGATTTTCATTTTCTAAATTTTTTGTGCGACGAAGAGCTTTCAGCTTTCTCCCGAATACCGCCCTCTCCGAGACACCACCTAGCCAGGCGAGGACGACACACGAGCCGCGCAAAGACGATTGCGCGGCGTTGCAAAGAATAAGTTGGGTCCATAGGAAGGCTTCTTGTGCCCGGACCCAGAAGAAAAGTCGTCCTAGACTTTAGCGACCAACTAGGGGGTGCAACGGGCATATTCGCACCTTTTGCGAACTGCGCGTCCACCGAGGCTAATTGCTCCAGTGGTAGTTAACCTTTAAACTGCCACCCCGTTACAATATATATATTTATATATATATAGGGTAACAAATGGGAAGTTGCCTGAAGTATATGAATCTCTTTTCCCCCTACTGTATCGTATAAGGCTAGGTCCACGTAGGTACATTCTAGAATGTAGTTTCTATTAAGACGCTGTAAAGAGCAATACGTGTACTTTAAAATGAGTGACCTTACGAACAAAGAAAAGTTGTATCTTATCGAGTGCTTTTATTCTAGAGGTAAAAACTATACTGAAGCGTGTAGAGGTTTTCGTACTAAGTTTGGAAGTAAAAGAGTAGGCAGTCAAAATATTCTTCGAAGGTAAGAATATAAAAAATTTTATTTGACTTTATCGTATGACCGCATTTTTTAATAAAGTTTTTAATTGTTTTTACTTCTTTCTCAAAGTAATTGATAACTTCATCAATTATTATACTCTTGACGATCGTCGTCATGATCTTCCTGGTCCTTGAAACACAGTTACAACACAAGATAAGGTTGTCGAGGTCGAAGAACATTTTAAGAATAATCCAACGGATACAATAAGAAACGCTGCAGCAGCTTTAAAACTGAATCGAGAGGCACTAAGAATAATAATAAAAAATTTCATTAAGTTACATCCTTACAAAATTATTTTCTTTTGCTAAGAAACGTGGATTAGTCAGGAACTATTATTTTATGCAAGATGGTGCTACGTCGCATAGAACTCAAGAGGTATTTAAAGCTATTTACGAAGTTTATGGTGAACGCGTCATCGGTTTAGGATACCTCAAATTTGCACACGCAGGTATAGAATGGCCCTCTTATTCACCGGACTTGGACCAATGTGATTTCTTCTTATGGGGCTACCTTAAAAATTACTGTTATGCGGAAAAACCTAAGACCAAAGATGATTTAAGAAAGGCTATTAGAAAAGAAATTTCTAGTATTTCTTCATCTTAAATAGAACGAGTTTTTCATAGTTTTCAAAAACGGCTTGATTATTGTGCAAGTTTAGATGGGGATCACTTTAAAAATATTTACCATTAATAGATATTCCCTAGTCAGGTTTTGTCATTTTTTTAAAAACAAAATATGTGTCTGTTAAAAATGTTCGATTGAATTAAAACCTATTTCAAATAAAAATGACTACTTCACTGATTTAATACGTATTTTTATTATTTATTTTCCTGCACTCATCTCAAAATTATGTGATTACTTTAGGCAACTTCCCATTTGTCACCCAGTATGTATATATATATATGTTATACACACAAGTGGGACTGTCTTAACCTGATAACTTCTTCTTTTATTTTATTTTTTTTTTAGTTGCTTCTTAAATTCTTATAGCGCATTCCAAAAAGAAATATTCATCGTGGTTGGAGTTGTCGAGTTCTCTTAAAAAAATAATTTTATTCATTAGGAGTACAAATTAATTCGATTTTTAAATTTTTTGACCCCTTTTTTACAATTAATTTGTTTAATGAAATCGTTAAAAATTTATAAAAAATTCTGAATCTGGTAGGGGCTGAAACTACACATGTGCTGAATACTCAGTAAAAATTTTAGCCCAATCGGTAACATAGATTTTTCGAAATCGTGTCAACCAGGTCAAAAAACGTTATTTCGAGAAAAACGTGTTTTTTTTTACCAAAATGTATGTAAAATTTTAAAATAAAAGGTCTTACGCTTAAACAGCGATTCCTGCTCCATACAGTTACTTGTCCAACTACTTTTACACTATGGAAAAATCGTATAAGAATCATATGTGTATCGAATATTAGGCAGAAACACGATGTATACAATTATATATATGAATATAACAAGCAGCTGCCGAAACAGCTGCTAAGCGCGTTCGCGCATACTCTATTATATCGCGTTATATATTAGGTTGCTGCAGATGAAATGGCCGATTTAGCAATGACATAAAGTTGGCTGTAATTTTAGTGTATTATGTTGGCACAAGGCAGCGCAAATGATATGACATATTGAAGTATAAATGCTGCTACCTTGGTTTATGAAGTCATTTCTGTTTTGCACTTCATAGTGATCGTAAAAACAAAAAGAGAAAGTGAACATGGAAGTGAATCAAAAACGGCTACTTTTACTATACGAATTTAAATTAAAGCACAACGCAACGGAAGCAACGAGGAATATCAACAGCGCATTTGGGCCTGATACAGTTAGTGAACGAACCACTCGGCGGTGGTTCGAAAAATTTCGATCTGGAGATATGGACCTTGGAAATGAGCCACGTGGACAGCCAGGACCATCGATCGATTACGACGAGCTGCGTGCATTAGTGGAGTCTGACCCCCGCCAAACTATAAAGGATCTTGCCGAGAAATTAGGCGTTCACAATTCGACAGTTTGCCGCCACTTGCAACAACTTGGAAAAGTGAAAAAGCTTGACAAATGGGTTCCACATGATCTTACCAAGCAAAACATGACGTGTCGAATGGAGATTTCAGGTTCTCTTCTCTCCCGCAACAAAAAAGAACCGTTCTTGCACCGAATTGTGACCTGCGATGAAAAGTGGATTTTATATTGGGTGTACAACTTTGCTTCCGCCGTTTTTTTCCGAAATTCGAAGCTTTATTGTAAAAAACTGGTTATACATTTATGATTCAAAGTATTGTCCATCGCTGGCCACTACTTTCTCCCATCTTTCGGGCAGCATACGAAGCCCGCGTTGAAAAAACTGGTCATCTTTTGAATCGATCCACGAATCGATCCAATTTTTTACTTCTTCATAAGACCGGAAGTGCTGGTCAGCCAGGCCGTGTGTCATTGATCGAAACAAGTGATAGTCCGAGGGAGCAACGTCTGGAGAATACGGTGGGTGAGGTAGGACTTCCCATTTCAAAGTTTCCAAGTATGTCTTGACCACTTTCGCAACATGGGGTCGAGCATTGTCATGCTGTAAAATCACTTTATCATGTCTCTCGTTGTATTGCGGCCGTTTGTCTTTCAATGCTCGGCTCAAACGCATTAATTGCGTTCGATAACGATCGCCTGTGATTGTTTCAGTCGGTTTTAACAACTCATAATACACTACGCCGAGCTGGTCCCACCAAATACTGAGCATGACCTTGGAACCGTGAATATTCGGTTTGGCCGTCGACGTGGAAGCATGGCCGGGATATGCCCATGATTTTCTGCGCTTGGGATTATCGTAGTGAACCCATTTTTCGTCCCCAGTCACAATGCGATGCAGAAATCCCTTCCGTCTTTGCCTTGCAAGCAGCTGTTCACAAACACAAAAACGCCGTTCAACATCTCTCGGCTTCAACTCGTACGGCACCCAATTTCCTTGTTTCTGAATCATTCCCATGACTCTCAGGCATTTTGAATGGCTTGTTGCGTCACTCCCAATGATCCTGCCAATTCTTGTTGCGTTTGACACGAGTCTTGATCAAGTAATGCCTCCAATTCTGCATCTTCGAAAACCTTCTTTCTTCCACCGCCATGCTGGTCTTCGACGTTAAAATCGCCGTTCTTAAAGCGTTGAAACCACTCTCGGCACGTTCTTTGACTAATAGCGGCCTCACCATAGGTATTTGAGAGCATTAGATGAGCCTCAGTCGCAGATTTCTTCATATTAAAGCAGTAAATTAAAACCTCCCGCAAATGACGAGAATTTGGCATGTAAGCTGACATGTTTAATCGAGAATAACTTTATGATGCAGACACAAATCGACTAATATTTCGATGGCGTTATGTTTACAAATACCTAAGCTTATTGTATGACATCTATGACCTATTTATTTCAACTACCACTTACCGCTACAGCCATCTATTGCAAAACGGCGGAAGCAAAGTTGTACACCCAATACGATAATCGTCGCCGATCGACCCAATGGCTAGATGCCGATGAAGCGCCAAGACACATACTGAAACCAAGCCTTCATCCAAAGAAAATAATGGTAACTGTTTGGTGGTCTGTAGCTGGAGTTATCCACTATATGTTCCTGCAACCTGGCGAAACCATCAGAAAATACCAAAAGAGAAATACTGTGCTCAACTGGATGAAATGCATCAGAAATTGATAGTCCGACGACCTAGGCTTGTCAACAGAGATGGAGTGATACTGCTTCATGAGAACGCACGACCTCATGTATCGAGAACAACGGTCCAAAAATTAAACGAGTTGTGCTATGAGACTCTTCCTCATCCTCCATATTCACCAGACCTTTTACCAACAGATTACCATTTCTTTAAACATTTGGATCACTTTTTGACAGGAAAAAGATTTAATAATGAAGCTGCCGTCAAAAATGCCTTCAAGGAGTTTCTTCGAACCAGAAACTCGGACTTCTACAAAACTGGAATAAATGTACTTGTATCTCGTTGGGAAAATTGTGTTGCATCTATTGGTACCTATTTTGATTAAAAAAATTGTCTTTATAAAAAGTTACAGCTGTTTAAAAATTTATTACTAAATCGGCCATTTCATCGGTAGCAACCTAATATATATTTCTTTTTGCCGACTTAGTTACTCCTCCCCAAAGCTACCCTCACGGGGTAGGTACACGAACTTGGAAAATTGCTCAATAGAGGTGAAGGAATCTCTAAGCCTTCCAAAATCCATAGAGGATATGTGCACCCTAGAGGTAGTACAAAAGATGACAAGCATCTAAAGGAGCTTATGTATGAGAACAATTGCCTACCAAGGGGGATAAAGACCACAAGTCAGGTCCACTGGTGGTCAGGTAGACTGGAGAACCTAAGAAGAATCGTCAAAGATCTGCTTAAAAAAGCCAGAAAACATGAAAACCAGAATATGTAGAATTCCTATAAATTTAAGAAAGATGAATACAGACTGGAAGTAAGGAAGGTTTGGCAAACAAACTTGGCTGCCTTCTAAAGGATAAATGGAAAAGGCATCGAGGTTAGATAAAGTCCTATCCAGTGGATAAAGGGAAATGGTATCGAGGTTAAATAAAGTCCTATACAAGAACCCCGATGCGATCCTCGGATCCATCAAGCTCCCAAATGGGAAATACTCAATAACGGATGAGAAGACATTGTATCACCTCATCTGGACCCACTTTCCTAGCTTCATCAAGCTAGAGAATGAACTGGCGACAGTCTCATGAGTAAAACACAGAAACCGAGAATGAAAAGCGCTTCAAAGGCGCTGCCACCATCAACTTGCCAGAGAAATCGTAACTCCAGATAAAATAAGATAGGCGCTTAAATTCTTTGACCCATACAAATCTCCTGGACCTAATTGGATCTACCCACTTGGCACTTCTACAGAGGGCTGAACAATCGATAACAGAACCGCTGATGAGGATAGGAAGGGCAAGCCTTACTCTTGGTCAAGTGCCATTAGCCTGGCAAGGTAGAAGTCTAACATTCATACCGAAGGCAAATAGATCCGGATACACCTCTATAAAACAGTTCTGTCTTATTAGTCTGACATATTTTCTTTTGAAAACCATGGAGAGACTCATGGATAGATATATCAGGGACACAGTCCTCGTAGCTAGACCTCTCTACGAGAATCAACACGCATACCGGATAGACTTCTCAACTGAAACTACTCTGAACAAGATGAAGCAACTAATAAAACCGTAACTTGAGGCTAGTAGCTTCGCAGTTGCGGTTGCCATTGATATAGAAGGAGTCTTCAACAACACATCTAGTGGCACCATTAGATTTGCCATGATCTCACATAGAGTACCTAAGATGATAATTGAATGGATCTGCCACATTCTGAGCAATCGTTTGTTAGAAGATACCAACGGAAATACTACAGCACGAGGCAGCGTAAGTTCAGGCTGCCCTCAAAGAAGAGTCTTTTCGCCCCTACTGTGGTGCCTTGTAGTAGACGACTTTCTAACAAGGCTAACCACTACAGGCTACCAGTTTGTGATACGCGGATGACCTCTTGATTATCAAGCGAGGACCCATTCTGCAGACCGTAAAGGAAATGATGCATAACGCTGTCTTAGCTGCGAAAGACTGGTGTAAGACCACAGAACTTAATGTCAACCTGGATAAAACCGAGGTCATGATCTTCACCAAGAAATACATATACAACAGAACCTGCAAACTCCAACTGAACGGCCAACAGCTCAAGCTGGCTGAAGAGATAGAATATCGCGGGGTTTTTCTTGACAGCAACCTGACTTGGAAGAAACACCTCGGGGTCAAATGTCACAAATTCATTTCGGCACTCTGGCAACTCAGAAAGGCTATAGGAACAAATTGGGGCCTAAAACCCACCACAATGAAATAGCTGTTTGATGCTGTGCTTAAGCCGAGACTTACATATCCAATGAATATTTAAGGGAAAAGAACGCTGCTCAAAATCAAACTCAGCTGGATAGACTGAGTGGACCCACTCTGAGGTGCAATCTGGAAGCTGCCAGGTCTGCGTCTGCGGCGGCTCTTATGGCGATCCTCGGAGTGGTATCCTTACACATTTTCATCGAGGATAAAGCAGCTAAAGGACTCTTAAGGGTAAAAGGGACCAAACCAAGAAGAAGGAAGACCTACCCGAGGTCCTGTCGAATAACAGCATCTGAAAATGCCCAAAGACAGAGCAGCCACTAGCTACCTCTTTGATCGCCATCAAAAGTCTATCCAAGAATGGAGATGTCTGGTTCACTGACGGATCCAAAAATAAGGTGAAAGCTGATGTCAAGGTACACAGATAAAGAAATGGCAAAGGGCATACATACCCGCTAGGGCCGTACACCACGGTGAATCAGGCCGAGCTACTTGTCATCATCTTCTATGGACAAAGCGCAACGCTAAATAAAACAAGAGAACACGTAATCATATATTCAGATAACAGAAGCGCTATTAAAGCTTTAAAAGCCTTTACCACTAAATCGCAGCTAGTGTTCGAATGCCACAACTCACTTAACATGCTCGCGACCAGTCGTCCGCTAACTCTTCTTTGGGTGCCAGGTCACTCTGGCATCAAAGAGAACGAGGTGGCGGATAGACTAGCCAAACAGGCAACTAGAGAACAATTTGTGGAACTTATACCTGTTACAGGCATCTGCAACCGACTCGCTGCTAAAGAGATTTGCAGATGGATGTTCAGAAAGCACGAAGAGGCCTAGATAAAGGCCCCGGTCTGTAGAACAGCCAAGACCTTTGTCAAAACACCATTGGAAAACTGGGTCTATCAAGTGCTTAAACTGAGTAGAAACAATGCAAAGATCCTTATAGGCATTTTAACGGGCCACGGAATATTGCGGAAGCAAACACGGTTGGACTTGCTACGAGTATACAAATTACAGTAAATAATATTGATTAATACTAATATTATATTATTCTTTATTCTTAAATTTCATATAGAATTAAGTATACGAAAAGAAGTTAAATTTGAAAGTATAAGATATTGTAGAAAAAGGCGATCAAAAGAGGTAGAGAAAAGAGAGAAGGAATATACGCCTCACAGACGGAAAATACTTTCCCAAAATCAGGGAAAACTATAGACCTACGGACTTTTCTAGACTCAGTAACACAAGAGGAAAAAAGATCAACGAGCCCCCGCCTAAAAAGCTGTCCGGTAAAAAGGAAATGTTGGCCAAAGAGTTTTTAAAGACACAATTTATTGTAGACAATTTACTGTCAACGCAAATGTCAAACACAACTCAGAACATAGGCTTACATAATTGCCACACAAGCATCGTATAATTTTAGGTTGCTGCAGATGAAATGGCCGATTTAGTAATAAATTTTTAAACAGCTGTAACTTTTTATAAAGACAATTTTTTTAATCAAAATAGGTACCAATAGATGCAACACAATTTTCCCAACGAGATACAAGTACATTTATTCCAGTTTTGTAGAAGTCCGAGTTTCTGGTTCGAAGAAACTCCTTGAAGGCATTTTTGACGGCAGCTTCATTATTAAATCTTTTTCCTGTCAAAAAGTGATCCAAATGTTTAAAGAAATGGTAATCTGTTGGTAAAAGGTCTGGTGAATATGGAGGATGAGGAAGAGTCTCATAGCACAACTCGTTTAATTTTTGGACCGTTGTTCTCGATACATGAGGTCGTGCGTTCTCATGAAGCAGTATCACTCCATCTCTGTTGACAAGCCTAGGTCGTCGGACTATCAATTTCTGATGCATTTCATCCAGTTGAGCACAGTATTTCTCTTTTGGTATTTTCTGATGGTTTCGCCAGGTTGCAGGAACATATAGTGGATAACTCCAGCTACAGACCACCAAACAGTTACCATTATTTTCTTTGGATGAAGGCTTGGTTTCAGTATGTGTCTTGGCGCTTCATCGGCATCTAGCCATTGGGTCGATCGGCGACGATTATCGTATTGGGTGTACAACTTTGCTTCCGCCGTTTTGCAATAGATGGCTGTAGCGGTAAGTGGTAGTTGAAATAAATAGGTCATAGATGTCATACAATAAGCTTAGGTATTTGTAAACATAACGCCATCGAAATATTAGTCGATTTGTGTCTGCATCATAAAGTTATTCTCGATTAAACATGTCAGCTTACATGCCAAATTCTCGTCATTTGCGGGAGGTTTTAATTTACTGCTTTAATATGAAGAAATCTGCGACTGAGGCTCATCTAATGCTCTCAAATACCTATGGTGAGGCCGCTATTAGTCAAAGAACGTGCCGAGAGTGGTTTCAACGCTTTAAGAACGGCGATTTTAACGTCGAAGACCAGCATGGCGGTGGAAGAAAGAAGGTTTTCGAAGATGCAGAATTGGAGGCATTACTTGATCAAGACTCGTGTCAAACGCAACAAGAATTGGCAGGATCATTGGGAGTGACGCAACAAGCCATTCAAAATGCCTGAGAGTCATGGGAATGATTCAGAAACAAGGAAATTGGGTGCCGTACGAGTTGAAGCCGAGAGATGTTGAACGGCGTTTTTGTGTTTGTGAACAGCTGCTTGCAAGGCAAAGACGGAAGGGATTTCTGCATCGCATTGTGACTGGGGACGAAAAATGGGTTCACTACGATAATCCCAAGCGCAGAAAATCATGGGCATATCCCGGCCATGCTTCCACGTCGACGGCCAAACCGAATATTCACGGTTCCAAGGTCATGCTCAGTATTTGGTGGGACCAGCTCGGCGTAGTGTATTATGAGTTGTTAAAACCGACTGAAACAATCACAGGCGATCGTTATCGAACGCAATTAATGCGTTTGAGCCGAGCATTGAAAGACAAACGGCCGCAATACAACGAGAGACATGATAAAGTGATTTTACAGCATGACAATGCTCGACCCCATGTTGCGAAAGTGGTCAAGACATACTTGGAAACTTTGAAATGGGAAGTCCTACCTCACCCACCGTATTCTCCAGACGTTGCTCCCTCGGACTATCACTTGTTTCGATCAATGACACACGGCCTGGCTGACCAGCACTTCCGGTCTTATGAAGAAGTAAAAAATTGGATCGATTCGTGGATCGATTCAAAAGATGACCAGTTTTTTCAACGCGGGCTTCGTATGCTGCCCGAAAGATGGGAGAAAGTAGTGGCCAGCGATGGACAATACTTTGAATCATAAATGTATAACCAGTTTTTTACAATAAAGCTTCGAATTTCGGAAAAAAACGGCGGAAGCAAAGTTGTACACCCAATATAAAATCCACTTTTCATCGCAGGTCACAATTCGGTGCAAGAACGGTTCTTTTTTGTTGCGGGAGAGAAGAGAACCTGAAATCTCCATTCGACACGTCATGTTTTGCTTGGTAAGATCATGTGGAACCCATTTGTCAAGCTTTTTCACTTTTCCAAGTTGTTGCAAGTGGCGGCAAACTGTCGAATTGTGAACGCCTAATTTCTCGGCAAGATCCTTTATAGTTTGGCGGGGGTCAGACTCCACTAATGCACGCAGCTCGTCGTAATCGATCGATGGTCCTGGCTGTCCACGTGGCTCATTTCCAAGGTCCATATCTCCAGATCGAAATTTTTCGAACCACCGCCGAGTGGTTCGTTCACTAACTGTATCAGGCCCAAATGCGCTGTTGATATTCCTCGTTGCTTCCGTTGCGTTGTGCTTTAATTTAAATTCGTATAGTAAAAGTAGCCGTTTTTGATTCACTTCCATGTTCACTTTCTCTTTTTGTTTTTACGATCACTATGAAGTGCAAAACAGAAATGACTTCATAAACCAAGGTAGCAGCATTTATACTTCAATATGTCATATCATTTGCGCTGCCTTGTGCCAACATAATACACTAAAATTACAGCCAACTTTATGTCATTGCTAAATCGGCCATTTCATCTGCAGCAACCTAATACTTACTCATTAAATTGCAGCATGAAATTATTTATGAAGTCAAAATCATACCTACGTCATTTAAAAAAAAAATGATATTTTGTCAATAAATAGTGTAATGTGTAATTAAAAACGATTACATACTTGCTAGCTCAAAAGTGGAGCCTTTTTCCAGGTATTAGGTACAAAAAGTACCTAATAACTTATTTAGTAACTAATAACTTAGTTAATAACTGACTAGCCTACGTTTAAGTATTATTAAGTATTATTATTAAGTATTATGTTATAGCTGATTTTTATATGTTTTACGAAAAATTGTTAAAAATCAATATTCATTATTACAAGACCACTTTTCGTGGACTTAAACTTTAGCCGAACGCTATGAAAGTCGAATAAAAAATTAATTCATTTAGTCCCAAAATAACGAAAATTTGTTTAAGTTTAAAAAATTGTATAAAAAGCCATAAAATATTTTTGAAGATACCCTTTATTTTTGGGCATGTTGTGCGTAATGCAATAGTTTAGCCACGTTTTACGACGTAACCTTTTAAATTCAGAAATTACATTATTTCTTCTTCAAATAGAATCATCCATATCAACATATTAAACGTGCAAAAATGTGTATTTCAACATCATTGCTCTCACACAAGAAGGAATGTGCTTTCACAACTTCTCCATTGAGCTCAAGACAAATCTGAGTCAAACTCACCAAAATGTGAACTTCGCATTTTATGTTCAAGGACGACTTATTATTTATTTTTGCAGGAAAAAACATACTAATTACGAAATATTATGTTGATGAATAAACTACTCATTTTTCAAAAACTAAAAACAATTAAAGAAATAATAAACAAAATCACTATATAAAGCAGCTACTAGCGAAAGTAAGTGAAGAAAGTTCCTTTTATACATTCGAAAAAAGAAACTATTTTTTTTTTATTTGTTTTCGTCCACTTTTAAATACACGCCATTTTGTTAAAAATCAACAGATTATAAAAAAACCCAAATACAAGCGGCAAATCTTTTTTTAGTTTTTTATTAGAATATTATGTTATTTTTAGTGAATGCATATAATATATTTGTAAATTACTTAAATAAATATAAAAATATTCCAAAAATGATAAAGAATACTATACAGCATTAAAATAAGTAAAAAGCTTCAATAAAAACATTTAAACATACATCGATTGTAAAATTTATTTATACAATAACAAATTCATCGATTACATACATTTTACAAATATGCATACACATTTAATTACAAATAATCTAAACTACTAAGAACTAGCATTACAAAAGTTTATTAAACTATCTACAATCGCTTAATAAATTATATCTAATAGTTTTGACTGTTTATAGTTAAAAAAATTTTTGTAGCAACACAAATTCAAATTGTTGATAGTTTAACAAACTTTTGTAATACTAGTTCTTAAGAAATAAAAAGATTGTAACTCAAGCTCAGATGCATTTTTGTTTTATTCAGAAAGTTGAAACAAAGAAGTACAAAAATTAAAATGATAAAAGAAGAATTTCAAATATAAAATAAAGTAAACATAAGCAAATTGTTTAATAAAGTTTATTCAATTGAATGCATTATAGATGACTTTATAATTTTTAATTATGATATAATATTAAAAATAAGAATTATTCTATAATTTAATATAATAAATTAATCAGTACAATATTTAAATTAAAACATTTCATTTAATGCATTAAATATTAAGTAATTAAGTAGTAATTTACCGCAAGAAGAATAGAAAATTTTATAAAATATTTCATAAATCTTATAGACTTTCATGATTTAAAAATAAATTTGATAAATAGTGAAATATACTAAATTGTATTTTACAGAAAAAAATATAAATTATTTGAAATTATAGTACAAAGAACTAGTTAACTATTAAAATGAACATTCCTAGTAAATAGAAAAAAAAAATTACTTAATTATTACTTTAAAAGAATCAAGAACCATTGTGTTAATTTATTGAATATAAAATAACAATATTGTATAATCAACTCAATAAATGCAAATTCATTGATTAAATAAATTTAATATTGTAATTAATAAAATAATTATTACCATAACTGAATGTAAATAAATCATTTCTGCTTCAAGAATTTTCTTACGTGCTAAATATAAAAATAAGTAGTTTATATTTGTTTGTATTTGTAAATAAAAATGATTAAAAATAAAACTTACCCAAAATATGAAATTAACAAAAATTAAAATATATTTAATAGCCTTATAACACTCTGAAATCTCCATTTTTTATAATTTTTATTTAAAATTTATTATCAAATTTGTTTCTAAAATAATTTGCCAAATATAAATTCTTAACCTCAAAAATTCAAAAATACAAAACTTTTTATTTTCACCCAAACTAATTTCATTCTACGGTTTTTTAGTTCCTTCTTTTTAATTCGGAAGATCAACAGAAACTACATATGCACTAAACAAAATAATGTTATAATTAACTATGTATATTTTCCAACAGCCGCGGTGTGTTGACACTGACAATCCTTACTCTTTATTTGGATATGCATGAATAATTTATTAAAAATAATAAAATTAAAAATTACAAAATAATAAAATAAAATCTATCATGTGAAAAATACTAACTCTACAAATAATCAGAAGAATATAATATAAAAAAAGAGTAGAAGTAGTAGAGTAGAAACATTTCGTACCCTTTTATGTTAATTTTTAAATGAACTTTTTTAATAATTCTTCTTGACAATTCTGTTTGTATCATTGATTTAATTTTAATATTTTAAATTAATTATTCGTATTTATAACATAAAAAATGCAATTAATTAATAAACTCTAATGTTCCAAAAATAATTAATTTCATTAAAAAATAAGTACATTCATAGAAGATACACTTTTTTAACAACTTCGTAAACATTTTTAAATTCTAATTTTCAAAAATTACGTAATTGACAACAATAATAATTGAAAAAATTTGATGGATTTATATATTCACAATTTTCATTTTATTATTAATATTGTTGTTATTATTATTATTAAAAAATTTTTTTAATAGTAACACAAATAAAATATAATGCTAAAAATTTTACTATATATAATTTTATAATCAATTTTTTCCTAGTGTTATAACATAAAAAATCATACGCGTTTATTAATATTCCATACTTTAAAGTTTCAGAACTAGAAAGTCAAAACTAGAAAAAATGTTAAAAGAATCAAGTTTCATTTATTTTCATTAAATATCTATATTAATATAAGTATATATACATAATTTGTAACTATATATACATAATTTTATTAATTTCATTATATATATGTACTATTGTATACTTATAAGGAGGCTGTTCTATTTTTAGTAAGATTTGTCATACATTTTAAAAATAGTAATCGTAAATGTGGTTTGATGTATATAGATTCTAAAACTATTTTTTTAATAACTATAATTGATTTTTTGTTTCTAAGACATTCTCATTGAATTAAAATTTTCATTGATATTTTCATTGAAATTAAAAATTAATTATTAAAAATTATAATTAGCAAATTCAATTTTACATTTAATTTTATATCCTTGATGAACGTATGTCTAATAAGTTTATAAAATATTTTTTCATAAACATTTCCGTCTAGATTATAAATTAACTACCAAAACAAAATTTTAAAAGTAGAAGATTTAAAAAAATTTTATAAAATATTCCTATATTTTTTTAAAAGTAATCGAAAAAAAGCTAAGTAAAATTTATTTACAAAAGAATTAAATAATTCAAAATTCTTTTAAAATTATCGCATGAAAGAATTTTTTAACTGATACTGAATATATTAATTCTAATAATAATTTAACTATCTTTCAGAAATATTTCTCAAATTATTTCTGATAGGATTCTAAAATAATTTTTGAAGTAAAATAGAAAAGATTTCTGACACATTCTAAATTATTTTATCCCGAAATAATTTTGAAACATTTCCTATAAAGGACTAGAAAAATAATTTTCATTTTTAAATTGTTTCAGAAAAAGCATTCATCAAATATTCCATGAATTATTTTACTGAACTTTCGCACAATAGTGTAAAAAATATTTTCACAATTTTCCAGAAATGTTTTTATATTCATTTTTTTCAAAGAAAAAAGAATTTATAAACTAATTTTGAAAGGATTCCAAAAAAATTTAAAAAAAAAAATGATCAAAATATTTTTGAAATTTTTTAAAGTATGTTTTAAAATACGAAATAATCAATTTGCATAATCATTAAAATTTGTATTACATTTAATTAAATTTTATTCTTAATTGTCACGTCGTGCTACGACGCGACGTGGTATTTCTTTTACCACCAGCCGTGACGTAGTACCGCGAGTTCCGATGCTACCATCAGTGTTTCTCTTTTTTTCTTTCTTTGTATTTCCTTTTTTTTGTCTCTTACGAGAAACGCTACCGCCGCGACGATAACATTGAGACGCGGAAGCACTGATGCGAAACGAGCATCGAACTACGCGTGCATATATGTACGAGGTCTGGCTATTAAATAACGAGACTGGTTACGAAAAAGGGTTTTATTATAAAAATTATTCTACATTCGAATGCTCCCCTTCAATATACTCCCCTTCCCTCGCCACACACCTTTCCATATGTTTCTTCCATTGATCGAAGCAGTGCTGGAAGTCTTCTTTGGTGAGGGCCTTTAGGAGCTCTGCCGTTTTTTGCTTTACCGCTTCCATTGACTCAAATCGGGTCCCTTTCAAAGCAGATTTTATCTTCGGAAACAAAAAAAAGTCGCACGGTGCCAAATCTGACGAGTACGGCGCGTGTTCGAGCACTGAAGTGCGCTTACCGGCCAAATACTGCTTCACAGATAGCGCGTTATGGGCAGGTGCGTTGTCCTGGTGCAAAATCCACGAGTTGTTCTTCCACAACTCGGGCCGTTTCTTACGAACTCGTTCTCGCAGTGTTGCCGAAACTGACAAATAGTAAGTCTGGTTGACAGTCTGACCCTCTGGAACCCATTCAGTCATCGCGATACCGTTAATGTCGAAAAAAACGATTAACATTGCCTTGAATTTTGATTTGGACATCCTTGCTTTTTTGATTCTGGGCGATTCAGGCGTCTTCCAAAGCATCGATTGCCGCTTTGTTTCAACATCGTATTGAAAAATCCACGTTACGTCGCAAGTAATAATGTTTTTCATCAGTCCGGAATCTTTTTTCAACCTTTCAAGGAAATCTGAGCAGACCTGTTGACGCAAGAGCTTTTGGTCAGGAGTCAGGTTTTTTGGCACCAACTTCGCACAGACTTTTGTCATGTGTAATTCCTCGTGTAAAATTTGTCTAACCGTTTCTTTATCGGCGTTTACAGCCTCGGAAATCATCCGGATGCTCATTCGACGATCTGCACGCACAATTTGGTTGATTTTGGTCACTGTTTCCGGAGTTAAGGGGGGGGTAGGGTTTTGAAGGCAGAAAAAAACAGGTTTTTACAGATTTTTTTTTGGGCGTACGGTAAAAGTAAATTTATTTCTAATTATTATACATTAAAGAGTAGTTATTGAACTATATTCTGTGAAATATTGGTTGAAAAATATTGAAAATTGACCGAATGGCAGCAATTCTTCGCAGGCGCCTCAGAAAAAATACATTTTGCGGTGCACGTCATACCTCAGCACTGGATCATCTGAAATGAAATAACCAAAGTTTTTCTTTTAATTTTTATGTCCCTCTAAGTATTCCTGTCGAGTTTTTCCATTTTTTTTAAATTTTTAAACTTTTTACAAGACTTGAAAGTGAAAATACCGATTTTTGGCCTGAATTCATGACTATTGTTGTTAATAATAAAAAAAATAAAATCAAAAACGAAAAAATCTCAACAGGGTTACCTCATGAATTATATAAGGAAATACTGTAAAAAATTTGAGAACGATCGGTTGAATAGATTTTGAGTTACAGAGTGCATTGACTCAAAAAACATCGATTTGAGAAAAACGCGTTTAAAGTTTTTCGTAGCGAAAAGACCCTGATAAAACTTAGTAAGCTATTTATTTTTTATTTTACTCACATAGAATCATCAATGCCGGGACCATAGAGTATAGAACTTTCGTCAAGAATGTCCAAAGCATCTTTTTGATCAAGTCTGCGGCGAATTCTATCATTTTTAGCGGTTTCAGCTGCTCGCTCATCTGCTCTGTTCATTCGAATATCGTCGGTTAGAAGCGCCCATCCATGACAACTTGGACCAGTACTGATTCGCATATCTTCTAGGAAGGTTAAATAAGCGTTACAGCCTTCATTGAAAACACAAGCAGCCACTGAAGATGCAAATTCGACGACAGTTGCTGAACCACTCTCAACTTTCGGCAGACTCCTTTCTACACTCTCTTGAAACTTTTCTCGGCATTTTGCGAACAACAAAAATATCACAACGAAATAGAGTAAGAAAATACAACACGACTGTTACACTCCGCGTCTGCTTCGAAAATGAACCAACACCAGGTACCGTTACAACGACCTTGTCTAAGACCTTTCTGTAAACTGCTTAGGGACAATAACAAAAGAGATTGAGAAACAGCTGCCTTTCCGCTGAGCGGTTACAGCTCAGGTAGTCGTTCGAGACACGCCTACTTCCAAAGCTATATCTTTGTGAGTTTTGCTCCGATTGACTTCATATTAACAGACAACATTCTTGAGTTACTATACTTTCATAATATGCAATAAAAAAAAATCACTTTTTTTGAACCCTCAAAACCATACCCCCCCCTTAAAACAGTGACAGGGCGACCTGGGCGTTGGTCATCTTCAGTTCTCACTCGGCCCTCACTGAAGCGCTTACACCACTCAAAAACACGCGCACGAGATAGAGAATTGTCCCCATAGGCCTCTTGCAACAATTTACAGCACTCAGTCGGAGTTTTTTTCAATTTAACGAGAAATTTGAGATTGATACGTTGCTCCTGTTTTTCGTCACACATGGTTTTCGGCACGAGAAAAAAACACGTTCGTTTCAAACCGCTACTGCACAAATACAATAATAGTGACGAGAACATGTTTTGGTACGTGCATAGACAAGATATCTAGATACCCAACGCACTACTCGTTTTTTTCCCCACCCCTCTACGGCGCCCTCTAGGCGCGCAGTCTCGTTATTTAATAGCTAGACCTTGTATTTTATCCAGTACTACAGTCTGTCAAGTAAGAGCGTGGTCGTGTTAATTTATAAAAAAATTTATTTGATGAAACTTTCATATTTATATATACATTGTACACATTACAAACAATGATGCAATTCGGTCAATAATGTGTCCAGTCACCACCGGCGTCGATAATTGCCTGGCATCTCCGAGGCATGCTTTCTACTAATTTGACGGCGTATTCTAGTGGCAAGGATCTCCAGATCCGACGAATTTCGTAAGACAACTGCTTCAAAGTGTATGTGCGTCTTTCACGAAGCTTCCGTTTAATATATGCCCACACATTTTCAATAGGGTTTGCATCGGGCGGCTGCGACGGCCAATCCAATGTAACGATGCCAGATTGAGTCTTCCACTGAGTACAGAGCTTGCTGCGGTGTTTAGGATCGTTGTCCTCCTGCAGAATCCAATCTTCATTTTTTGTGATGAACCATCGTTTGGCAGATGGCAGTAAAGCCTTTTTGTAGATTTTTATCATTTTCTCGGCATTTAGGTTGTCAGTAAAGAGGTGCAAAGTGCCGAATCCCTGCTTTGAGAAGCAGCCCCAAAGATGCACCTTTATTCCATGTTTTACGGTCCGCTGAGCAAGCCTATTGGTGGAAGTTGACCAGGCTCGCGTGAGGACAGAACATGCCCATATAGAACATTCATCAGTAAAAATGACATTTTCAAAATCTCTATCAATATTCTCATGCGCCCAAGCGAGTCGCTTTGTCACATGTTTTTCAGTCAACAGAGGCTTCTTCATTGTGTTGCGCCATTTCAGATGATGAGTACGAAGATGGGTTCGGATAGTTTCGTAGGATATATCTAAACCTTTTGCCATTAATTTTGCTTGTCCTTGCCGCAGTGTTAAAGCAGGATTCCGCGAGAACAGATTCACTATTCTTTTTTCATCTTTTTTGTTCACTTTTCCTATTGAGCAACGTTCTGGTAAATCATCGACATTTTTAGCCACTTTACATCGCTGTATCCACTTCTGTACAAATGCCTTCGACTTTCTCATATATTTAGCAGCCACTGATTGCGACATTTTGGGACCTTTCGGGTGGATGCAAAGGAACACAGCCTCGTAGCGCGACGCGTACTTAGTACTCATGGCGTTTAACGTGATTCTCTTTCAAAAGATCAACGACAACTGAATCTTCGTTAACAATGCATCAAGGACAAAGCTTTCCTCTATCGGCTCGCGAAAGAATTAGAGCAAAATCTTTCATTACCTGTCGGTGAAGTCGACCACGCTCTTACTTGACAAACTGTATTTTTAAATTTACATGTTTCTTTAAATTTTGTTGAGTGAGCTATTGGAATTGGAGCATAAGTATTTCCATTATGTAGAAGAACGGCTTTAAGACTATGTTTTAATGAATCAATAAACAGTCTCCACTTCTCACCTTTATAAATATTTGGTTTCAGTTCATGTATATTAATCCTGTGACATCTGTACAGTATGTCAATGAAAGTTCCGTATCTTTAGTAAAGAATTTGCGTAATTTTTTTCCCTATCTCGATAAACGTGAGCTTTAGTACCTTTCGATAATAAGTTTCTATTTTTTAATACTGCAGCCAAATATTCGGCTCCATCTGGCGGTAAAACCACATTTTTTATGAGATCATTTACCTCCTATTTATTGATAATTCCGGAAGTCTTACTTTTTCCTATCAGAACATACTCTTTTTCACTATCACTTTCGTTGTCCACTTCGAAACTTTCATTGTGTAACATTTAATAATCTTCATTTTCCATAAAAACAGAATGTGTTAGTTTTTCGATTGAAGAAACATTAGCATATACAATTTTTGATTTTACTATTAAGTTATGATCACCTTTATCTATTATTCGAAAGTATCAAGCTTCTTGACAGTATAACTTTAATCATATCCTATTATGCGTCATCAAAAGGGTTTCGTAAACATTTCACTGACTCAACTGATTTTAACTGACTTAATAATGAAATTCAATTTTGAAGTGCATTTTCTACACTCTCATCTTAATTACGAGAGTGAATCAAATATAAACGGTAATTTTTTTTATACATTTATTGGATAATATTACACACAAACCATATCATCAACATTTCTCTAGGTAGTCTCCTGCGTTGTCTACACTCTTTTGCCATCGTTTTGGAAGCTCAAATATTGCTTGTTCATAAAAAGTTTTAAGACAAGTTGTCAGCCAATTGCGCACGTGCTCCTCAACTTCTTCATTGCTCTTGAATCGTTTTCCTCCAAGTGATTCTTTCAGAGGCGCGAACAAAAAGTAGTCACAGGGGGACAAGTCTGAACTATAAAGAGGGTGTTTGAGTGTTTTCCAGCCCATTTCTTCCAGTTTATCCCTTGTCAAAGCCGCGGTGTGCGGCCTAGCGTTGTCATGGAGAAAGATGACCTCTCTAATGGGCATACCTCGTCTTTTGTTTTATTAGGAAATTTTCGCTGACTGTAACAACTGGAAATAGTAGGCCGCACTCACGGTTTGTTGATCGTGAAGAAAATCAATGAGTAAAACTCTCTTTGAGTCAAAAAAATTCGTTGCAAGCGCTTTTGCGGCTGTGAGGTGAGTTTTGGCCTTCACTGGACAGCGTTCATCCTTCCTTCGCCACTCCTTACTCGCCATTTTCGATTCAAGGGTATAATGGTGGATCCACGTCTCATCATAGGTGACGATGCGCCTCAAAAAATCCTCCCCTTTTTGTCGAAATCGATTCAGAAGTCTCTCAGTGATCTCCGATCTGGCCTATTTTTGATTCCTGGTTAAAAACCTCGGAACCCATCGACCACTAATTTTTCTGAAATCAAAATGATCAGTGATAATGGATTGAGCACTTCTATAGCTGATAAAGATATTGTATGCTCTCTCTCTCAGTGGAAAGAAGGTAGGTGAAAATAGTGGATTTAAAGCGGGAAATATAGGATATAGTATAGTAAGAAGAAGGTAGATAGTTCCAGAATCGAGACGAATAAACAAGAAAAGATCTATCACGGAACTCAGTAGTAGATGACGGTATGGCCTACGGCCTCACATCACCCCGAGTGGGTCTATCTGACTGGTTCCAAACGAGATATTCAAATAGGTACAGTGGATCATGACGTTTAAATATTTTATAAAGCAGAGTAATAATAAAGTATTTTCGCCTATCAGAGGAGGTAAGCCAGTCAAGAGAATATACGGAGTAATATGCTCGCGCCTAGTTATACCATAGACATAACGAACACCAGAGTTGATGACTCTTCGCAGCTTGAGATCAAGCTTGCCAGAAATATCACAGTAAGCGACGCAGCAGTAGTCTACTATAGGGAACAGAAGAGTCTTAATTAACCAGTTAACTTTGATTGACGGGTATACTCGTCATGTGTATAAAGCAATGACCATTGGCTATTTAAATAGTAATTTTTGAGAAAAACAAAACATATTTTTAAATTTCAATATGTTTAGAATATTTTGAGGCCATGCAGGAATAAAACAAACAAATAAAAAATATAAACAATTTGATATGTATTCATGCGTATACTCGTCATGGCTCGATTCTGGCGTCACTAAACGGTGCGCATTCTCAAATGAGGGCGCCACAGTTAACTTGTTAACTGCTTACGGAGGGCAAAGTTAGTGCTCTGATAGAAAAAGTTGAGTCTGTAAAGCAGAGAATTTGCTTTACGACAGGTGTAAGCAACGTGTTCCTTCCAGTTAAGCTTAGCATCAAGGTAGACACCTAGGTTACGCATAGATTTCTCGAATGGCACAAGAGTATTATTTATATGAATACCCTTGATTGGCATGTCAGTACGCTTATTGATGTAGAAATATGAGCCAAAGATTATGGCTTTTGTCTTAGCGACATTGAGATGAAATTGGTTTTCATCAGCCCATTGCAAGACAAGTTCAGCTTGCCTACCAATGAGTTCAACATATGTTTCAAGGTTGGACAGAGGAAATTGAACGTAAATCTGAAGGTCATCAGCGTAGATTAAATAATGGACACTAGCATCAAGCATGCTGGATACGTCATTGGTGTAAATAAGGAACAATAATGGTGCGAGCACTGACAACTGAGGACTACCTGTGTTGAGACTAACAAACGATGATGGGTTGCCATTTCGATTCAGCACTGCCTGCTTTCTACCAATAAGGTAAGAGGCGAATCACCGAATGACTAAAGGCAGACTATTACGTTTGTAACATCTGTATAGTCTATCTCTGTCATGTAAAAAATTAACAAGAGAAGGAGTGAACCATGGACGATGAGCTTTCCTCCGAGTGACAACCTTAAATGACACAAATGTAGTGATAGCATGATCTAAGTGTTCACATAAACAGTGTAGGCGAACTTCCAAAGAAGAGTCACTCGCACATATGGGACAATCCAAGGAGCGATAATAATCAAGAAGAGCTGTAGTGTTTATGGAGCTGTAGTCACGAAGAGTAAAACTACGGGAAACCGTCGATCGTGAGAGTGAGCATTTAACGGTCGCAGTAATTAAGTCGTGTCTGTCGATAAAAGGGGTAGTAGTATTCCAGTAGTCAAGTACATTGTCATTTGCATCCACCAGACATAGGTCAAGCCAAGTATCAGTCGTGGGAGTGTGATGTGTACTGCCGTACGGTATGGAAAATAGAGAGTGCTCATCGATAAATTATTTGAAAAAGTTTGCATCATCGCTGTTGTATAGCTGATTAGCATTGAAGTCACCAAGTAAGATTTTAGTACTATAGTCATGCATAAAGGTAGAGATAGTAGGTATAAAGTCTGAGTTCGCTGAAAAAGATGCATAAGGTGACCTGTACACAATACTGACGAAGATAGGAGAAGCCCGAGATGTAAGTTTACAAAATAGATATTCTGGTAAGCCAGGTCTACCACACCAGACATGTGTAGAAGAGCACAGCACGGTACACGATAATGACTCATGTACAAATACTGCAACGCCACCCCCTCTTGTATTATGATCGCAGCAAAAAAGAGTATAATCTTCAAGAGCCACAAGAGAGTCATACACAATGGGACTGAGTTTAGTCTATGTCACGGCTACTACATGAAAGTACGAGTGAGAAGCTAGAAAAGGTCTTATCATCTCAATGTGTGCACAAAAAGAGTATTGAAATTACAGACTCAAAGATCTGCATCACCAGTATCGAGCCTTGCAATAGAGAGCGAAGAAGCAGTAGGTGGTAGGAATGAAATAGTAAGAGTAGAAGGAGGTAATGAGAAAGAGAGGGAGAGAGAACATAACTGGTTAGCAAAATTCAGTTGTTGTTAATCGAGGTGTTGCTTGTTGGCTTGATTGTGGATTAAAAAGCATTGAGGTCGTCTTCGGTGGAGATGAGATGCGGAGAGTCGTCCTTCTTTCTTCTGACGTAGATATTACCATTACGTATAATGATTAGAAAGTTCTCTTACCCACGCAGTATCAATTGATGGAGGGCAGGCAGCAAAAATTCGTTGACATTGATAAGTGCCAGTGTAATTTGCCTGATTGGTTGAGCCTTACTAACATGGGAAGGTTATCAACCCAGACCTATTGATTTCTTTGGTTCTGGGATATGTTAAAGTACATAAAAAAATAAGAGATACGTATTTTATCTTATCGACTAACTTCCACTTTTAAGGAGTTACAATGACCCCTAAAAAAAGTGGTGAAAAAAGTTTTTTGTAAATATCTCATAAACTAATAGTGATATTTGAACGATTAAAACGGCAAAAAACTTATTTAATGTAGAAATTTACTTCATAATTCTTATTCCATAATTCTGCAACCCGTAATTTTTATAGGGGTAAATTCAGTTTTTATGACATATTTTTCGATTTAAAACTTTTCAAATTTTATGAAAATGTAACGTCGGTAATTACGCTACAATGCGTTATTAGACATAACGCAAGCGATCGCTGCCTTTTAGAGCTTAAGCAGTGCAGCTTAAGGGCTCGGAATGGCGGAGGAGGTTTAGCTTTACTTTTTCCTTTGCCTTTTTTTTGGAAGGGTGGTGTAATACAGAATTGAACGTGCGTCTTGGCCGAAACTCAGGCCTGGTACACCGCTCTGGAAAGGTCCTAACAAGTGCCAAAAGGTAAGAGGCAGTTAGCCGAGACTCAGGCTAAATGCTACCTCTGGGAGGATGTAAGATAGAGTAGACAGTGGTAGAAAACAAAAAAAAGATAAATTATTTTAGTTTTGACTCACTTTTATTAGTTGAAAAATACTTGGTTGTTGACCTGATCTCTCTCTCTCTCTCTCTCTCTCTCTGTCTCTATCTCTGAGTGTGTCTGGCCGAAGATTGGGACGCGTGCAATAAATGCAATCAAGACGTAAGCTTCTGCAGAATCCAGCGAGTGCAGCAGTACGGAAGACGGTGGTCCTGGAGTAGTCGAGTCTGCTCCCCGCAGGTGGATCTCCCCTTTTTATGCACTCGTACAGCGATAACGCTGTGCCAATCCGATTGCTCGAAATTAGCGCGGGGTGGACGCTAATGCTTTATCTTGAAGGCGTTTCGTTTGAGTGGGAGAGTGAGAATTAGAGAGAGAGACGATCCCTTTTTGCATAATTTTTAATGGATTTTTATTTTCTATGATTTATAACGGAAATACATTAACTTAAATTACATGATTGTTTTGTATTTAAGATTTAATGCGTATTACAAAAAAGAACGAAGTTTTAGTTGCATTTTTACGCATCAAATTTATATGGATACATAAATTAAGAATAATTATTTAAATAAATGAAAAATGATTACTATACAGGACACGTATGGTATCCGTGGGTTAGTAAAATAATAATTAAAATATGATTCATGATGGTTTCAAAATAATAGTTTAAATAATTATTCTTTTACAATTTTATCTAATTTGTAGGTAATTGTTATAACTGTCGGATAAATAATTAATCGTTTGATGCTATTTTTTGGTAAAACCAAGAGTTATTTAATTATTATTCGTCATGTTCTTTTCTACCGCTACGTTATTTTTAATTGAATTATTTAAAGTATTATAGAATAAATCGACTATTGCGCACTGACGATTATTAGAAATTAAGACAGTGCGAAAACGCGACAATTCTTATAAAATATTGCAAAAAAAATTAACAGTTGAATAGTTATAATTATTTGAAACATTCAATGCTATAATTTTCTTCTCGCAAAGAATTATAAGCACCTCCGCAGAATTAAGGTTACCTGTACATAAAATATATATGCGTAAAAAAAAAAATATTAAAGTTAATTATTAATATAACATTATAAAAAAGAGAAAAAAATATTGCAAAATGAAATTAATATCGAAAAATTGATAGGAAATACGATTAATACAGGCACAGCATTATGAATGATAATAATCTTGGTATGGTTGCAGGCCTGTTGCTATTATTTAAATAAATTATTTTATTTATTCAGGGGAAAATCTTCACTAAGAGTGTACCTGTAAAAATCATATTCAGCATTTTGTGTGAGAACGGAAAAGGTATGACTCCTCGACGTCTCGTATTGCGGCGGTAACGCTATTTTATTATGTCTTAGCAGAGAGTACGATTCAAGATTAGGAACTAAAGTATTTAGACTTACGAATATATTACTACTTTTTATTAATAAATTTATTTTTCAAAAAGAAAGGACATGGTCATGCCGTTTTTGTATTATACCTATATATTTTTGTTATAACATGATTCATACGTGCGTATATATAATAATAATAATAAAAAAAAAAATTAAAACAATGCGTTATAAAACTTAATTTAAATTAAGTTTAACGAATGTAGCAAATTTTTTATTCAAATGATACATGGGCTTTACAACAAAAGAAATTGTAGTCGCTTAGCTCAAGCTTAGGCTAGGTTTCACAACAGTTCGAGTCAGAGGAGAGTGCGTCACGTCGATTGTGGGGAGAGGCTTTATCGTAGTAGCGCTTGGGTGTGGATCGAGGCGGTCGGTCGATATGTTTTTTTTTTTGAATGGCGACTGGGGCCGGAAAGGCAGGGAGTAGACCTATCGGCGGACACACAAGAAAGAGAAAAAAAAACGGAGGTCGTATACCGACGTTACAAAAATAATTGCAAATAATTTTTTTTTTTACAAAAATTAAAAAACCTAAATTGACGTGTCTTGGGGTTTTTTTAAAATCACCCGTTTAAAGGGGTAACCAACCCCTAAAACGAAATTTTTAATTCCTCCTAGTCTATTAGGAATATTTTAATGATTCAGACGGCAAAAAACTTGTTATTTAATGTCGAAATTTCGTACATAATTTTAATCCCATAATTTTGCGACACCTAATTTTTATGGGAGTAAATGCAGTTTTCATAACGTATTTTTCGATTTAAAACTTTTCAAATTTTATGAAAATAATTGCAAATAATTTTTTTTTTTACAAAAATGGAAAAGTACATTGACATGTCTTAAGGTTTTTAAAAATCACCCCTTCAGAGGGGTAACTAATCCCTAAAACAAAATTTTAAACTCCTCGTAGTCTATTAAGAATATTTTAATGATTCAAACGGCAAAAACTTGTTATTTGATATAGAAATTTTGTGCATCTTTTTTATCTCATAATGTAGCATTTGTTATATTCTAATAGAATTAATAATATTGTATTCAATGTTAATATATGTCATTAATAATCTTTTGGGTTACTTTTATAATTAAGTTTACTCTTACCATAATTTTTATAATTATGGTTAAATAACGATCGTTATAAAAATAGTAATAAAATTATTATTACTTTCATTATCATTATTACTGCTGATATTATTGTTACTGCTTTTTGAACAAAATAATAAGTAGTTGAACAAACATCAGGTAAGTATAGAATATTATTAGAATATAATTTGAATATAATTAGAATAGAATGTTGTATTTTATTCATAGTCATCAGTCAGGTTCACCGCAGAAAACTTAAATCATTCTACTTATTACACTTACAGAATATCAAAGTTTTCATTACTACAAAGACAATAATAGAGGTAACAACTAAAATTATTACCTACACAGCATGCAAAGTTTTATTGAAAGATTCAACGCAAGGTTTCAGTGAAAAGTTGCAGCAAAGATACACTGAAAACTTGCTGAAATATTATACTGATACATTTCAATGAAACCTTGCAGCAACCTTGCAGCAAGATTTCAATGCTGTATTTTTTGGGAACCTTGCAGTAACCTTGCAGAAAAATTTCATTAAACATTTCATGCAAAATTGCAGCAAGATTTTCTGAAATATTTTGACAAGTCCTTGCAGCGACCTTGCAGCAAGATTTCAATAATGCTTCTTTCCGCAAACTCACAGCAAATTTGCAGCAAGGTTGATGATCTCTATAAAAAGTCATATTAAAAACTATAAAAATTGATAAAGTAAATAAATAAAAAAATTTTTTTTTCATATTTTTATTTAAACTATTTTTCCGTATTTTAAAAGATTTTAATATTATTTTTACATTATATATATTTTATTTCCGCCTCAAATTAATTATTTAGTCGCAAATTGTCGTTTATATATTGTATTTATTAATGTCTCACGGAAAAAACATAGAAAAATTTCTTGACCTACGGTGGAATCGAACCCGGGTTCTTCGCATTATGAATCAGATGCCTTGGACCACTACGCTATACGCAACTCTTGTATATATTTAAATGTGAATTTCAGTTATAAGTTGGCGGATGTTGCATTGTTCTCATAAGACTTTTATGCATTGATTAGTTGTTCATAACAAGATTTTCAAATTTAAATTGAACTCACTTTATTATAATCATTTATATAATCCTGCATTTATGTTGTATCAAGAGTAATGTTATTCATTGAAAGAAATTTACTGCTCTCTAGGGTAGCATTATATTCTTAGACAATTAAAATATAATTTTAATTTAAGTATTTATTTTACGCCAAAGTTTAATAACAAAGTTTACTTCAAGAAAATTTTTCTTTTTTTTAAACTTGGTTTTAATTGATTCAAACGCTTAAGTATTTAAACGACGGAACATCCGCCAACAAATAATTAAAATATTAATCTTAGTTGTACAAGCGGTGCGTATAGCTTAGTGGTTAGGGCGTCTGCTTCATAATGCGAAGAATCCGGGTTCGATCTCACCGTAAGTCAAAAAATTTCTCTACGTTTTTTTCATGAAATATTAATATATACAATATATTAACGACAATTTGCAACTAAAAAATTAATTTAATGAGGAAATAAAATATACATATTTCATTGCAAACCTCTAGCAATATCTAATTGCAACTTTGCAGCAATATTTGATTATAACCTTGTAGAAAACTTGCATTGAAATCTTGCAGAAACTTTTCACTGCAACCTTGCTGAAGGATTTGTGCAAGGGACATATGAAGGTTGCAGCAACTTTTCAGTGCAACCTTGCAGCAACCTTTTAATGAAACCTCGTAGGGAACTTTTATTGAAACCTTGTAGAGAATTTTTTTTAAAACCTTGCAGCAACCTTTCATTGAAACCTTTCAGAAACCTTTCATTTAAACTTTGATGAAGGATTTGTGCAAGGGACATATTGAGGTTGCTGCAACCTTTCATTGCAACATTGCAGAAACCTTTCAAACCTTACATGAAACCTTGCAGCAACCTTGCAGCAAGGTGTGGATAAGTCTTTTAATTTTCTTAAATAAGTATTTTTTAGATACATAAGATTAATAAATAAAAGTTACATAGTCATTCTTACAAATAACCAAATTAATTATATACACTTATCATGTAAGTATTTTTATAACTGTTATTTTTCTTTGATTATATAACTCTCATTATTCCTAATGTTGTAATATTAATATACATATAGCATTAATGTAAAAATATTAGAAAGATATAAAAGATTAAATATTAACTGTTTTTTTCTTGTACTAAAATTAAGTTAGCGTTTCACATTTCATATAGTTTAACATATAATTAACAAGATAAAACCTTTTATGAATTTTTTTTAACTTTTCAATATATTATGTAGCATTTGCATATTGTGTGCATTGTAATTTATTTCTTATTTCAATTAAATTTTTATGTTATTATAATTGAGAAGTAAATGATCAAAATAAATTTATATAAATTTAATTGTTCAATAATTACAATAATTCATAATTATTGGTGTTTTCATTTTAGATTCAAAAGTGAGGATTAATCCTACAAATGTTATGAATTTATTATGAGCATATTTCCAAACGTTAGAAATACCAGATAGCGTGACCAACCATAAAGAATTTTAATTAGGAGAAAAAATTTAGCAAATATTACTAGATGCTAATGATAAATTTAACGAGGTGGAGATGGTTGTTGAAGAGTCGCTACATTTTCATGAAGAGTATAAAGACCATGATGCAAGAATAGTCGAGGTTGAAATACAACATCACTTTGATGTACAACAAATGAATGTACAGAAGATAATGAAGAAGTAGATTTCGATTACAAACAAAAAGCCGTGGAATTTTGGAGAAGTGGCAAAAAGCCAAATTTAAATATTGAAACTGTTAAGAACAGATTTAAAAAGGTGATATCTACTAGTCAACTGAAACGTTGGGCCCACACAATTAATATAGGCGGCATCTATAGAGACAAAATTGCAAGAATTTGTCAATATACATTGAATAATTTTAAAACCGGAGTTAAAGGAGGTATAATTATTCATGATCGCGATATATTACTGTGATCAAAAAGTAAAGTTAATTTATTTATAAAATGTAAATTCTTCATTTATTCTTCCGAATCAATTTCATCCCCTCTAAAGTCATCCCCGTCCGATAGAACGCACTTTTGCCAACGCTTTTTCCAGTCCTCGAAACAGTCGGAATAGTCTTTTTCCGGTATAGCCTGTAAGACCTTCTTCGATTCGGTTTTTATCTCCTCAATCGTATCAAAATGGCGTCCCCGCATTAGCCTTTTGAGTTTGCTGAATAGCCAGAAGTCGCACAGAGCCAAATCAGGCGAATACGGTGGTTGCGGAACGATATGAGTCGAGTTTTTGGCAAAAAAGTCGCGAAGAACCAATGCAGTTTGACATGGCGCATTATCGTGATGAAGGAACCAAGAGTTGTTCGTCCATAATTCCGGCCGTTTCAGACGAATAGCTTCACGCAAACGACGCATAACGCTCAAATAATATTTTTTGTTAACAGTTTGGCCCGGCGGAAGGAATTCATAGTGCACCACATCACGATAATCAAAGAAAACTGTCAACATGACCTCGATTTTCAATCGACTTTGCCGTGGTCTTTTCGGTCTTGCTTCACCTTTTGCACGATAATCGCTGAATTGGTCAGTGGTTTCAGGGTCGTATGCGTGAATCCAAGTCTCGTCTCCAGTAATGATGCATTCCAAGTGGTCCTGATAGTCAGACAGCGAAGTTTCACACACATCAACGCGACGCTTTTTTTCCAAAAAATTGAGCGATTTTGGCACCAATCAAGACTTGACGCGTTTGAGACACAAAATATCCTTCAAAATGGTTTGGGCTGAGCCAAATGATATTCCAACACTATCAGCGAGGTCTCTAATTGTCAATCGACGATTTTCAAGCACCGAATCTTTGATTTTTTGGACGTGGCCCTCGTCGGCAGACGTTGATGGTCGTCCAGAGCGCGGTTCGTCTTCAACGCATTCTCGGCCCGCTTTGAAGTCGTTGTACCACTTATAAACGTTCTTTTGTGCCATGGTTTGATTACCAAAAGCCTTACGCAACATTTTCAACGTGTCCGCACAAGAATATTCGTTCCGCAAACAAAATTTGATGCAAGTTCTTTGCTCAACAAAATCACCCATTGTAAAAATCGAAAAATTCACTTTTGGTTGTTTACAAAAACACGTGTAACTCGGAGATAATTAAACCTTTTGACAAACAGACGCTTGGCAAATGTTATAGACAGTCCTACCAACCTAGGAAAAAAAATTTACCTGCCTTCCTAATGCCCGGGAGTTTTAAATGACAATTTCACCTTACTTTTTGATCACAGTAGTATATGCCACAATTTCACTGCTCGTATCACTGGTATTAATAAAAGCAAACTTTTATTTTGTGAGAATTATTTTATCTTTAAAAGTCGAAAAAGTGGCGACTCAGTGACAGACAATAGTAATGCCAGCATTTCGGTCATTGTAAGTGTACCGATGACAGTTTCAACGCCTACCACTGGAGGAAACGCCAACGACGATGTAACTATAAATACTCCACGGATGACAAACTCTACCTCATTTATGCAAAGAAAGAGTATCACCACGGTTACCGCATCATCGAATTCAACAAATGATTCTTTTAGGCAATTAAGCACAGCTCTGGCTAACTCTGGAGCTGCAATACTTAAAAAATTGGAGAATTCAACAGAGCCTATTAATAAGCTCAGAAACTTTGAAAATCAATTCAAGACAATGACAACTGGTCTTTATGATATTCCAGCTCGCATACAAAGCCAAACCATTCTTTTACCTAAGATTCGTGTCAGCCAGAGTAATGAAAATGAATTGCGACCTGCATGAAAGAATTAATAAACTTAAAAATTCGACTGTGATATCGTCGGTGCAATATTTTTATGCTTTACGTAACTTTATTTTTATATATTTTATATAGCTATTTTATATTTTAATACGAATAAACATCTATACATCTATCTATCTCTACATGGTTGAGGAAGGCTGATAATGTTGCAGGGTCGCAGTTGGCTCATTTTAATTCAGCATACGGTTGCGGTGTTTTCTGGCTAGTCTGCGCTAAAGGGTGATGTCGACTCTCCTTGGATGATGGTGGTTGACTAGCGAAGGGTCACATATCATGTGATTTTAATGTGTTTGCAGATGTATACGTGTAGGTGACGAAAAAGAAATAAAAGAGAAAAATGGTGTGATTTTAAACGTCGAAACTTTATACTGAAATCACATTCTGTCAAAAAAGTACCGAGAATCGTCGATTTAAATCTGGCGGGGCAATTGAGGCAGGTAAAATTTTTTTTTCTAAGTTGGTACAACTGTCCTTAATGACTATGCCAAGTTTGAGCGGAATCTGTCAACGAGTGTGTTTACAGTAGCTGGTTAAGTCAGTCGATGTCAATAGTGCGTGCCGATTTTTTACAATGGGTAATTACGTCGAACAAAGAATTTGTCTAAAATTTTGTGTTGCGAATGAAATTTCGTTTGCCGATGCATTGAAAATGTTGCAAAAGGCTTTTGGTAAAAAGCACTATTGAAAACTCGTGCGTATGAGTGGTACAAAGCCTTTGAGGAGGGTCGTGAAGTCGTCGAAGACTTGCCTTGTTCCGGACGCCCATCGACGGCTTCGACCACAGATAACGTCGATAAAATTAAGGAAATGGTGCTTGAAAACCGTCATATCAGCTTGAGAGAGATAGCACATGAACTTGAGATATCCCACGAGTCTACACGTACGATTTTAATTGATATTTTGGGCATGAGAAAGGTGGCCGCAAGACTCGTTCCAAAAGAGCTTAATTTTCTTCAAAAACGCAATCGCGAACAGGTCGCTTCGGACATGCTGGATCGCGCCAATTCCGATCCCGCATTCATGAAGTGCATCATAACTGGTGATGAAACGTGGGTGTACAAGTATGCTATGCAAACAAGCCAGCAAGCATCGGAATGGGTGGGAAAAAACGAGCCGAAACCGAAAAAACCACGCCAAAGCCGCTTAAAAGTGAAGGTGAGGCTCATTTTTTTCTTCGATATCCGTGGTATGGTGCACTACGTATTCGTTCCAGAGGGTCAGACGGTAAACAAAGAGTATTACCTAGGCGTAATGAAACGTTTACGTGAGCGTATCCGTAAGAAGCGGCCAAATTTGTGGGCGAACAACTCGTGGATTTTGCACGACGATAACGCGCCGTCTCACCGAGCTACGATTGTGACCGACTTTCTCGCCAAAAACTCAACGAACACGCTTGAACAACCACCGTATTCGCCGGATTTGGCTCCCTGTGACTTCTTCCTCTTTCCAAAACTTGAATTGCCGCTACGTGGCACCCGTTTTCAGTCGATTGATGCCATAAAACAAAATTCCGCGCGCGAGCTGAAGGCCATCCCGGAAAGGACCTATAAAAAATGTTTCGATGATTGAAAGTGCCGTTGGCATAGATGTATCGGAGCAAATGGAGCCTATTTTGAAGGCAACCTAATAAATTTTGATTATTAAACGTAAAAATGTTGTTTTAATTTAAAATTCCCGGTACTTTTTTGACAGACAGTACACAAAATTTTGTAAACTTTTCATTTTTGCAAAGTGTTGCAAATTTGTGCACCTCTGTTGCAGCAAACAAATTACATTTTTAAATGGCCTCTAAGGTTGGGATAAATGTCCAAGTTCAATGTTAAAGGTCACCAATGAATACCCCGTTAGAAACTCTAAATTTGTCTGAAACATTTCTCTCGTAAGTGAAAATTGGCCTCGTTTGGGGTCCCACTTACCTCACCTGGAAAATTATGACCCTCCAACAACCTTGAAGATCAAGGTTAAATAAAAAAATTATTAATGCGCAATACTTACATAAATTTTCATTTTATAAAATACTTTAAGAAGATGATAATTCTCAGAGATATCCAGAACTTGTTTCGATATAAATGACTTTTAGGTGACCTTTAAGGTGACATAGGACATATGTCCCGAGTTAATATTTGAACGTGAAATTTCCTGTTCTTCCGATTGCTGGTCTCAAGAAAGATAGTTCTCATTAAAAAAGATGACCTTCAAATAAGCTTGAAAGTCATCGTCAAGGTCAAAATGTAACTTACAATTAGTGACCTTCAAGGTTAATTTAAATTTATGACTTAAGAATGAATCCATAATTATATTTAACTGTTCCATTAAATGACTTCCTAGGATCACTTTGACTCGAGATCAAATACATAAATTTTCCGATCTTTATATTTTCTGGATAAAAAATAGGTATTCCATTCTAAAAATAAAAACTGAACCTTAAAATTACCATCAATAGAAACCTTGAGGTCAAAGTCAAGGGCACCGGAAGACTCTTCGGATCAAAATCCACAACTTCTGTTTAAATTATTTTCTCGGAAGATGCGATCATAGAAAGCTATTCAGGGGTATACATACTTTTGGAACGTATTTATATAACGGACAGAGATATATAAAATAAAGAAAATGTTAATTATTCACCACGCTATATATGTACTGTAAAAAGAAAAAAAAAGAATGATCTGCTGTAAAACAAAATTGTTCATTACCTAAAATCGGGCCGTATGGCTATATCAGAATCTATAAAAGGAGTCATGCTTTTAAAAAATCTATCATCTGAACTAAACATTACATAAACGATAACTATGTATAACGATAACCAAAGTACAAGCCTTTTGGCAAATAATAACATATTTCACGCGAGACCAAAGTAAATTGATTTAAAATATCATTTTATTCAAGTAGCTATCAGCAATAAAATTCTTGAATTAAAACACTTACCAACCCATTTAATGCGGACATTATGACAAAACTATTAAACATGATAAAATATAAGAAATGTATTAGTAATATATATATATATATATATGCGAAATTGAATGCAATAAGAATTTACATACCTAGAATGATTATTAACACAATTTCGATTATATTTGCATAAGTTTAAGCATCAAGCTCATTATCTATTATAACGATATAACTTTGTGAAAAGCGTCGAGATTTTCGTGAAGAACAGACACATTGTAGATAAAGATCTCATTTATCATTTTATCATGCACAGTACTTTTTATCGGTTTCAACCTGGTGACCACGTGTTATTCTCGCGGGCTCTAACTTACATATTTTTCTAACTTCTTTATACCTTACATCTTTCATTTCATCGATTACCTACTTATTTTTTTACTGTAAATGATAAACGAGATCTTTATCTACCAGGCTGTTCAATAAGTTTTGCGGTTCGATAAGAGAGGATGTTGCTACTAGCCTAAATTTTTTTTTGTTATGATGGTACACTCTTCATATGAACGTACGTGAAGTTTCATTTCAATCTGTGAATTCATTCTTTGTTTACAAGCCATTTAGTATCGACATGTCACAGTATTTTTTTACAATGGAAAAAATCAAGTATCGTGCAGCGATTAAATTTTTATTTTTGGAAGGTTTAAAAGCAAAGGAAATTTATGAACGAATGTTGAAAGTATACAAGGACTCTTAGCCTTCAATTAGTACAGTAAAAAAATTGGTTGCTGAATTTAAACGTGGTCGTACAAGCCTTGAAGACGATCCACGTCAAGGACGTCCAAAAACAGCAACAACACCAGAAATCGTAGAAAAAATACAGGATATCGTATTGGAAAATCGCCGAGTGACTGAAAGAGATTTAGTAGAAGCCCTAGGCATCTCATTGGGCAGTGTAAGCAATATTTTGACTGAAGTTTTGGGTTTCAGAAAGCTGTGTGCACAATGGGTGCCGCATTCGCTAACAATGGAACGAAAACACATTCGAATGCGACTTTCTCAGCAACATTTGGAGCGTTTTCGAAAGGATAAAGTGGGTTATGTGCGTCGATTTATCACTATGGATGAGACTTGGGTCCATCACGATGATCCTGAATCAGAAAAAGAGGCTAAAGAGTGGTGTGAATCTGGTTCTTTGACTCCGAAACGAGTTCGTGTTCAGAAATCGGCCAAGAAGGTGTTAGCATCAGTTTTTTGGGATGCGAAAGGAATTTTGTTTGTGGATTACTTGCAAAGTGGTGAAACAATAAATCCTGAATATTATTGTAACCTTTTAGACCACCTGAAGGAAAAAATTCGTGAAAAAAGACCCGGTTTACAGAAGAAAAAAATCCTTTTTCATCAGGACAATGCACCCTGTCACAAGAGCATTTTGACAATGGCTAAAATCCATGAATTAAAGTTCGAATTGTTGGAGCATCTACCGTATTCACCAGATTTGGCCCCTAGCGACTTCCATTTGTTTCCAGACCTAAAAAAATTCATGCGTAGAAAGCGTTTCTCATCAAATGATGAGGTCATAACAGATGTGGAAGCGTATTTTGCAGCCCTTCCAGATTCTCACTTCAGGGATGGAATTCATAAATTGGAACCTCGTTGAAACAAGTGTATTGATGTTCAGGGAGACTGTACTGAATAACAAAGTGTATTTTAAACCATAAAATTGTGTTTTTCTTATCGAATCACAAAACTTATTGAACAGCCTTGTATACTGTGTCTGCTCTTTACAAACATCTCGACGCTTTTTACAAAGTTACATCATTATTGTAACGTCGGAGTGATGTTACAGTGCGTTAACTTAATGCGACACAACTCGTCTTTGCCTTTTTGAGCATAAGCAGTCAAGTTTACGGGCTCGGGATGGCGAAAGAGTGTTTCAGCCTTATTTTCCTTGGCTTTCCTGAAGGAAAGGTAGTGAAATGCGGGACTAAGTGTCCGTCTAGGCCGAAACTCAGGCCAGCTACGCCGTTCTGGATGAGGATCTAACCATTGATTTATGAATAAAGGTAGTTAGCCAAAAGTCAGGCTAACTCTACCTTTTTGGAAAATAATATACATAAAAAAAAATAGACAAAAGAAAAAAAAAGGTGGAGAGGAAAAAAAATAATGTGATTTACGATATAAGAATTACCTTAACTCACTTTTTATTTGAATACGAATCTCGGTAACTGAATCATCTCTCTCTCTCTCTCTCCCTCTCTCTCTCTCTCTCTCTCTCTCTCTTCGTCTGCTTGCGTGCGCGAGTCTAGCGAAAACTTGGTAGTTTCATGGACGAGTGACGAGTCTTGACTAGGAAGGGGAATAAAAAATCACGGCAAGTCTGGCAAGTCCGTTCTCCACAGGTGGATCTTCCCTTTTTATACATTCATACAGAGATGACTTTGTAGATATCCGATTGCTCGGAATTAGCGTGAGGTGAAGAGGGTGCAGGATGTTCCGGAACTTAGGTGTACGAGGTCTGGCTATTAAATAACGAGACTGCGCGCCTAGAGGGCGCCGTAGAGGGGTGGGGAAAACAACGAGTAGTGCGTTGGGTATCTAGATATCTTGTCTATGCACGTACCAAAACACGTTCTCGTCACTATTATTGTATTTGTGCAGTCGCGGTTTAAAACAAACGTGTTTTTTTCTCGTGCCGAAAACCATGTGTGACCAAAAACAGGAGCAACGTATCAATCTCAAATTTCTCGTTAAATTGAAAAAAACTCCGACTGAGTGCTGTAAATTGTTGCAAGAGCCCTATGGGGACAATTCTCTATCTCGTGCGCGTGTTTTTGAATGGTGTGAGCGCTTCAGTGAGGGCCGAGTGAGCACTGAAGATGACCAACGCCCAGGTCACCCTGTCACTGTTTCAACTCCAGTAACAGTGACCAAAATCAACCAAATTGTGCGTGCAGATCGTCGAATGAGCATCTGGATGATTGCCGAGGCTGTAAACGCCGATAAAGAAACGGTTAGACAAACTTTACACGAGGAATTACACATGACAAAAGTCTGTTCGAAGTTGCTGCCAAAAAACCTGACTCCTGACCAAAAGCTCTTGCGTCAACAGGTCTGCTTAGATTTTCTTGGAAGGTTAAAAAAAGATTCCGGACTGATGAAAAACATTATTACTTGCGACGTAACGTGGATTTTTCAATACGATGTTAAAACAAAGCAGCAATCGATGCATTGGAAGACGCCTGAATCGCCCAGAATCAAAAAAGCAAGGATGTTCAAATCAAAATTCAAGGCAATGTTAATCGTTTTTTTCGACATTAACGGTATCGTGATGACTGAATGGGTTCCAGAGGGTCAGACTGTCAACCAGACTTAATATTTGTCAGTTTTGGCAACACTGCGAAAACGAGTTCGTAAGAAACGGCCCGAGTTGTGGAAGAACAACTCGTGGATTTTGCACCAGGACAACGCACCTGCCCATAACGCGCTATCTGTGAAGCAGTATTTGGCCGGTAAGCGCACTTCAGTGCTCGAACACGCGCCGTACTCGCCAGATTTGTCACCGTGCGACTTTTTTTTGTTTCTGAAGATAAAATCTGCTTTGAAAGGGACCCGATTTGAGTCGATGGAAGCGGTAAAGCAAAAAACGGCAGAGCTCTTAAAGGCCCTCACCAAAGAAGACATCCAGCACTGCTTCGATCAATGGAAAAAACGTATGGAAAGGTGTGTGGCGAGGGAAGGGGAGTATATTGAAGGGGAGCATTCGAATGTAGAATAATTTTTATAATAAAACCCTTTTTCGTAACTAGTCTCGTTATTTAATAGCCAGACTTCGTATTTTATTATTGTCCAAGTCTATTTTTGTAAAATGTTCTCTTAAAGTAATTCTTAGTAGTCCCTGGTAAACGCTTTTAGAACATCGTCCATTCTCAAAAAGTGTACCTGCGTAGATGATTGGGTGCGTCACAGTACTATTGATTTTTATTTCATTAATTATTGTGCTATCTCTAAACTTAAACATTCCGGGTTCTTGCATCTGAGTGCACACGCGCCTACCAATCTCATGTATGTATTCGGCATGACCACGGTTAACCATAGAATTATGGGAGAACATTCCGCAGTAGTAAACTGTCCGCTGTATCTCTACTTTATATTGTATTACATGGGTTTGGGGATAGTTTATTATTTGTAACAATTGTATGTAACGACGGATTACATTTACAGGGCTTATTGGGAATTGGCATTAGCCTACTTCTAGTAGAGATACAGTGGTTATGTTCACGTGTCGTGGTCCACAGTAATAACCAATAAGGCTGTAAATTGGAGCAAAAAGACACAAGAAAATAATTATTTTCGCCAAGTCCATCTGAAAAATAAAGGTAATTTAATTCTACTTCTTTTATTTGTAATCGTCTAGTATTGTTAGTTAGTCATATCTATATATATATATATATATATATATATATATATATATATATATATATATATATATATATATATATACACATATATATGTTTTATTTATTACATGAAACGTGTAAAAATTTCACGTCGATCGGATCACAGACAGCAGAGTTATCGAGGTTAGAGTAAAGTCACTTTGTAATTTGTTTGAAAAATGGAAAAAAGCGAGTTTCGCGTGTTGATAAAACATTGTTTTTTAATGGGTAAAAACACCGTAGAAGCCCAGCGATGGCTTAAAAAACATTACCTGGACTCCTCTCCATCCAAACCAATGATTTGTCGTTGGTATGCTGAGTTTAAACGTGGTCGTACGGACACAAACGATGCGGAACGTTCGGGTAGGCCATTGCAAGCCGTTACACAGGAAAATGTGAGTGAAGTGTTAAAAATTGTAATGAAAAATCGCAAAGTAAAGGTCCGTGAGATTGCAGAAATGACACAGATATCATCTGGAAGCGTATTTACAATCCTTCATGAAAAATTGAGTATGAAAAAGGTTTTTTCCAAGTGGGTGCCGCGATTGCACCAATGCACCATGCCACAAGTCCATGAAAACAATGGCAAAATTGAACGAATTGGGCTTTGATTTGCTTCCCCACCCCCCGTATTCGCCAGATTTAGCCCCCAGCGACTACTGGCTCTTTGCTGATCTCAAAAAAATGCTCCAGAGAAAAAAATTTGGCTCAAATGAGGAGGTCATTGCCGAAACTGAAGCCTATTTTGAAGCAAAAGATAAATCCTTCTATAAACATGGTATAGAAATGTTGGAAAGGCGTTGGAAAGATTGTATCACTCTAAAAGGAGATTATATTGATGAATAAAAATGATTTTTGAAAAAAAATGTTGTTCTCGTTGTTAGTCTCGGAACTTATTGAACGATGTGTTATTATATCAGAGGGGGATTACTTTGAAGGGGTTGTTCTTTATTATTTTACATGTCTTTAACCCCTTTATTGCTCGCTCTTGCTATTTGTGCCCCCTTTTTTTTCATGTTTAAATTCCCGATTTACGTGGGACTTGCGGAGCCGATTTAAATGGACGATCTTATCTCCCTTTTTACACTGTATCTTTACATTATAAGATTTAAGGACCTCTAGTACATAGTGCGAACTGGAATAGTGGTCGCCAAACTTGCCTGGTTTTTGACCGAGTAGTAGGAACACAAAATCTCCTACTTTAAAGTTTTGTGAATTTACCTTTTTGACGTATAGCCTCTTGTTCCGCAGTTTTGATCCGATTAGGTTTTCGTAAGCAAGGTTTTGGATGCCGTTAAGCTGGTTCACTAATTCAGTGATGTAATTTTTATACGTTGGGGACATGTCGCTTGCCTTTAAGGGGTCGCTCGATGGTAACCGTGCCAGTTTCCCAAACAATACCTCGTAAGGTGTGTGTTTGGAGCTTTTCTGCATGCAGGTGTTATAATTTAGCATGGCTATTTCAATCCGTTCATCCCACTCATTGTCTCCATCGGTGTATTGTTTTAGGAACTCACCGAGTGTATGATGAGATCTTTCGAGTGATCCATTCGATTGGGGATGGAAAGCGGTCGTTCTGAGTTTCTTATTCCTAAACCTTTTTGGCGATTTTATTCATCAGGTGACTTAAAGTTCTTTCCTTGATCTGTCAGTATTGCCTTTTAGGTGCTTCAAATAGACAGATGAATTTTTTGATTAGTGCGTCGGCGATAGTAATAGCCAGAGTGTTTTGTATGGGTACGGCTAAACAAAACTTCGATAGTTCATCTTGCATTGTCAACACGTACTCATTCCCTTTCTTGGTAGTCTTAAGGGGTCTTACTATATCCATCGCGATTTTATCGAAAACAGCCCCCGGTGTATCAGTGATTGCTATAGGCTGTTTCGTTTCGAGGCACACTAATTTTTTTAATTGATAGTCAAGGCATTGTTGAATGCGTCGCTGTATGTCGTCTTTTAGATTTTCCCAGTAATATTTTTGCCGGATTCGGTTAAAGGTCTTGGATACTTCTCTGTGACCTCCGACCGATGACTTGTGGAGTTCGTTGAAGACTTCATCCCTCTTGTCAATCGAAACGTTTTTTAATTTTCCAGTGTAGACGAAAATTTTAATGGGGGTATTAGTGAACGTACTTTTAAAAAGACTTAAGATTTCCATCCATTCTAAGTTTTCTATATATATGTTTTTGGCAAAGCTAAACGTTGTTTGGGCGAATTTCTCTAATAGTTCTTTAAAGTTTTTCAAGCCATTTGCGTCAGGTAGACCAGCTGATTCCCTTTTATATATACAGCGTAGAAACATTTGTTTCCTTTACGCCTTTCGCGATGAATTTCTCAGATAGTCAAGTCTTTTACGACGCTAATTTTGTTGTATTCGTGTAGCACTTTACCACCTTTGTCGCAAAAATGTCCGTCCTAGGCCATGAAATAGACTATATTGTCGTTTCTTGTATGCTGCGGCTCCTTTAATTCTACTATGAGGCTGCGGCTCGTTATTTCATCGTTTTCGAAATCATCGGAGGATTCCGTTTCTTCGTCTGACCTTGATATAGGCCTTGCGGGCGTAGCAAAAGATCTAGGTTTCGCAGGTTCGTCGGAGTCGTACTCCTCGCTTTCTTCATAATCAACCTTTTTCTTGGGCTGTGGTGTTCTTTTTCCTACAGTCAGGATAATTTTCTAAATCTTCCTGGATCGTCCCCTAGGTTTTCTAGGTTCCTGAGTCGTCGAGTTGACAGTTGTTCCTTTTTGTTTTCATCGGCAATGGGAGAAGTCTTCTTATGTTGCGCGCGTGTTACTATGTTTATAGCACTCTTTCTCACTGGGCTGCGTGATAGAGCGTCGGCATTTGCGTTTAATTTACCGGGCTTATAGATTATTTTATTATTGTATTCAGATAATGTAAATCTCTACTTCTGGGCTCTCGTGTTGGGGTCGGCTGTTTTAAACCATACTAACGGTTGGTGATCCGTTATTATTGTAAATTCCCATCCATATACGTAGGATCTAAATGTTGTTACGCTGTGCACTATAGCTAACGCCTCTTTCTCAAACACTTCATAATTACTTTCGGCACCAAGCAGCATGCGGGAAGTGTAGGCTTTTAGCCGGTCTTTTCCTATTTCTCCTTGGGATAGGACTCTTCCTACGACGTATCCCGAAGCGTCCATAGTGATTATGAAGAGCTGAGATAAGCCGGAAAATTGTAGTACAGGCGCGTTGCATAACATCTCTTTCAATAATTTCAACGCTTCCTCGGTTTTTTCGTTCCATTCGAAAGTGGTCTCCTTTTTCAGCAGCTTAGTTAGAGGCTTCGAGATGTAGGCGACTCTTTTCATAAATCGCCGATAGTATCCCGCCAACCCTAAGAATCGGCGAACGTCTTTTACGTTCTTAGGCTGCGAAAAGCATCTTACGGCTTCTAGCTTCTTAGGATCAGGTCTTAGTCTTTTTTCGCTAAGCATGTTACCTAGGTATACTTCGCGTTATAAAAATTCTCATTTGTCAATTTGCAATTTCAATTTAGCTTTTCTTAATCTGTCCATTAGTTCGGTTATTTTTCTATGATGTTCGTCTACACTGATTGAGTAAATAACAATGTCGTCTAGGTAAACAAACAATTTTATTCTTTGCAGGCCTTTTAGTAATTTGTCCATCAGTCTTTGGAAGGTAGCGGGCGCGTTTTTCAATCCAAAGGTCATCCTGACAAATTCATAGTGGCCGAATAGCGTGCTAAAGGCCGTCTTATGTGTGTCTTTCGGATCCATTTTTATCTGGTGGAATCCTAACGCCAAGTCGAGCACTATACGCAGTATGTCGGAAAAGTTCCCGAACTTTTGAAATAAAAAATCGAAAATTACATCTAAAGAAATTTATTCCAGTTCACTTTCAACATAGTCCTCTTCTCTAGATATGCACTCATTTGAGCGCTCCATGAGTGATTCGAAGGCTCTCTGGTACTTCTCTGAAGTTATCGCTGTGAGACGCTCGGTGCAAGCCGCTTGAATGCTCGGTACATCTTCAAAAAATCGTCCTTTCAAGGCCATTTTTAGCTTGGGAAATAGGAAAAAGTCGGCTGGAGCCAGATCTGGCGAGTATGGGGCGTGATTGATGCGTGGGATCTGATTTTCGGCGATATAACGCTTCACAATGTTCGAAGAATGAGCAGGCGCATTGTCATCCAGCAAACTCCACGATCCCGGTTCCTTGTACTCGGGCCTGATGCGATTAATCCGGCGCTTCAGACGTTTTAACACCTCTACGTAATACGCAGCATTTACGGTGGTGTTTGGGGGCACGAATTCTTTGTGTATTAGCCTCGTTTTCGTCGGTAACAGCTGTTGACGGCCGACCGCTTCTCTCGTCATCTTCTAACGACTCTCTACCCTTCTTGAACCGACTGAACCACGTGTAAACAGTTGTACGCGACACTACACCTTCACCGTAAGCTGAATCGATCATTTTTTTCGTTTCCGCAAAAGTTTTTTTAAGTTTATAGCAGAATTTAATTGCGCCACGATGTTCAAATTTCTCATCTATCGTAGAGTTTGCACCGGGGTACTAAACACACGTTCACTCAAGCACGTCTATCTCGACAACTAATGAACAGATACTGGTGAAAAAATTTTCAGACACTCCAGAGGGATGTAGCAACATAGTACAAGAGGTGGCGCCACTCGTACAAGCGCTACAAAATAAGTTCGGGAACTTTTCCGACATACTGTGTATAGTATTTGGCTGATCCTACTTGATCGAATATCTCTTCGATATTAGGAAGTGGATATGAGTCGCCTATCGTTTTTTCGTTCGAAGCCCGAAAATTTAAAACCATACGCCATCTGGATCGGCCTTGTGCGTCTGAATTTTTTGGTACGGCCCAAACCGGGAGGTTTTGGGGTGAATTCGAGTTCTTTATGACTCCTGCCTGTAACAAATCGTTTACCTGCCGATTTATTTCGTCTTTTAACGAAAGTGGAAATCGGTATTGTTTGGTGTGGATTGGAATGCCGTTGGTCGTGGGGATTTCATGTGTAATAAGGTCAGTACCCGGAAGCTCATCGCCGGGTAGGTAGAACACATTTTTGTTATTTCTTACTAAATCGACTACGTATGACCTCTCGTAGTCGTCTAGGTGATCGGTACCTAAATAGTCTTCTATGTTTTCCTTAACTTCTGGTTCTTCGAGGGACCCAGGGTCTCCAAAATCGGCGATTGACTCAAGCTGGTAATCCAGATCAGTCGCTATCTCATTTTCCCAGTCAGGTAACTGTTTTAAATAGCCACATTACTGTCATGGTCTTCGTCTTTTATTAGGTTGCTGCAGATGAAATGGCCGATTTAGTAATAAATTTTTAAACAGCTGTAACTTTTTATAAAGACAATTTATTTAATCAAAATAGGTACCAATAGATGCAACACACTTTTTCCAACGAAATACAAGTACATTTATTCCAGTTTTGTAAAAGTCCGAGTTTCTGGTTCGAAGATGTCATATGTCATATGTCATATCATTTGCGCCGCCTTGTGCCGACATAATACACTAAAATTACAGCCAACTTTATGTCATTGTTAAATCAGCCATTTTATCTGCAAGAACCTAATATTATTTCTAAGACATTTCCTTCGTCGTACGTGTCGCTGCGTGCTGTTCCAATTTTAAATGGTCATACGACGCCGTTGCATACTATCAGGCGGTTAGGATAGTCAAGATGCACTCGGAATTTACGCAGGAAATCACAAACTATTACAATTTCTCCCTTCTCCCAACAACGAGATCTCTACTGTTCCCCAGGTAGGTATGATCCTTTTTCCAATTCCTCTTAAGGTATATCTTTCTGATGTATCGATTTCCTCTTCGGGCGGTATTAGACTTGATTTTATTGAATCTATTTCTGACCCTATATCGACTAATAATCTCCCTCCTGTAAAAGTAGGAGGATTAAGAATTTTAAAGAATGGTAAACCAGTTACGTTGCTAGTGATGTTGTGTAGATTTATCGAATGGGGCCGATCTTCGTCATCCCAGATGACCTTAATGTGTTTATTATTTAACGTCATTAGGTTATTTTTGAAGTCCAGTCTCGCTTGGGTAGTTTCAAAAAACTTTGCTCTTAACACTCCGTCGAAAGGGATAGGAAAATTATTGCCCACCACTATCAATTCGATTATAGTTTCCCAAAATTTGATCTTTGCTTTCCCTAGTTCTTCCTCTGTCTCGCCTCCTAGGCCTCGGAGGGTATATCCGTTCTGGTTTTTGAGGTATTTGTGGTCTGGCAAAACATGTGCTTTCAGCACGCTAACTTCTGATCCTGTGTCGATCATAAGAGTGTTGAGGAATTTGCTTTGTAGGAGGTTAAGACTTACGAACGAAATAGTTCTGCAGATTCCTATGGCATCAATTCCCCTCGGAAATGCTCCAGTTCTATTGACAGCGATGAGCGCTCTTGAGGTCGTGGGGTCTCTTAGGAGGCACTCTGCTGGGGGAGACTCCTCTCGTTTTTTGGTTGGTTATATTTCCTCTTTCAACATTCTGTGGTCACATGCTCTTTTATCTGGCAGTAACTGCGAATTGGTACATTTGGCACGTTAGAGAATTTTTGTTGGCGGCAGACCGCTGCTGTATGGCCGGGCGTATCACATTTGTAACAACGTATCTCTGCACTAGGCGCGTTGTTGGTGCGCTTAAGGGGGGAAATCACAGTAAAATTTTAAATTTTTCTAAAAAAATTTTTTTCGCCTAAAAGGTGCTTTAGGGTCTTAAAAATAATATACCAAATGATAGAACACGGCAAAAGTGTCCGAGTGCCCAAATTTTTCATTCTGCAGTAACGCCACTCAGGTATGGTATCTCAGTACTTAAAACTTTAAACGCGTTTTTCTCGAAACCACTTTTTTTAACTCGCCGAAGACATAACTCAAGCGAATCTATACCGATCAACTTGAAATTTTGACAGTAGCTTTAAAATATCTTTCGCCACAGAGCTACGTAGGATTTTTTATTTTATATGGCTTAGTTTTTTTTATCAAAGATTTGATGGCGTTTTTTTTTGTTAAAAATTTAACTTTATTTTTAAACATGCACCATTTTGTGAAAAATCAATACATCAAAAAAATCCTACGTAGCTCGCTAGCTGTTGTTATATGGAAACTAAAAAAATTTGGTTTTTTCTTCCAGGTCAAAAACTAAGGAGTCTACGTCTTCGGCCATCGACACGCTTTTAAAAATAGGCGCTTTGGGGCATATGCTGCGCAGCCGCCATTTTAAAATATTTTTTATTGAAAAAATTACATTTTGTACTTTTTTAGTATTGCTATAAAACCCACTTCACAGATTTTTGATTGATACTTTTATTCAGCCAAAATTAATTCCCGAAAATATGCCTATTTTTTTGTGTGCTACTGTGATTTCCCCCCTTAAAGCAATTAAGCGCTGAGTGTTCGGGCTTATTTCATAAGTGACAGATGTCAACTACGCGCTTGTTCTTGTTACACTGCGCCACCGTGTGTCCCTTTCGTTCACATATTTGACATACTATGTCATTACGGCAGAAGCTGGCAACGTGGCCCGGTTTTCCGCAAATTTGGCACGTTTTTACTTTGAGAAAACAAGTTTCCTCTGAATGCCCTGGCTTGCTACAAAATGGGCATATCGTTAACCTGTTTGCTCGCGATTCGAATCGGATGCCTTCCGATCTTTTCGGTTCCAGTTTTGTGACTTCTTCGCTCGTATAATAGAAACCCTTTTTATGAGGTCGCTGTTTATCGCGAAGAGCAGTTTTAGAGGCGATTTGTCTTTCGGCCAGTATCGCGTTTTTCACAATGTCTGAGATATTGTTTGTCGCCTTCTTTCTGTTCTCTATCTCGGATTTCAGGCCTTGCTGAAAGCACTATATTATGTGTGCTTCTGTCTGTGTTCTGAATTCAGGATCGCGGGCGCCGGTTTCTATTTTATGAGCCTCATTAATTAGGGCTCCCAGGTCCCACATACGGTTTGAGAAGACGATGAAATTTTCGTTGTCCCGCTGAAAATTCATTTCCGAGTTCACCCAAAAGTTGTTGTTCGGTTTTGATGCTGGCATATATGTCCTTGAAAAAGTCTTTTAAAGATTCGACCGTCGAAAATGATGATCCGAAGATCGCGGCACGAGCTTCTCCTTTTATTTTACTTCTGATCAATCTAACCATATTCGATTCGTCATAGGGCCCTAGTATCTCCCTGGCTTCATTGCATCCTTCTAAAAATTTGCTCAATGGAATATTTCTTCCATTAAATTCAAGGACTACACTGAGGGCGTCCTTTAATGATATTGGAAAGATCGGTTTCTGATCTTCATCTTCCATCCTTCTCCTACTAATTGTAAGTCCTGGTAAATTTCCCCTTGATTCGGTCATTTTTGGTTTTGTCTTTGTTTTAACGTTTAGATTTCTTGATGGATCTGGAGTTAGTGTTCCTGGGAGAGATACGTTACGGCTTGTATCCAACCTATGGCCTGAAGGAGAACGTGACACCATCGACTTGTTACAAAAAGGATCTATAGAGTTGACCTTATCTTGTTTACTCCTTGCGAGCTGCTGTCTTGTTTGCCTCTTATTCGTCATCGGTTGCTCGGGTACTTCGTAGCCTATGTAATTCCTCGGTTAATTCGTATAGCCGCTCTTAAAAAAAAAATTTCAAATCAAGTAGCAATAATTCAACTTTTGCGAATAACCTCTGAGGGCTCTTTTAAAAAGCACGGACTTGGCATGCAATTTTATCGTTATTTTTTTTTATTCTTTTTTAGTATTTTTCCTATTCTTCTTTTTTTTTTTTGTTATATCTCTTTTAATTTTTGTGTAGTTTTTTTGTTTTTTTTTTTATTTTTATTTTTTCTTTATTTATTTTCGATTCTTGTGTATTTCTTTTATTTATTATTTGTATTATTTATTTATTTATTTAAACCTTTAAATTAATTTTTTTATATATATCTTTTGGTTTATTTGCTGGGGTTTCTTTTTTTTTTAAACGGTGTCCTCCTCTCGGGTAGGTTTGACACTGATCCGACTGAGTGAAGTCAAATGAAAAGAAGAGAAGGAAAAAGAAAAGAAAAAGAGAAGAAAAAATTAAATATTCGATACAAGTGACTTTACTTCTATCAATAAAGCAAAAATTTATCAAAAGTCAAACAAAAAAAATTGATCTAAAACGCAGTTAATTTAAAAAAAACAAAAAGAAAAATAAAAGAATGAAGACAAAATTTTGGTTAATTATGAGCTTGGGAATTCGGATTGACGGGTAAATAATTAGCCTTGTACAAGCGAAAGAGTTTTTTTTTCGAAATTTTCTGATTGCAAATCGCCGATTCGGCTCAACGTTGCGTATATTTCTTTCTATCTCGTCTTCTGTGCTCGCCTTCTTTTTCTTCGGGATTTTATAATTTTGTGTCACCGCATGGATGCAGGCGGTGCAGAGGCCCGGGAATTTGCCGTGCCGACAGCGCAACGACTCGATCCTCTCGCCCAGGGTCAGAGGCGGCTTTGGAGGCTTGTTTTGCTGTGCGGCGAATGCCTCCAACCTCTGGATACGTTCCGCGCGTTTCTTCTCGTAAGTCTTCCCTGTAACCCAATGCTGTTGGCGAGCTTTCTTGAGCGCCCGAAAATAGCGCTTCCGCTACCGCAAGTTGGCGTTCTTTTTCAGGGGAGGGAGTTTCTTCTACTCAGCCTCTACGTACCCTGAAGTGAAGTATCCTTGATTTTCCGTAAGCTCCTTGAAGGGGTTGGTGTTCACTGGAGAGGAGAGAAAGGGGGTATAAGAGAGGGAAAAAAAATATACAAAAAAAAAATTAATATATAATTAAGAGAAGTAAGGAAGAAAAAGAAGAGAAAAAGAGAAAAAAATTGCGTCACAGGGTTGACGATTTCAATTGTTGGATAGCTTCAATGAGGCTAATTGCGAGGTGAGGTCCGTTATATTATCTTGGGTTCTACAAACCCAGTCACCTACGATAGTTAAGTTTTCACAAAGGTTTGCTAGTTCTCGCCTAACTTCGGCGAATTTTCCTCCGGTAGTCTTCCTGTCTTTGAGATAGCTTGCGGTGAGTCGCCCTAGGAACTTCCTGACCTTTCGCTGCTTCTTGATTAACCCAACCGTTTTGCAGTGATTTCCGTAGATCTACTCAATATTTATTCTTACTTGTCCGCGCTGCGAGAAATGTTCGACTATTAATTTGTTGACCACCGCATTGGTTTCTCCCAGCGTGGCTCGAGCTTCTCCTACCGTCCTCTCTAAGGAAATTACTCGGTCGGTCACTTCATTGAGCAACTAATATACATTATCCTGGCTCAGTTCCTGTAGTTCAGTGGGATCATCTATGGTAATATATGTGTGTTTATTATTCGTTCATTATTCCTCTCCCCTTCTTCTATTCTCTCTGTTACGTGACGTAAAAAAAAAATAATAATTAAATTAATATACATATGTTTTAACGCCACTTGGGATCAGGGTTGGCGTACAAATGCAGGGGGAAACGGGCGGGTTGCTTGCTAGTACAAGTTAAAACAACCAATTAAAATAGATACGGACAGATACGTTTATTTGAACTAAAAATTAACTAAATACAAAAATGATCGCGTTTTTTATGCGAGCACAGGGCGCCAGCTACACTCGTGTATCGCTGTTTCTAGCGTGGCAATTACGTCCTCACGGCTAGCTTACGGATAGAGCGGTCGCGGGCATACAACAGCTAAATTTTCCCAAAATGGCGCGTAGCACGCGTCGCGGTCGCACACACACAGCCGGGGAGGAAACTGGATGATTCGGAGACGGGATGCCTCCTGGCAACTACCACTGCACCTGGGTGCACTTACCAGATATTCTACAACACTCTCGACTACAAAATGAACGATCCGCCTGCTTGTACACGCTCGTCTTTATTTTTTTTAAACGCGAATGCGGAGTCGAACGACGAAGGCTAATGATCGCGACTATGGCACCGAACGGAGTGTCAACTGCTCGCTAATATCGTGACTTCTCGCTAAAACGGACCCGAATGGAGTGAACGAGAAGCTCCTGCGTGGCACTTCCGCGAGCGCGGATTTTGAATAATCGTTCTGCGCCGGCGCAACGTACGTGTAAAATACGTTATGCGACGTAGCCACCGCGCGCGCTCAGCGCTGTCGGCAGTTAACATTACCGCGCGCTAGCAGCGCGCGTCTAGGTTATCCGCTCGCGAGTGCCAGTGTTGTTCTATTTTCTCTGGAGCAGCGAGAATCTACATCCGATGTCCAGGAAGTCCAGGTAAGTCGACGCGTTCCATAGCTGGTAGGCTTCGACTCATTTGTCTCTTCTCTTTCTTTTCCAGGTGCGGCAGCGCGGCGGATCAACAGCTGACGAATCGAACGATGAGTGGCGGAGAAAGCGAAGCGGCAGTGTCGAGGACAGCGATGGCTTGCTAGCAGCGGCAGCAAGGTAACACTCCTAGACAATTCCAGGTACCTCATTACTTATACGTAGATGCGGTGCTTAAATGTCTTTGCTTGCCTCCTAACCTCCTCTTCCAAATTCCTATGATGTTGTGTGGCAGCTTGTACTTCCCTTCCAAGGTGCAGCTGCTACTATTATTTTCGTCTTCTTTTAACTACTGTCTGGGAGGCTACATGTACGGGAACCATTACAAGGACAGGGAGAGCTTGAGAAGGAATCCTGCTGCAGTGTGTGCGAGCACTGCCATCGATTAGCCATGGGCTCCTGAGACTGGCTCCTCGCTGGAGCCTTACTTGAGCTCCAAGCCCATGTACCTCGGGAAGGTATTGTATGCACAGCCCTGCGTGGATGTTAGTTAGGGCTAAGCGTGGCAGTCCTGCGAGACTGCCAAGATTGTAAAAGGGGGAGGTATCGCAGGCTACGAGGAGGCTTACAAGCTATGCTTTGGCCTCCTCATGTGACTAGTGCAAAAACACCACGTCACAACTCCCCCCCACCAAACGGTGAATATGGGGGAAGTGAAACGACTTCATATTCACTGTTTGATCCTAACTGGGATCGAACTTGATTGCATTCGCCTAGCGCTTTCACCTAGCCTAAGGTGAGCGGTCTCACCTATAACGGTGTAGGTGTGTGGCAGGACGCCGTTGCACGGACATCGTCTTTTGCAGCGTGGCTCATCTGCGTCGGTGTTCTAGCTAAAGCGTACGGGTGCACGCGGGATTACTAGGCGAACTCGAGTCTAAACGAGCAATACTAGCTTGTCGGTTATTTACGCGACTGGCTCGTCTCTTGGGCAAAAATACAAAAAAAAAACAAATGAAATTAAAAAAAAACTATTATCGTTACGCAACTTGTCCTAACGACGCGGTCTCTTATAAGCCGCTCCAACATCTAATACCACTTGTACCAAAATAAATAAAATACTTAAAATTAATACACGCATAATTTAAATAAGAAGGAACAGGTAAATAAGATAGCTAATAATTTTAATCATACCGTGCTTACCTGGTGCAGTAGCGGTATTATTCAACAGCCGCATTGCTGTTCGATAAATAAAAAAAAGAACAAATTGGTTACCTTGGTGACCCACTACCAGTGGGCGGTTATAGTAAACATGCTGAGTTTACTCGTTGCCTCGTCGGAGAGTGGTTTGTAGCAGGATGCGAGTGCGGCATGCAGCTGTGGCTCGTTGGTGGCACAAGCGATTCGCGCCAACGCGGGTAATAATAATAGCATTAAAACAAAAAAAAAAATGAAGGAGGGCGAGTAAAACAAAAAAAAATAAAAAAAAATGAGAAAAGAAAAAAAAATCATGCTCTGCTGGCTTGGGTGCTTTGTGGCAAAACCAAAACAAAAAAAAAAGATAAATTAGAAAAAAAAAACAACCAAAACAAAAAAAACAGGGGAAGCAAGAGAAATCAAAAAAAATATAGCATGCAGTAGGCTGGCAGGATTAGCGGGATAGGCAATGGGGGTAATTAAGTACGCTAATTGACTAAATATGAACTATATTATACAAAAAAAATACACAAAAAAAGCGGTGGCGATAGAATTCAAAACAACTGTTAATTGAAATAATAGAAATTAAAAATAACGAAAAAACTAGAACTACTTATAACTTATATATTAGGCTTAAAACTAGACTTAAACTACGCGAAAAAGAAAAAAAAAACTAATCCAAACACAAAAAAAAAGAAAAAAACAACTATTGTTCGGCCTCGCGCCCACGGCGCAAGTGCGCCTCGATGCGCTGGTTGACGTGGCGCTCATACTCTCGCTTGCAGGCGCCGCGCGGGCATTCAGGGAGTGGTACTCCGGGGTTGCCACAAAATATACAAATACTCTTCGGGGTTGGGGGCACCCGTTGAAACTGCGGCTGTCGACGCCACAGTTCCAATACCCACGCCGCCAAGTGCCGTGCTCGGCGGGTGGGCGCATGTCGGCTGGGGTGCACCCGGTGGACGTTGCGGAGCGGAGTGGCGGCGTGGTCTGCGTCGCTATGTTTGCCGTTTGGGGTCGCGGCATAGCCAGCGGGACGATGCGGCCGCGGTCCCGCACTTCGGGTGGACGATCTTACCCCGCACGGGGTAGGGCGGGCAGGATGGGGTGACGTGCTTGGCCCAGGCGCGAACCCGCTTCAACCGCGCCTCTACTACCGCCAGACGTGTGGCGAGGTCCCTAACCAGTTGATCAGGCGGAGGCGGCCCCAGTCGCCGCAATCGCTACCGTACTGGTAGTATCGGCGAATGACGGCGGTGGCGTTAGCGGGAGGTCCTGGTCCTCCAGCTGCGGTGACGCGGGTGCAGGCGGTGGCGGTGGCGGCAAATCTTCCTCGGAACCGCCAGACCCACTAAACGGTCCTTCCTTTGGCTGCTCCGGCTCTTTTGATATTTCTATAGCTGTGGACAAAGGAAGGTGGTGATTAGCGTTGCGTGGCGGTACGTAGCGTTTCAAGTCACCTACGTGGACTTTGGTGCGCTTATTCGAGTTGACATCTTCGACGAGGTAGACTACCTGTGAGAGTACCTTGACGATGGTGCCATTTTTGCCACGAATCCTTCTCCGGCAGAGAACAGGTGGTGTTGGCGGCGGCACACTAAATCGCCTACTTGATATTTAACGTCGCGTCGACGGCGGTTGTAGTGCGCTGATTGTTTCGCGGTCGCTTGCTCGATGTGTCTCGTTACTAGGTTGTGTACCGCGGGTAAGCGGGTTACACGTTCGAGCCATTGTTCTGCATCGGGCGGCCGTACAGGAGCGAGATGTTCGAGATGCTTGCGGAGAATCATGCAGGGTTGCGGCTTACGGCCGAAATTGAGGAACGCCGGGGAGAATTTGGTCGATGAATGCACCATACTGTTGAGTGCGAAGGCGAATTCATTAAGATGCATATCCCATTCGCGGTGGTCTTTTCTGAGAAAACTATTAATCATCGTACGCAAATTTCGATTAACGCGTTCTACGGGGTTGGCCTGCGCATGGTACGGAGGAATGGTGAACTGCTTCAGTCCGTACTGCTGCAGCCGCTCAGTTACCGTTTTGTTCGCAAATTCGGTCCCATTGTCCGTGAGCAGTACCTTGGGGCAGCCCCATCGGTTTATTATTAAGTCGTCGAACGCTTGCATTACACTCTTCGCTTCAGCTTTTCGTAACGCGCGGATTTCGATATAGCGCGTGAAAAGATCCTTGAACACTATTGCATAGTGGTGTCCTCGTTTCGACGGTGGTTTCGGCCCGTTCACGTCCGCAGCAACTACCGGCCACGGTCCATCAACGTATCGCTCCCCCATCAAGCCAGCTGGTGCTTGCTGCAATACCTTGTGCGCTTGGCTTTCTTGGCAAACGCGTACGTAGCGACACGTATCGTAGTAGATGCCAGGCCAATAATAGTAGGTGGCGAGCCGCGCATACGTTTTCTTCACACCGAGATGGCCCGCCTGTAGTGTATCGTGCGCTTCAGACAACGCTTTAGCGCGGTCGCCCTGCGGTAATACGAGTTTCTACGCGTCGAGATCCGGTACTAACAGGTCAATCAGCTGAATCGGCCGGTGCACGTATAGCAGCTCGTTGTCAATACGCCAATCAAGAAATAGGTGCGGGTGGGTGCGAACAGCTACAGTCTGTCAAGTAAGAGCGTGGTCGACTTCACCGACAGGTAATGTAAGATTTTACTCTAATTCTTTCGCGAGCCGATAGAAGAAAGCTTTGTCCTTGATGCATTGTCAACAAAAATTCAGTTGTCGTTGATCTTTTAAAAGAGAATCACGTTAAACGCCATGAGTGCTAAGTACGCGTCGCGCTACGAGGCTGTGTTCCTTTGCATCCACCCGAAAGGTCCCAAAATGTCGCAATCATCGGCTGCTAAATATATGAGAAAGTCAAAGGCATTTGTACAGAAGTGGATACAGCGATATAAAGTTGCTAAAAATGTCGATGATTTACCAGAACGTGGCTCAATAGGAAAAGTGAACAAAAAAGATGAAAAAAGAATAGTGAATCTGTTTTCGCGGAATCCTGCTTTAACACTGCGGCAAGGACAAGCAAAATTAATGGCAAAAGGTTTCGATGTATCCTACGAAACTATCCGAACCCATCTTCGTACTTATCATCTGAAATGGCGCAACACAATGAAGAAGCCTCTGTTGACTGAAAAACATGTGACAAAGCGACTCGCTTGGGCGCATGAGAATATTGATAGAGATTTTGAAAATGTCATTTTTACTGATGTATGTTCTATATGGGCACGTTCTGTCCTCACGCGAGCCTGGTCAACTTCCACCAATAGGCTTGTTCAGCGGACCGTAAAACATGGAATAAAGGTGCATCTTTGGGGCTGCTTCTCAAAGCATGGATTCGGCACTTTGCACCTCTTTACTGACAATCTAAATGCCTAGAAAATGATAAAAATCTACAAAAAGGCTTTACTGTCAAAAAATGAAGATTGGATTCGGCAGGAGAACAACGATCCTAAACACCGCAGCAAGCTCTGTACTCAGTGGAAGACTCAATCTGGCATCGTTACATTGGATTGGCCGTCGCAGTCGCCCGATGCAAACCCTATTGAAAATGTGTGGGCATATATTAAACGGAAGCTTCGTGGAAGACGCACATACACTTTGAAGCAGTTGTCTTACGAAATTCGTTGGATCTGGAGATCCTTGCCACTAGAATACGCCGTCAAATTAGTAGAAAGCATGCCTCGGATATGCCAGGCAATTATCGACGCCGGTGGTGACTGGACACATTATTGACCGAATTGCATCATTGTTTGTAATGTGTACAATGTATATATAAATATGAAAGTTTCATCAAATAAATTTTTTTATAAATTAACACGACCACGCTCTTACTTGACAGACTGTAGCAAGCGTCGTTGATACCATTTATCGTCGGTGTGCACGGATGGAGCTACAGCGGCGGCTTCTACGTTATTTTCAAGCGCACGGGAAAGTGCGTCCGAAGCAGTGCGAGAGAGTCGCCTTCTCTCTCGCACCCGCAGTATATACGGCGTGCGCGAGTGGGAGAGGCCTTTCTCTCCCACCTGAGTAGGATCAGTTCGAGAGAGTTGTGTTCTCTCTCGCACTCGCGTAAGGCTAGGCGCGCAAGAGTGGGAGAGCGCTTTCTCTCTCACTCCTACGGCGTAGTAGGGGAGACTCGTTGTCTCTCTCGTACTCGCAGTAGACGCGGCGTGCCGGAGTGGGAGAGCACTCTCTCTTTCGCTCTGACGGGCTCCGTGCAAGACAGCTATCTTCTCTCTCGCACTCGTACGTTAGACGGCGCGCGCGAGTGAGGGAGGCCTTTCTCTCTCACTCTTATAGGCGTAGTGCGAGAGACGTTCGTTCTCTCTCGCACTCATATCGTGCGTTGTGCGCGGAAGCCTTTTCCACATAGTATAACTAGCCTTATTACCTGTGCTTCTCGTACTTGCTTATTATAATTTCTTTTTATTGTTTCACTATATTTTTGTTTATAGTGTATTAAATTATTAAATTATTTTATTTATTTTAAACGGCTTTTCTTCTTTTTTTAGACTTTTTTATTTCCTTTCTTTTCTTATATATTATCATTAATTTTTTTTGTATTTTTATAATTTTATATTATTTAAAGATAAAACCTTTAAATTCTTTTTTTTATATTTATAGATCTTTTTATTGATTCTATCTGTTTTCTCTTTTATTTTTTTTTTTTTTTATCTCTTGATTTTTATTATTTTTGCAAAGAGGAGCTTACAGCTCTCTTCCCGAATACCGCCCTCTCCGAGATTTCAACTAGGCAGGCGAGGACGACACACGAGCCACGCAACGACGATCGCGTGGCGTTGCAACGGGTAAAATGGGTCCAACGGACGGCTTCTCGTGCCCGGACCCAGGAGCAAAGTCGTCCGAGACTTTAGCTACCTAAAAGGGGGCGCAACGGGCAAATTTTCTCTTTTCGCGAATTGCGCGTCCCCCGAGGCTAATTGCTCCAGTGGCAGTTAACCTTAAAACTGCCACCCCGTTACAGTATTAAGTGTATGTATTATTTTTTTAATTTTTTTTTAGATTTCCTCAATAAGATTATGATTATTTAACTGTTGATGTTTATAACGGTTTTTTTCTTTTTATGTATTTCTTATTGGTGAAATCTTTATAAAAATAAAAAATTTGTGTGTTTAAAAACTTTATGTATACAATATAGAATTATCAAATGTTTTTTTTACCTATTTGTATATTCTTTCTATTCTTTTTTATATGATATTTTTGAACACAGTTAAGTGAAGGAATGAAAATTGTGTATGTATATTTGTTTAAAAGATAATATTTGCTTCTGTTTTTCTGAAACCTAGAATTTCAAGTAATTAATACAATAATTTAAAATACGATTCATAAGAATATTGTAACGTTGATATGTACACCGCCGTTTTTTTTTATTTTTTCATATTCTCTTATTCTCCTTCCCCCTTTTATCTGCTATATATTGTATAACTTAATCATAAATTATTTGAATTTAGTATTTATTTAAATTTAATATTATAATATTAGTTATTTAAGTTAGGTGTAGTAAAAAGAAATCCATTATTTTTGCATTAAATTGAAGGTTTTATTTAGCATAGATAGAATGATACGATTTAGGTCAAGTATGCACCGTTTTGTTCGATAACTTGTTGCCATTTTAAAGGTAATTTCATAATGCCCCTCTCGCAGAAACCCTTGTCCCTATTGTCAAAAAACTGGGACAGTCGGTTTTCACAATTTTCTCTTGAGGCGAATTTTTCACTTGCAAAATCATTCGTCATAGACAGGAACAGGTGGTAATCACTTGTTGCCAGGTCCGGACTATAAGGTGGATGTATAAGAATTTTCCAACCAAGCTCCCGGAGCTTCTGGCGAGTCACTATCGATGTATGCGGCCTGGCGTTGTCCTGATAGAACACAATTCCTCTTCTATTGGCCAAAGCTGGCCGCTTCTGGGCGATTGCTTCTTTCAGACGGTCCAATTGTTGACAGTATAGGTCCGAAATAAGAGTTCGGCCGTAGGGAAGCAGCTCATAGTAGATGATTCCCTGCCAGTCCCACCAAACACAGCAAAATTTTCCATGACTGTCAATCCTCGCTTGGCCACCGTTTGCGCCGGCTCACCGCGATTTGACCACGACCGTTGTCGCTTGACGTTGTCGTAAGTAACCCACTTTTCATCACCAGTAACCATCCGCTTAAAAAATGGATCGATATTGTTGCGATTCAGCAGCGATTCAGCAGATGGAAATTCGGTCCATGAGGTTTCTTTGCGATAACTCGTGTAGCACCCATACATCGAACTTTTTTTTGTATCTAGCCTTATTTAAGTGGTTCCAAACGGTTTTTTGTGCAATGTTTAGTTCCTGGGCAATCGAAACAGTGCTTACGTGACGGTCAGACTCGATGATTTCCATTATTTTATCGACATTTTCGATAATTGGCCTTCCAGAGCGTGGTGCATCTTTGACGTCAAAATTACCGGAACGGAATCGACGAAACCAAAATTGCGCGTTGTTGGCTGTTACAGTATCAGGACCATAAACACTATTCACATTTTTAGCTGCCTGGCTTGCGTTTTCGCCTTTATCGAAGAAAAACTGTAAAATATGGCGTTTTTTCTCTTTGTTGGTGTCCATCTTTGACGCGTGCTAAAAAAATACTGAGTCAAGTAATCACAAAACTGTATCAAAAGTTTCTTTAGTACGAAATCTGATCTTTCTAACGCCATCTAGTGTAACCTGATCGCACTTTTACAACGGGAGATACAGACTACTAAAGCCATCTATTGGCAAAATAATAGATTCCTTTTTACTACGCCTAATATAAATTATTTAAAATATATTTATGTTTTTTTTTTTTAATTTAGTTATTTAAGATAATTATAATTTATTTAAGTTTAATTGAACGAATATATTTATATTTAAGTAGTAAGCTATTTTATATTAAGTTATTTGTGATAAGGCATTCTTCTCTCTTTCACATTCCAACCCAGTAAAAAGTTCCAGAAAGTATCATTTACGAACTGCGCGTGGCAAACTGCAAACGCTGCACCAATTCTCACAATCGATAATGCGAAAATTGCGGATTCCGATACATCTTTATTCGGAAGTTGATGAAAAACTTTCAGGTGTAAATCAAGATAATGAACCTGGCGACGGCGAAGAAAAAAATCACTCCCTCGGACTCTCCGATGCTCTCAGACTCGGAGTCGAATCCAAGTCGCTGCTGTTTATACAATTTCATACTACAACCTGAGAAGAGAGAGAGAGAGAGAGAGAGAGAGAGAGAGAGAGAGAGGGAGAGGAAGGAAGCTCCTTGAGTTCTCTTCTTCGCGCACATTTCGGCCAGCTGGAAAGAAAATTTTATTGTGCTACCTTGTTGGCGCGCACGTATTTTTTTTCTATTTTTTTTTGTTTTTAAACTTTTCCTATGAGTTAGCGAAAAAATGGCCCACTTCCTTTATTTTCTACTTTTTCCCTTTTTTCTCATTTAGCCAGGAATATTCCCTCTTTTCCAAACTCTGGGCCTATGTATAGACCTGAATTTTTCGCTTTCTTTAGTTTCGTTTTTTTTTCTCCGCCTCATCAGTGTCGTAGTGCCAAGTTTCGTGTTTTTATTTGAAGAAAGAAAAAGAAAAAGAGAAAAAATTGGGAGTAGTTTCTTTACATCCTTAACTTCTTTGCCTCTTTCCAACGAGTGGAGATTCCGTCTTTGGGAGGCTTTTGTTGCTTGACGTATTTCGGCTTACGAAATACTTCATTATTTAAATACTATTTCTTAGAGCTAATATCTATTTTTCTTCATGACACTGTAAGTCTTTTTTTTCTTTTTGTTGAAATATAAAAGAATAAATTTAAGTTGAAAGATTGAATAAGAAGAGTGGCAATGTATTGTAGTACAATAAATCTACTAACATTGCAACGTATGTATTGGGTAATGAACCGCTGAAATAGCGGAAGGAGCTAAGTGGACAATGTATGTACATAATATAAGAAACTGAGAAGCACCGGGAAATACAGTCGGAAGTAAGTCGTCAGTCGTCGTTGTAAGCATGGAATCGCTGCACGTAAGTTAATTGTAACCCGATTTATCAAATTAAGATTTATAAAATAAATTATCGAGGAACACTTTATTTCTCAACACTACTTTGCAATTGTTTTATGTGCATACCTTTCTGTAAAAAATTTTCTTCATAAAATTCATTTTAATCTATTAATTTCTCTCTCATTCTTCCATTTCTTTTTAGTTTCCATGCTTTGCCGCCGCTGGATTTTTCCGAACTGTGTTATTTGCCCGTCGTGAAAAGGTATGTATTTTATCTTTCTTTTCTTTATTTAGTCATTTATTAGTAAAAAGTATTTATCATTTTTTTTCTTTATTTTTCAGCTCTCCTCTTTCTCTGTTCCTTGGCTGTACCTGTGATTTACTACTGTGATCAAAAAGTAAGGTGAATTTGTTTTATAAAATGTAAGTTCTTTATTTATATTTCCAAATCAATTTAAGCCCCTTCAAAGTAATCCCCGTCCGATGAAACGCACTTTTGCCAATGCTTTTTCCAGTCCTCGAAACAGTCGGAATAGTCTTTTTCCGGTATAGCCTTCAACACCTTCTTCGATTCGGTTTTTATCTCCTCAATCGTGTTAAAACGGCGTCCCCGCATTGGCCTTTTGAGTTTGCTGAATAGCCAGAAGTCGCATGGAGCCAAATCAGGCGAATATAGTGGTTGCGGAACGATATGAGTCGAGTTTTTGGCAAAAAAGTCGCGAAGAACCAATGCAGTATGACATGGTGCATTATCGTGATGAAGGAACCAAGAGTTGTTCGCCCATAATTCCGGCCGTTTCAGACGAATAGCTTCACGCAAACGACGCATAACGCTCAAATAATATTTTTTGTTGACAGTTTGGCCCGGGGGAAGGAATTCATAGTGCACCACACCACGATAATCAAAGAAAACTGTCAAAATGACCTTGATTTTCGATCGACTTTGCAGTGGTCTTTTCGGTCTTGCTTCACCTTTTGCATGATAATCGCTGGATTAGTCGGTGGTTTCAGGGTCGTATGCGTAAATCCAAGTCTCGTCTCCAGTAATGATGCGTTTCAAGTAGTCCTGATAGTCAGGCAGCAAAGTTTCACACACATCAACGCGACGTTTTTTTTCCAAAAAATTGAGCGATTTTGGCACCAATCGAGACCTGACTCGTTTAAGACACAAAACATCCTTCAAAATGGTTTTGGCTGAGCCAAATGATATTCCAACACTATCAGCGACGTTTCTAATTGTCAATCGACGATTTTCAAGCACCAAATCTTTGATTTTTTGGACGTGGCCCTCGTCGGTAGACGTTGATGGTCGTCCAGAGCGCGGTTCGTCTTCAACGCGTTCTCGGCCCTCTTTTAACTTGTTGTACCACTTATAAACATTTTTTTGTGCCATAGTTTGATCACCAAAGGCCTTCTGCAACATTTTAAACATGTCCGCACAAGAATATTCGTTCCGCAAACAAAATTTGATGCAAGTTCTTTGCTTAACAAAATCACCTATTGTAAAACTCGAAAAATTCACTTTTGGTTGTTTACAAAAACACGTGTAACTCGGAGATAATTAAACCTTTTGACAAACAGACGCTTGGCTAATGTTATAGACAGTCCTACTAGCCTAGGAAAAAAATTTACCTGCCTTCCTAATGCCCGGGAGTTTTAAATAACAATTTCACCTTACTTTTTGATCACAGTAGTATGTCACTCAATGCAGGCGACTAATTAGTAAGTGTAGCCTCACTTACTTTCCTTCTTCTTATATGTACGAGGGCGGTTTAAATATGATGGAGACAAACGCTGTAGATGGCGCGCATGTATGTTTTGAAGGTCGTGGCTTGAGTATGTGATAGTTGGGTCCCTTACGAACAGTGTGGCATAGTTTTTGTCGGGAGTGCATGTTTCTCGCGCGTGCTACGACCATGAGTGAACGTCAAGTGCCGACCGCCGTTGCGCAACGTATTGTCATCCGTTTTTTAGTGTGGGAAGGCTTTAAAAACACGGAAATTTTTCTGCGTTTGCGAAATCAGTTCGATAGTGAGTGCCTGAGTAGGGCTGCTGTGTTTAAATGGGCTAAAGCATTTAAGGATGGTCGTGAAACCGTCAAGAATGAGCCGCATGATCGTCGCCCGCGAACCAGCATCACACCAGACAACATTTGCCGCGTAGAACAACTCATTTTGGAGGACCGTAGGATGAATGTTCGAGACATTTCGGCTAAACTCGGCATCTGTATTGGTAGTGTAGAGTCTATCATCCACGAACACCTTCAATATCGCAAAATAACGGCGCGATGGGTTCCTTAACTGTTAAACTTCGAGCAAAAATTCACGCGGTTGGAAGTTTGTCGCCGCTTGCTGACGGGATACGAGGTGAAGGGGGACGGTTTTTTAACGCGAATCTTCACTACAGACGAGACATGGGTACACTATTACACTTTCGAAAGCAAGGTGTCGTCTAAAGAGAGGAGGAAGAAGTAGGAAGGGGCGCCAGTCAAAGCGAAGACAATCAGGTCCGCGGGTAAGGTTATGTGTACTGTGTTCTGGGACCGGCGGGGCGTGCTGTACGTCGATTTCTTGCGCACCCAACGGTCCAACAATGCTGCATACTACTCTAACCTTCTGAAAACACACGTGAAACCCGCTTATCGCTCGAAACGGAGGAGCATTCCAGCACGAAGTGCGATTCTCCAGGATAACGCGCGCCCTCATACCGCGCGTCTCACGCTCGATACAATATCGAAATTGGGGTGGGAGGTAGAGGAACACCCCCCCCCCCCTCACAGTCCGGATTTATCACCCTGTGACTACCACATATTTGGACCACTGAAAGAAGCCCTCGGAGGTCAAAGATTCAACATCGACGACGAGGTAGAGGAGTTCGTGCGCACATGGCTGTCTGAGTTGCCCAAGGAATTCTTCGATACCGGCATCAAAAAGCTTCCGAAGAAGGTGGACAAAATGCGTAACTTGTAAAGGGGAGTACCTAGAAAAACTGTAAATTTTTGTAAATTTTTTCGATAGTAAATAAACTTGTCAGAGCATTTGTCTTGATCATATTTGAACCGCCCTCGTATCTATTGGATCAAACAATTACTTCAAATACTGAACATGTCTCGAAGAAGACGTTTGCAAGTTCGTGACTTACAAGATGTTGTATTTATGGAGGATGAAGTACACCATCAGAATCATGTAAACATAGCTTTCGTGCCGGAGGCAGGTGATTCGTCGGATTCTAATGCGTCAGACTACGCAGATGGTGGTGAAGTATGCTCAAGTACATTTTTACCATATGGATCATTCGAGCAGATTATAAGTAGTTATAATAATACCCAAAAAACTTTAGAACCTAATCATGAATATTTGTGGAAATAGGGTTTACATCAATACAATGACCCTAAAGCGTCTGACGATTATTTTTTGCATGAAAGTATTGCCCAGAGACTCAAACACATGAATTGATATGACCTTTTCTATTTATTTTTTTCAGAAACCATAAAATCACATATCATTGAAACGACTAAGAAAAACGATTACGAATTATCAGACGAAAATCTTGACAAATTTATTACAATATTGATTTTGTCTTCTTTCAATATTCGCAAAAGACAAAGACATTATTGGTCGGAGAAGAGTACAATTAAATTAAATGTTGTTAAAAAATTGATGAGTTGAAACAAATTCGAAGAAATCAAGAAGAAAATACGATTTTATAAGTTACAAGATAAGAATGACAAAGATCCTGTCTGGAAAGTCAGAAAATTACATGAATTTTTTAGAGAGAATTTGACACAATTTGGCTGGTTCAAGCGTAATCTTTCAATCGACGAAATAATGGTCAAGTATTTCGGTCGCCTTACTATAAAACAGTGCATTCTGATCAAACCAATCAGATTTGGTATTAAACTCTGGGCAATATGTTCCAGTGATGGATCTCTTTTCGACTTCGATATTTACTGCGGTAAGAAAGGCAAAGAAATGAATTCATCACTCCAGAATATTGCACTTGGATCAAAGTTGTGATTTCTGTGATACAAAAATTACTGAGAATAGAGAAACCTCAAAAATTACAATTCTTCCGTCTGTACTTCGATAATTTTTTCACTTCACCTGATCTTTTATTGCACCTGAAAAAGTTAGGGTTATCGGCAACTGTTACAGTCAGGAAAGATCGTGTAAAAGTCGATACAAAACTCCCTGATAAATCAGCAAGAGGCACTTTGAAATGTTTTCTCGAGGAGTCATCTAAAATAAATTGTATAACAGTGATGGACTTAAAACCAGTCTCGATTCTCTCAACTGCTCATGGTATTTTCTATAAAAGACCTCTACAACGATATTCTAAAGAAGAAAAATCTAAAATTTCTATTAAGTTTCCTTTTTCATTTGTTAAGTATAATGAAAAGATGGGTGGTGTCAACTTGCACAACCAGCACTGCAATGATGTTATACCATATTTCCGAAGTAAGAAACGGACTTGGTGTCTTTTTTTAAGACTAATTCAAGCATCTATTGGGAATTCTTTGGTTTTACATAACAATATCAATCCAGAAAATAAAAAAGGCACTCTGGATATCGCAATTGAAATAGTAGGTTATTTGTTGGATCGATTTACAAAACCAAAGAAGAATCCAAGGAGAAAAAATATAGATTCGGAATGCAAACATGTTGAACATAAAATAATTCGAGGTATCAAACGCACCTGTATGATGAGAGTAGATGGTACAGATTGTTCAAGAAGACCTGAAAAATTTTGTAGCTCATATCAATTACCATTGTGGAAGGATCACATTTCCACCCATCTTTCACAATAATGATGTTATAACTTTTTGTCATAGTAAAAGTGTTTTGCGTTTTTCTATTCTTTGAAATTTTTTTAAAAAACTATAAAAAATAAAAAAACAATTCAAAAATTCAAAAGTTAAAAAACAAGACAAATGGAGTGTAAATCCTACCGCTGCCTCCTCATGGCACACTCTGGGACAGTGGATTTTATAGAATCTACTAACTGAAGTCTGGAGTACAAATGTAATACAGGAAAAAGAGAAATGTACATCTTGGAAAACTGAATGACATTTTTTAAAACTTTATCAGAATCCATTTCCACTGTTAGATTTTCGAAAAAATTAATTTTGCATAATTTGTTTAAACAATGATTGTTAAAAAAAATCGCAAAATTCGGAATTTTGCCATATACTTGCATATTTATGGCCAATGTCCTGTTTTGCATTATTTCCTAAGTGCTCGGGCTCATAGGTTGGCCATGGGCACCGGGGTCCATATGCTTGCGGCAGCTTCCATTTCATTATTTGTTTATAGCGCTATTATTACTTATCTAATTGGATTATCATAAAACTAATAGTCATTCTTTTAGTAATTTTTGACGTAAAATCCATTTCCGCTGTCAGATTTTTGAAAAAGTAAATTTTGCATAATTTGTTTAAACAATAGTTGTTAAAAAAAATTGCAAAATTCGGGATTTTGCCATATTCTTGCATAATTAGGGCTAATGTCCTATTTTACATTGGTTTCGGAGTGCTCGGGCTCATGGGTTAGCCATGAGCATTAATGGTTTAACGTATCGCTTTGCAGTTACGTAATATTGCGTTAAGCATTATTGTAGTATAACCGTTAAGTTAAAATTTGCCACAATGAGAGCGTGGCTGGCGCTCATTAATCGAAATTTTAGTGATCTACCCATAAATAATTGTCGTTTTTAATTAATTATATTTATTAAATGTGTATAGCATTAGCATACTCCCCTTTTTTATCTTTCCCCCTAGTGCGGTTGTCCCGATCCCCAGCAACCGTCACAATATATAAATGTATTTATATATATATTTATGCTTAATTTTTATTTAACAGATCGGCTAAAAAGTTCGTAGGCTGACTTACGACATAGATGGCATTACTAGAATTAAATCCATATAATTGTTAGTATCAACAATCAATATCAATTTTTTTGAATTTCTGATAGCAGACTCTGAAAAAGCACTCCCGAAAATAGTGGGTAAGGTACTTCTCAGAAAATAAATAGATGAATTAGTCATATTTTGAAGGGGCTAAAGTTTACGTTCGCGGAGAGAGCCTTTGGGCGGTAAAGGGTTAACACACGAATCATTAATTAATGAAACATGGCTTTTTGGTGAAAAAAAAATACTGTTGAAGCCAAGGCTTGGCTTGATAAACATTAGTCGGACTCTGCACCAGGGAAATCAATCGATGAGAAAATGTTTGCTAAATTTAAACAAGGCGAAATAAGCGTCAAAGACGATGCACGCAGTGAACGCCCGAAAGAGTCTGTTACCGACAAAAACATCGGAAAAGTTCACAAAATAATTTTGAATGATCGTAAAGTAAAGTTGATCGAGATAGCTGGGACTTTAAAGATATCAATGAAACGTGTTGGACATATCATGCAAGAATAATTGGACATGCGAAAGTTGTATGCAAAGTGGGTACCGCGCGAGCTCAGAATCGATCAAAAGCAACAACGTGTTGACGATTCAAAGCAATGTTTAGCGATATTCCACCGTAATAAAGACGAATTTTTTAGACGACGATTTTGCTACTAAACTTTAGCCAGAAGCTGTAAAAGATAGCTGAATGGAGACAAGTCTACATCAACTATTTTTAAGATTGCAGATTATAATGTGTATTAATTTTTATATCTAATATTTATTATAATTTATGATATATGTGTATGTAATATTTATTATTATAATTAATAAATAAATCTTTATTTAAAAAAAAAAAATAAATTTCAACCCCCCTTCCCCATAACATTGGCAAAGCAAATGGACAGCACAGTGACAACATCCGTGGCGCATGCGTGATGTCTACCTACCTCGGCCTATGACCGTCATATGACAAACATGTGTCAGAGCAATGTGTCCGCATGCATGCTCAAACGTTGCAACATGGTTGGTGCAGAAATGCGAGCATTCTGGTCAGCTGATGCGCGAATTTTGCCTGCAATTTGGAAATTTTAAATTTTTCCGCGCATACGTGCCGCCCATGTGTCAACATTGTGTAGGCGAATTTTAGAGCTCCCCCAATAGCAGCAAGTGCTCGATATTTTTTGGTCACGTATGCTCGTCACGTATGCTTGAATTGTGACGTCAATTTGCCGTCATAGGCGGTCGAAACCCCAATAGCAGCACGTGCTCGACATTTTTTGGTCACGTATGCTCGTCGCGTATGCTTGAGTTGTGACGTCAATTTGCAGTCATAGGCGGTCAAAAAATTTTGTCGCCACTGTGGAAAGCACGAAGCTGACACAATGCGAGCGCGGAAATTTAACACACCGTGACATCATTTTGGCGATATAGAGCTTCGACAAATTGGCAGCACATGTGACATTGCCTCGATAGCATAACGTGCTCGCCTATTTTTGACCACGCGTGCTCGTCTCGTATGCTTGAGATTTTCCGTCATTTTGCAGTCACAAGTGTTCAAAAAATTTTGTCGCCACTGCAGAATGCACGACCCTGGCAAAATGCTAGCAAATATTCACGTCATTTTGGCAACATGGAACTTCGGAAAATTGGCGGCACATATGATTCTCGCAATCTCTGCATTTTTTTAAATTTTTTGCAAAGAATTTGCTGACATTTTGCTGACATTCTTGGATCAATTTTTAAGCAATTTTTCAGAATATATATATATAAATTATATGGTTATAATAAGTCAGACTAAATTTTTATAAATATTTATATAATTAAAATTGTTTATTATTTGGAGATATTCATTAATCATTTATTAGATAAGTATAATTGATATTATTAATGATTTCATATTTAATTCTTTAGAATAAATTCTTTGTGTTTTTTTCAGGCTCTATATTATAAGCAATCATTATGCAGGGTGCGTATGGTATTTGAGGACAACTTGAGAGTAAAATTAATTAGCTTGTATTTTTAATAAAATTTAATGAAATTTTAGGAATTTTTTATACAACGTTAAATTAATATATGGCTATAAAGTTATTCAATAAAATCGCCATTAGCAGCAATAACCTCTTCGATCCGGGTCCGGAAACGATTACATGCCCGAATCAAATGCTCCTTGTTCATATTGACTATAACGGCATTAATAGCAGTCTTCAGCGAAGAAGTGGTGTTATGAGGACGCTTATTGATCTCACACACAACTACGCCCCATACGTAATAATCCAAAGGATTAAGGTCTGGGGAGCTAGGTGGCCATAGGTACGGTGTTATGTGGTCATGAAAATTTTCGGCCATCCAATTTTGTGTCGCCATCGCTTTATGTGAAGGAGCAGAGTCTTGTTGAAAAATGTATGGTCTGCCTCCGCTTACATTGTCTATCCAGGGTTTCACTACCGTCTCCAAAACCTCGGTGTATGCAGCAGAGTTCACTCAAAGACCTTGAGTAAAAAAGTGTGGTGGCATAACATGTCATTCGTTGCTGACAACACCTAAAACCATAACAGTGGCTGGAAATTTTGTGTGCATAACAACAGGAACCTCCTTAGGATTTGAACATAGCCATCTGTCATTTCTGCGATTGGTCTTTTGATCTTAGTCAAAATTTTTTTTGTCGGAAGAAAACCATAACATTTTGGGCGCCTCAGGATGTTTGATTTTGTTTAAAAGACGTTTTGATTGGAAGACTCTCTGTTCCCGTGTTCGTTCCGACATGAACTGTCCTCTGCGCATCATGTAAGACTTATACCGGAGGTCTTCGTGGACAACTCTACGAATAAGGCGCTCAGAAACATGAAGCTCACTCGCAAGGACCCTCATTGATTTTGAAGGGTCCTCGTCTATGATCGCTTGCACTTGCTCTAAAAATTCTGCAGATCGGACAGTGTCAGAACGTTGTTCGTGCTTTTTGCATTTTGCAACCAATTCTGTATCGCCTCCTGATGCTTCCAATTCACGGCGAACCTTATGCACGAATGAACGGGCGCAATTAAGAAAATTAGAGATCTCTAAATCTGTATGGTTCGCACATATAGCGACGATGACAGCATGTCTCTTCATTTCTTGAGTGATGTTGTAGTCCGCCATTTCTTATCTGAAAAGGAAAAAAAATAAAAAAAAAAATTCGCGAAGTTATAGTCACATTTATCCATGTCCTCAAATACCGTACGCACCCTGTATATATTGACGATTGAACAATTATTATTCATTAATTATATATTAATATGCGGATGACATACAATTTTATGGGTACAAAAAGCTACTTCTATTGAAATATTGGCCCTATCAATTATATTGAAGGTAAAATTTAAATATTTTCGTTGTGTATTTAAAACAAAAAAAAAAAAAAAAATAAATCTTCTCACGAACAGCAATTGTGGTATATAAAATTTATTAAAATTCATTAATATAACCATTATCTAAATTGAAAAATATTTGTATTATGTTAGTTCAATCAAAATAGTCATGTCAATTTTAATTTTATCTTTCTTTATTTAAATAATATTCTTTTTTCCTGTTACATTTTTTAATTTGTCTTTCGTTTTATGGAACATCTTCCTTTGCTTGCACTTGCTATTTTGGTAAATAATACAATAAAATTATGCTAAGAAAGTCTACGTATAATAGATGCTTATTTTACATCATATAATGTAGATAAATTAAAAATATATAGCAATAATATTTCTGATAATCCTTTAACAACACTTTTGGTTCGATTATACATTTTATATTTATTGGTCAATGTATATTTTGCATCGGTTAAATCTTACATAATATTAATTCTTTCACACAAAACTGTTTATCAATTTTTTGACAATACAATAAAACGTCAACAAATAATGCTAATTTCTTATTAATTTCTTAAGTGATTGTATTATATTTAATTTCATTTTTTCAGATGAAGAAAAAATTTATACGATGTAATAATAACAAGTTTGGAATTCTGGCAGCCAATGAAAATTCAACAAAAAATTGCAAACTAGATATGGAAAATGGATATAAAATGCTTAAAGAACTTGAAGCTGTAGAAAATTAAAGAAAGAAACTAAAAATGAAATTATAAAAATTGAAACAATAATCTGTTAAACAATTTTCAATTTAAGGAAGCAAATTGAATGTATTTCTTGAAATTAGGAAAAGAAAATAAGAATTTACTCTTAATTAAATATGCCATAAAAAAGTTTATTTTAATGCATTTTGCTGTTGAATGTTATAATAAGTCAGACTAAATTTTTATAAATATTAATATAATTAAAATTTTTTATTATTTGGAGATCTTCATTAATTATTTCTCAGATGTAATAAAAACAAGTTTGGAAGTCTTGAAGCAAATTAGTGTTACGTTAAAATAATTAAATTAGAAATCATAATTAGAAGATATTATAACTTCATTTTTTAATGTATTTTATTCATTTAACAATTTTTTTAAGTACATAATAAAACTGTTAATTTTCTTTTCGATATTATATAAAATTCTTTGTAACATTAACTAGATGAATAAATTATAGATAAAAAAAAGTTAATTATATCATCATTTAATAAATAACTGATTTTTGAATTTTTAAATAAAAAATTGTCAAATACAGTGGTAAGTTAAAATAATCAAATTATAAATATTTACCAGTAAATATCAAGATACATTGATTTTTTTTGTTAAGTTTCTATATATATATATATATATATATATATATATATATATATATATATCACAATGTGAATATTAGGATTTAAATTTATAATACAATTTAAAAATTTATTTTTTAATATATTTTATTCATTTTAAAATTTTTTTAAGTAAATAATAAAACTGTTCATTTTCATAAATTTATTATATGAAATTCTTTATGTCATTAACGAGATGCATAAATTATAGATAAAAAGAAAGTTTATTATAGCGTTATTTAAAAATAACATTTTTCAATTTCTAAATAAAAAATAAAAAATTTATAATTTGGCGCTTGCTTCTACATGAAAACAGTGATGACAAAAATATCGACTAAGCTGTAAAATAAAAAAAAATAATTCAATATCCCAGCTTCTAACAGTTGGTATAACTGCATATAACAAAATTTGATTTGTACGAAATACAAGTGACAATCTTTCTTCACAACATTAACGATATTCATAAATTATAGATAGAAAGAAAAGTTTATTATAGTATCATTTAATAAATAATTAATTTTTGAATTTTCAAATAAAAAATTAAGAATGTATTAAAATTTTTATATTTAGAAATTATGATATAAAGATTCTATTTAAATCCGGTTTTATACACATAAAATAAAAAACTTAATTTGTGTACAGATTTTTATCAAACATCCATCTGTTGAAATATTTCATCATCAATAAGATTATCGCTGCATTGAGATTTCTTTGGATTGTAAGAGTCAAATCCATTAGTAAGTTAAAATAATCAAATTAGAAATATTCACCAGAAAATATCTACATAGAATGATTTTTTTTATTCCGTCTTTATATTATATATATATATATATATATATATATATCACAATGTTAATATGAGTATTTAATATATATATATATATATATATATATATATATATATATATATTGTTTGGTCAACCAAAGAATAATTTTTGTTTATTTATTTTTTTTTGTTTTGTCGAATATTCGAGAACGCGAAATTTCGTCGTGTTTACGTTCGCGCGTAAAAAGGGGGAAACGGGGGGTGCGCCGCGATCTTGATCGTACACGCTGCAGCGAGTCTCACGCGTTTACCGCGGAAATTTCCGTAAAACAAAAACTGATCGTCGCGGGGGGCAAGGAGGGACGCAAGATGCAAGCGGTGCGGAAATTTTTCGATGAGAAAAATTCGCTCGTGCGCGTCAGTATCTTGCGGATCACGGCCGAGATACAGTCACGCAGATAAAACCTACTTGCACTATTTCTTTTCTCGTCTTACACACACAAGATCTGGAAGCTTCGGTCTATTAACGTTGTTACACATAGAATATCGTCTCATACCACGTCTACATACATAATTGCATATACAATAAACGAGGTTGTATTGTCATCGTGGGGTTTTTTATGCCGTCGTGCATTTTTCCCCAAACCAATCAAAGGAATTCACACATTGGCTCAAAATTGTGTCTTAATTATTTAAAACCACATTATCATCCTCATCCCAACGATTAATCTCAACGTCCAGAAAAACGCGAGAAGAGCTGGTTATTTGATAAAAAAAAATGAACTAGGAAAAGAGCCAATAATTCACTGTTTTCCAACGTAACATATGGTGCCTCCTGTAAGGTTGGAAGAAGAAGCAGCGCAGTTGGTCTTGGCGGTAACCTTGAGATCGCGGATTCTACGAAGCGACGGCAATTGAACAACAACAGAACAATATAAGTATTTTTGAGTATATTATCAATTTAATTTTCGAAAATTTTTAATTAGAATTGAAAAAAAAATACTCAATACAAATAAAAATACCATAATACAAATAACAATACAAATAAAAATACCTTGAAAGGCGTTTTCATGCTAACGTGACTTTTAGGAATAATAAAATAAAAATTTTGAAAACGTGTTTGGATTCGAATTTTTTAGCGAAAAAAAAACAGTTTTTGACTTTAAAATTGTATAATTTGGAAAAAACAATAAAATTTTCAAAACCTTTATGTGTTTTGAAAACCACTAACATGTTTTGAACATATTCACACACAAATTAGGCCATTAGGTCGCGTGGTATTATTGGGAAACTTTCCACCGAAATTCACCTTTTTTTTGAGGCGCTTTGGAAGATCAGCTATCAGACCGCCATTTTGTTTTTAGATGTCATGAGGAAAACACACACTCACTTTAAACTAGCACCCCGAATAGTGAGAGGCGAGGTGGCTCACTTTAAACCAGCACCCCGAATAGTGAGAGGCGAGGGGACTCACTTTAATCTAGTACCCCAAATAGTCAGAGACAAGAGGACTCATTTTAATCCAGCTCCCCAAAGGAAGCAGAACTTACTACGTCCACGACGTTGTTTCTGGCAACTGGACCTGTTTGTCCAATCCATGAACCATTTTAATTTTTATCCGAGAAATTTCAACATAATCCATGTAAAATGTACTAGTGAACCATCATTCTGGCAACACAATCTTTGTCACTTGTCTAAATCGACATTCTTTATAAGTTCTGGTTACTGATCTCTAACAAACTGTCCATAGATATTCCTATTGACACTTTCATCAAAAATGTACGAACCAGTTACATATTCGTTAACAATTCTACATCATACCCATAAGGCTCCAAGGTTGTGGTGATTTACGGTCCTACGCCAGTGAGGATTCTCGCCAATAAGGGTAATTATGACTATCGCATTCTCAGCCACTTTAAGATTTAGTTTAATCAGAGAAAAAGCATAAAATTTAAATAATTAAAATCATTTTTTATCATCTCCAAAGCCTGTTTGTAAAACACAATGTGACTTCAAAACGATAAAACTTTAACTCATGAACTAAAATTATGTGATAAGCATGTATCTAAGGACTTCGAGAATTCTCAGAAAAGATCTTAATGGAGTAATGGATAGATTTTAACACATCGTTCAATAAGTCCCGAGACTAACAACAAAAACAACATTTTTTTTCAAAAATCATTTTTATTCATTAATATAATCTCCTTTTACAGTGATACAATCTTTCCAACGTCTTTCCAACATTTCTATACCATGTTTATAGAAGGATTTATCCTTTGCTTCAAAATAGGCTTCAGTTTCGGCAATGACCTCCTCATTCGAGCCAAAATTTTTTCCCGGGAGCATTTTTTTGAGATCAGCAAAGAGCCAGTAGTTGCTGGGGGCTAAATCTGGCGAATACGGGGAGTGGGGAAGCAAATCAAAGCCCAATTTGTTCAATTTTGCCATTGTTTTCATGGACTTGTGGCATGGTGCAAAAGGATTTTTTGCCTTGGTAAAAAAGGACTTTTTTCTTCTTCATGTGCGGACGTTTTGCTGCGATCTCCTCCTTCAAACGTACCAACAAGTCAATATAATAATTACTGTTGATCGATTTACCTTTTTCCAGGTAGTCAATGAAAATCACGCCATGTGTATCCCAAATAACAGTCGCCATGACTTTGCCAGCAGACTGCTGCGTTTTTGGACGCTCTGGGCGGCTTTCGCCAGCCATGCACCACTCAGATGATTGCCGATTCGACTCCGAAGTAAAATGATGTATCCATGTTTCATCCATGGTCACGTATCGACGCAGGAAATCCTTTTTATTGCGAATAAATAGCGATAAACAGCTCTCTGAATCGTCGACTCGTTGCTGTTTATGTTCCACTGAAAGCAATCGTGGCACCCACTTGGAAAAAACCTTTTTCATGCTCAATTTTTCATGAAGGATTGTAAATACGCTTCCAGATGATATCTGTGTCATTTATGCAATCTCACGGACCTTCATTTTGCGATTTTTCATTACAATTTTTAACACTTCACTCACATTTTCCTGTGTAACGGCTTCCAATGGCCTACCCGAACGTTCCGCATCGTTTGTGTCCGTACGACCACGTTTAAACTCAGCATACCAACGACAAATCGTTGGTTTGGATGAAGAGGAGTCCGGGTAATGTTTTTCAAGCCATTGCTGGGCTTCTACGGTGTTTTTACCCTTTAAAAAACAATGTTTTATCAACACGCAAAAATCGCTTTTTTCCATTTCTCAAACAATGGAAACTGAAATTCTCGCACTCTATGGAAACGTGGCCAGTTTGGTACTACTAGCACCATCTCTGGGTTAGTCTCAGGACTTATTGAACGATGTGTTAATACTGCTTGGTTACTGATAATATGAAGGTTTAGATAAATGATTACAACAACAGTCAAAATACACAGTGTGTCCCATGGAAAACGGAACTTTTCAAAATAAAGACAAAAACTCAATATTCCGACAAATCTCATTTATTTTATTCAAAATAGTCTCCTTCCGCATCAATGCAACGTTTTGCACGATCAATTAACATATCGAATGAGTTTTTGAGATCATTTTTATCCATCGACTTTAGTATGTCGGTCGTCGCTCTTTGGATGGACTCTACGTCGGCATAACGTTTTCCTTTCATAAGCAAGTGCAATTTGGAGAACAAGTAGAAGTCGCACGGAGCCAAATCCGGCGAGCACGGTGAATGGTGTGTACGGTTTATGGTTAAAATGGAATTTAAGATCAAAAAATCCGTGATCAAGTTCGATCGATGAGACGGGGCATTATCATGCAACAAACGCCAGCTCCCTTTTTCACGGTATTGTGACTGCACACGACGAATACGGCTGAGCAAACGCTTCATAACACCAAGATAAAACACAGCAGTAATCGTTTGACCAGGTGGAACGAATTCACGATGAATAATACCCTTCGAATCGTAGAAACAAATCAACATTGTCTTCACTTTTGGCTTTTCAAGACGACTTTTTTTCGGATTGGGCTCGGTTGGGTGCTTCCATTTAGCACTTTGACGCTTGGTTTCGGGATCATATTGAAAACACCATGTCTCGTCACCAGTCACAATTGAATATTTCAAGTTTGGATCCTTTTTTGATTCTTTAATCAAATCCTTACAATGCTGAATTCGGAGCAATTTTTCGTAGTCGATCAATTTGTGTGGAACAAACCGTGCACACACCTTCCGTAGATTCAAATTATCGGTCAAAATGCGATGAATTGAATTTTTGGACATATTCAATTCCATTTCCATGTATCGCAATGAAGGTTTTGGCTCATTTTTTATAAATTCACGCACTTTTTCAATGTTACTTTGAGTAACTACGGTATTCGAAAGACCTGGATGTTCGCCGTCCTGAATGTCTTCACTATTTTCCTGGAACCGCTTATACCACTCATACACTCTGGTACGGGATAGGCAATTATCGCCATAAACTTGTTTCAGCAAATTATGCGTCTCAGTAAAGGATTTACCGAGTTTAAAACAGAACTTAATATTTGCTCTTTGTTCGGAGTTCATTTTTCGACCGATGCCACAAACACACTGTCACTTTGAGCGCGATATTTTGGTTTCCATTGAACCAAATGTCATACAATTTGGACAGGATGTCAGTTAAGAATGGACCTTTCCATTGCTAACATCCACCAATAGGTGGCGCCAATATAAATCGATGTTTTGAAAAAGTTCCGTTTTCCATGGGACACAATGTGTAGAAGTATTATTATTGTCGTATTTGTGGTAATAACCTATTGAACCCATCTTCACCAACGGATTAAATTTCGAGTAAAGAGCGTGGATAAGCATAAAATTTGAGATTGATGGGGTGATGTTAGCTCGAAGAGGGTTATTGGGTTATTAATTTATTTTTCCTACAAACCACGGTAATGCAGTGAAAATGCAAGAAACGGCTTAAGATATTCGACCTTGATTTTTGACCTTTTGGAGGTCATAAAACAAAATTTTGTTTCAAACAAATTTGATGTAGAATTTTTTGCTCTTCTAGATTCCGGCATAAAAAATAGGTTTGTCCATTTGAAAAAATAAAGTTGACCTTTAACTGACCTTAAAGGTCAACTCCAAGGTCAAGCTAAAGGTCACTGTTATCTGACCCTCTATGCCTTCTTCAACTTATCTCCGTGTATACCCGAGGAATTTTAATTTTGTAATAGAACTTATGTTTCATTGCAAGGTTAAAATTATAGTACTAAGTATTGCAATTTACCACGATTATGTACCTAATAATAATTTTTTTTCTGCATTATTTTTTTTTATTATTTTATAAGAAAATTGCGTTAATCATTAATTAATTCCTAAAGTAATAATTATAACTATTTCTCCAAAACAATGATTAATCCTAATATTAATTTACTAAAATAATTACTCTTAAATTCAATTAAAGTAACATAACGTGTAGTACAGGCAACGCAAAAACTCAATGAATATTAATTAAAAACTCCTTAGTTTTACCTAAGAATAACGTCAATCGATTAATTATTTCGCCGAGAGTTCATGGCAAATACTTAAGAGTTAATTGAAAATTATAACTTTTAAAGAATAATAATTTAAACTATTATTTTGCACTTATTTCCTTTCATTTCGATAATCTGGTAATTATAAATTACTTTTGTTAATACAATTATTTATAAATAGTACAATTGTTTATAAAGTTGAATAATTATAGAAATTAATTTAATTAAATGCATTAAAATAGTTATATTTGATAAAAATATTAATTATATTAATTGTAACGGGGTATATTTATTTACGCTCCGCTAGCAACGCAGGACCTTCCTCTGGTCCTGTTTTTATTCTTTTCTTGTGTGTGGGGGGCTTGGCCTAAGGCCCCGCGACCGGTGTTGCTCCCAACGGGCTCGGCTACTCAGTTTGTGTGCCAATGCTAGATTGGCACACCCACGGAGGCAGCGGTATTCGGGATAGGGACGCTGTAGGGAATAAAAATAAGAATGCACCGGCTCAGTGCTAACTGCTTCTTTAATAAATAAAATAACAAAAATAATACAATAGTAATAAATTATTGCGAAGAGGTCCGTTAATGCGAAGAGTAATTAGTATTGCCTCAGGCGCAATACTAATTCTCGAGGTGCGCACTGCGCATGCGCACCCTCTTTGCTTCACGCGGCTACACCCACACGTGTAGTCTATGGACGACAGATATAGAGAGAGCAGTTCCCTCTCTATACTGCCGTAATCCGTGACTGCCCGAGTGAGAGCGTCACTCCCTCTCACTCGACGCTGCAGTCTATGGTTGAGCGAGAGAGCTCGTTCCTCTCGCTCATCTGCGTGCTCGCAGGTTGTACGAGTAGGAGTGACTTTCTCTTACTTGTACGCCTATTCTATGATAGTGCGAGAGAGAGATCGATCCTCTCACTCGCACTCGCACGGCCTAATCGGTTTTTGAGTTACGCGGTCTCGCGCGTAACCCTGCTATATCTATATATATGCCTAACGCGATCGCACACGCGTCAGAAAACTAAATATTATTACTCACGGGCTAAATATTTCGCTAAAGTGGCCACTTACTTTAATAATATTTGCTTGCAGGATCGTTCTCTCGATCACTGCTGTGGAAACGCTGCGGAAAAATCTTCAAAGAATTCACGTCTTCTTCGTCTATCTTAAAGCACGTGCGGCTAGCTGAACGGCTTGTACGAAAAGAAGCTTGAGGGGAGGGCTCCTCTTTCCCCTCTCGCCTATCAGTTTTCCTACGTAGCGCTATCGATTCTTGATCGATAGCGCCGCGTTTTGATACGCCGCGGATTTTCGCGCCTTTTCCCGCGTCAAGCCATCGATCGCTTGATCGATGGCGCCGCGTATAGTCGCGTCGCGAACTCTATCTCGCACTGTATGGCAGGTGGCCTAACCTCGATAAGCCACCTGTCACACCCCTCTCCCAGTCGCTGCTAGGCTCTGCTTAGCAGCTACTATTACCCACTATCCAAGGGTTTCAATTGGGGTGAGGGTTGCGAGTTCGCGCGTGTCTTGCGAGGCGAAGTCGAAGTGTGTTCTCCCACGCCCTTTGCCTTCCTACTACCCGGTGGCCTTCCCGGGCCTCGCCTGACGCTCGCGCCTACCTCCGGTCGATCCTCGGTCGACGGTGGCTCCCTTACAATCGCTGTGGGACGCGTCACGATGCAGACCGTCTTCCGGGGTCAACCGCGCTCTCTGGCTGGCGTAGCGGCCGCGCACTCGCCTTGCGAGGGTCCCCCGCCGGAGACCGGGCCTGCTGCTGGTTGGCTCGTCAGGAGGGGCCCCGCCGCGTCGAGAGTACGGCTCATCATACTCTCGTCCTCTTCTGGTGGCGACGGTTGGACAGCTACGTACTTCTCGAGCTGGCTGACATGTACGGGACGGATGGTACATTCATCTCCGTCCCTCAGCTCGTACGTATTGCTGCCGTGGACCTTACTGACCATGTAAGGCCCAGCAAACTTGGGGGCTAGCTTCCCCGCTATCCCCTGGGCTGTGGAAGAAAGCACCTTGTCCTTCTTCCACACCCAGTCACCTTCTTGAAAGGAGAGCTCTCGGCGGCACGCATCGTAATAGCGCGCTTGCCTCTCCTGCTCTTTGGAGACGATTTCGGAAGCGCGCCCGTGAAGCTCCGGTAGCTTTCGCACGCGCTCTGCCTAGCCCCGTATTGCTTCCTCCTGCAATACCTGAGCGGAAGCCTCGCGTGACATGCGGGCTTCGCTCCTTGGAGGGGCGGGCTGTCGGCCGTAGTTGAGCAGCGCCGGGCTCGCTCCGACGGCGCTCTGCTCAGCCGTGTTGAAGGCGAACACCACTTCATACTGGTGTTCGTCCCAACGATCGTGCGATTCCTCCAAGCAGGCCACGATCATCGTCTTGATCGTCCTGTTGGCTCGCTCGACAGGATTCACCTGCGGATGGTAGGCTGGTGTCGTGGAATGATGGATACCGTGCTTCTCCAGGTATCTATCCACGATCCGGTTCCTAAACTCCGTCCCATTGTTGGTCAGGAGTACTTCTGGCAAACCGAATCGGAGCACGACACGCTCAATAAAGGCCTTGAGGACGACCTCGGCCCTCACCTTCCGCAGCGGGAGACATTCGACCCACCTCGTGAATAGATCCTGGAAGACCAGAATGTATTCAAAGCCTTTGCGGCTTTGGACGAATGGTCCCATCACGTCGGCAGCCACTACCTGTCATGGCCGCTCAATGAGCCTCCTGCCCATTAAGCCAGCTGGAGCCTTCTGCTCCACCTTGCACTGCTGGCAGACTTGGCATCTGCGGATGTAATCTGCCACACAGTTTGCCAGCTTCGGCCAGTAATACTGCCGCGTGACCCTGGAGTGTGTCTTTTCGGGACCCAGATGTCCTGCTGTAGGGTCGTCGTGGCACTCCTGGACGACTTGCTTTCTCCGTTCGGCGGGGACGACGACCTTCCAGGCGTCATCTTCGTCTCCTAAGGCATCCTCGATGGCCGGGTTGGGGTCGTATTTATATATATGACCTCCAACCAGCTTCAAGCGAGGATGCCTTAAGGGCTCCTTCTGCGCCTCTTTTACTAATCGAAGGTACCACTTGTCCGTGGTACCTTCTGCCCAGGTTAAGGCCACTATGGCTGACACGTCACCCTCTTCCTCGAACATCCTGGAAAGGGCATCGGGCACATGATTAAGTGCCCCCTTCCGATGTTCGATAGTGAAGCGGTGGCCTTGTAGCTCTAAGGCTTACCGCGCCAGCCTCCCGGTCGGGTTGTGGAGGCTACTGAGCCAGCGTAAACAGCTATGGTCAGTTATTACCCTGAACTCATAGCCCTCCACATACGGCCTGAACTTCTCGATGGCCCAGACTACAGCGAGACACTCCCTCTCAGTGACGCTGTAGTTCCTCTCTGCTGGGCTTAAGGTGCGACTTGCGTACTCTAGCGGTCGCTCCTCTCCATCGATGACCTGGAGTAACACGGCTCCGACTCCCGTGTCGCTCGCGTCCGTTTAAATGACGAACTCCTCGTCAAACCTGGGACTTTGTAGGATCGGAGCAGAAGCTAGCAGGGCCTTCACCTGCTCGAAGGCAGCTTACTGCTCCTCTCCCCATTCGTAGCGCCGGCCCTTCTTTGTCAAGCGCGTGAGCGGTTCGGCTATCGTGGCTAAGTCCTTCAGGAACTTGCGATGCCACGACGCCATGCCTAAGAATCTGCGCAGCTGTCGCAGATTCTTGGGTGCTGGGAAGTCGATCATCGGAGCGACTTTTGCTGGATCCGAGCGAAATCCTTCCCGGTTCACCAGCACCCGGAGGTAATTTGCCTCGTCTTGGCAGAACGCGCTCTTTTCGCGGTTGATCGTGAGACCGGCCGCTCGAATGCGTCGTAACACATGCTCGAGCCGTCGCAAGTGTTCCTCGAACGTTTTCGTGACGATGATCACATCGTTAAGGTACGAGAACGCGAACGGCTCAAGCTCTGGGCCTATCACCATGTCAATGAGTCACTGGAAGGTCACTCCAGCGTAACTCAGACCATACGGCATCCTGGTGAAATGGAAGAGTCCGAGCCCTGGTACAGTAAATGCCGTGATCGGTCTCGACTCCTTCTTTAGCCGTATCTGGTGATAGGCGCTGCTGAGGTCGAGAGTCGAGTTATATCTCGCCCTCTGCAGCTTGCGCAGGATGCTATCTATCCTCGGCAATAGATAAGCATCCGGCTCCGATACCGCATTGTCCTTTCTAAAGTCAATGCAGAATCGGTAACTGCTGTTAGCCTTCTTTATCATAACGACTGGGCTCGACAAGCCGCTATGCGAAGGCTCGATGATGCCGCCCTCTAACATCTCCCTTGTTTGGGCGTGCATCACCTCCTGGATTTTCGGAGAGTACAGGTAAGCCCTCTGCTTGATGGGACGAACATCGCTGACGTCGATAGCGTACTCGATCCAACCCGTACACCCTAGAGTGTCTGGCTCCTCCGCCAGCATCCTATCCAGGAGCCCTTGAAGCTGCTCTCGCTCCAAGGGCTGAACGTCAACCAGGCTTATGGCTGACACGGCAGAATTGTCCTTTGTTTTCAGCGAGGCTAACTTCAAAGCCAGCTTCTTCCTGGCTTCTTGTATGAGAAGCTGGTTCCTCGCTGGGTCGAAGATGGCCCTGAATGCTCTGATGAAATTGACACCGAGGTAACAATCTGCTGGTAGACCAGGCAGGATTGCCACCTCGATGTCCTTCGTCACGCCGGCCACCTCAAAGGGCAGTTCGACGAACCCAACTATAGGAGCGTAATGGCCGTTAGCTACCATTGCTCTCTTGCCCTAGCTCGGCGTGATCGCGCGTCCACATGCCGTGGCTATTTGTAAGCCAACGGCGCTCATCACTGTGTTTGACGCGCCCGAGTCATATAGTGCGCGTAGGGTGTACCTCCCTACGCACACAGGCAACCATTGTCTGGCACCTTTTGGAGCACCCTCCTCTGGGTGATCCGGAGCCGTCTCCGACGCGAGCTCGGTGCTCACGAGCTCGCTGATAGTCCCTTCGGGGACTTGGATCCCAGACTCGGAGAGGAAGGGCGTAGGAATCTTATCTACGCTCTCCCCTGGTCGTTTCCCGAGCAGTCCGGGCAGAACCTCTTGATCATATAAGGCCTGCCGCAGCCATGGCAGCTGTACTCCTTCTTCTGCTTCGGCTGTTCCGTCTTCTCGTCCCTCTTCTCTTTCTTCTCCCCCCTTCTGGAGGATTGGAACTTCGGACTGCTCGGTCCGGATCGCGGCTTCTTCTGCCGCTTTGGGCTGGACTTTCTGGGCGGGCTCCGCCTACCCTCTCGGCTCCTATAGTCCGCCATGAGGCTATTGTGTTTGGTAAAGTCCGCCAAAACTTCCCTCAATGCCGCCTTCATTTGGTTGACTGGCAAATCTGGCCGATCAACCTTCGTTGCGGTGACCGCCACTTTGGTCGCGCCTACCTTGGCGCTCACCTTTGATTGCGCTCTTGTGGCGGTCCTCGGGCGATAGGCCGTCTCTGGCACTACCACGTGGTTCGGGAGAACGGGCGTGCGGTCGTCTCGTTCCCTTTCCAGCGTCAACTCGGCTCTTGCGGCACGGTCGATCAGCTCGTCGACCGTGCGGCACTCCATCTGAGTGGCGATCCTTTTGATTTGCGGGAGCAGATTATCGTAGAGCCTATCCACCATCTGCTCCTCGCTTAGTGGTGGCGATATCTTCATTAATATCGCCTCCGGGCACGTGATGTATGTGCGCGCTGGTTCATCCGCCTGCTGGAAGCGGCGGCTGGCCTCGTCCCTCAGCCGTTCTTGTATATTGGCCTTGGACCCCCAGCGCGCACGCGCTGCCTGGCAGAATGCCTTCCACGTCTGCCATTTGTGCTTGTGGCAGCCGTACCACATCTTGGCTAAGCCACTCAGCAGCGCGGGTAGCGACGCCAGCATCTCTGGGTCGCTAATCCCTGACGCGTTCTTCGCTTCGTCCACCTTTCGGAAGAACGCGTCGATGTTGTCAGTCGGCTCTCCCCGGAACGCGATGTTCCACCGACTGACAATCCTTCCGACGTCACAAGGGCCCGCCATACCGGTGTTGCACCATGCACTATTACTCGGTGCATTGGTACAACTTTCCCCCCTCCTCCAGTCTCCATTTGGGCCGGACTTTGGGGATGGCGGGCACTCTGCAGGCCCTAGCGAATCTTCGCCTTCGTGGGGGCTGCTATACGTGAACACGTAGTTACACGTAAACGTGTCCTGGAACGCGACCTGGCTCGGCGCTTTGCTCTTGTGCCGAGCCTGAGGCGAGAGAGCCGGTCCCGCGGTCTCTCTCTGTGGTGTTCTGGATGGGCCTGGCGTGCCTTCTATTCTCGTCAACTAAGATTTGCGACCTCTTGCTTGGCTCACAAATCTTGTAACTCTGCCTGCATGGCCGTGAAGCACTTGACCATGCCTGCGATCGTCTGCATCAAGCTCTCGATGCGCTCCTGCATCAAGAGCTCTCTTCTTGTTGGTGGCGGGTCTTCCGCGTCCGCCACCTCCTCTTCTTGTGTGTTTGTTAGGGACGGTTGGTCTGCCTCGTTCTCTAATAACATGGTCAGCGGATGCGGCTCTTCTCTGTCGTAGTCCGCTGACCCCGCCGTCGTGCCTGACCTCTCCTGGCAGGCACGGAGCACGAAGCTTCTTCTTGCTTCGGCTCTCGCAGCCTGGGCAACCTCGTCTGCCCCGGCGACCTCCTCCTGGAAATCGGCTGCTGTGAAATTCCCCAGCAGCCAATTAGTTATACGGGCCAGTTCTGCGAATCGTTGCCCGTCTGTCCGTAATCGGAGAGCGTGAAGGGTTTCCTCTACCTCCTCGCCCTCCATGGCGAATAGCCATTGCTCTATCTTGGAAGAGTCTCTTGTCGCCATGTCTTCTTGTGTATTCCGCACGCTAATATTTATACAAATCGAACAGTTGCGATATCGTGGGTATCGCACGCTATATATACTTAAACGCTAAATAATTTAATAAATAAATAAATAAGTAAATATATATACAATTTATCTTTAAAAGGGATTTACCTTGTCCCTCTACCCACGGTATCGCAACTTACACTTGCGTGGCTGTGGAGAGGTCAGTTCTCCCTGACCTTGTACTTGCTTGAGCCTCGGTGCTACAAGCAAGCTAAACTCCAAAATTAAAAAAAATTTTTATAAATTATTTTTTTTTAAAACGAGAACACAAAATAATTTCTTCCGTCCCCGTTGCCACGCCAGGGACACTTCTTTTTCCCGCACCTACATTCTTTTGCACGCTTGTGTGTGTGTATGTGCCCGTTGCGCCCTCTGCGCACGCCCTCTCGTGTCGCGCGACCCTATGCCTTAGACACACGTCTGGGGCGCCAGTTATAACGGGGTATATTTGATTACGCCCCGCTAGCAACGCAAGACCTTTCTCTGGTCCTGCTTTTATTCTTTTCTTGTGTATGGGGGGCCTGGCCTAAGGCCCCGCGACCGGTGTTGCTCCCCCCGGGCTCGGCTACTTAGTTTGTGTGCCAATACTAGATTGGCACACCCGCGGAGGCGGCGGTATTCGGGATAGGGACGCTGTTGGGAATAAAAATAAGAATGCACTGGCTCAGTGCTAACTGCTTCTTTAATAAATAAAACAACAAAAATAATACAATAGTAATAAATTACTGCGGAGAGGTTCGTTAATGCGAAGAGCAATTAGTATTGCCTTACGCGCAATACTAATTCTCGAGGTGGGCACTGCGCATGCGCACCCTCTTTGCTTCACGCGGCTACACTCACACGTGTAGTCTATGGACGACAGATATAGAGAGAGCAGTTCCCTCTCTTCACTGCCGTAGTCCGTGACTGCCCAAGTGAGAGCGTCTCTCCCTCTCACTCGACGCTGCAGTCTATAGTTGAGCGAGAGAACTCGTTCCTCTCGCTCAACTGCGAGCTCGCAGGTTGTACGAGTAAGAGTGGCTTTCTCTTACTCGTACGCCTATTCTATGATAGTGCGAGAAAGAGATCGATCCTCTCACTCGCACTCGCACGGCCTAATCGGTTTTTAAGTTACGCGGTCTCGCGCGTAACCCTACTATATCTATATATATGCCTGACGCGATCGCACACGTGTCAGGAAACTGAATATTATTATTCGTGGGCTAAATATTTCGCTAAAGTGGCCACTTACTTTAATAATATTTGCTCGCGGGATCGTTCTCTCGATCACTGCTGCGGAAACGCTGGGGAAAAATCTTCAAAGAATTCGCGTCTACTTCGTCTATCTTAAAGCACGTGCGGCTAGCTAAACGGCTCGTACGAGAAGAAGCTTGAGGGGAGGGCTCCTCTTTCCCCTCTCGTCTATCAGTTTTTCCGCGTAGCGCTATCGATTCTTGATCGATAGCGCCGCGTGTTGGTACGCCGCGGATTTTCGCGCCTTTTCCCGCCTCAAGTCATCGATCGCTTGATCGATGGCGCCTCGTATAGTCGCGCCGCGAACTCTATCTCGCACTGTATGGCAGGTGGCCTAACCTCGATAAGCCACCTGTCACATAATATAATAATTTATTATTTAATTTAATCTATAAAATCTTTAACATTTTTAATAATAAAAATATTAAATTTTTATTTTATAAATATTAATTTTTTAGATATAATTATTGTATTAGCTTTATTAATTAAAATAGGAATCCCTCCATTTCATTTTTGATTTATTAGATTAGCAAAAAATTTAAATCAAATAAATTTTTTTTTATTATGCTCAATTCAAAAATTTATTCCTTTGTATGCTTAATCATTAAAACTTAATAATATTATTAATTTTTGAATTTTAAATTTATGATTAACAATACTATTATTTTTTATAATTTTATCATTAATAAATAATAATTCTAAGAATTTAAAAGTAATTTTTTCTTATTCTTCAATTATTCAAATAATTTGAATAATTTTTTTTTCTTTAATATTTGAATATTTAATGGTAAATTATTTTTTATGCTATTTATTAATAATTTTATTAATTTATATTATTATAATAAATTATAATAGTAATTATTTAAATGAATTAATAATAATAAAATTTAAAAATAAAATTTTTTATTATATTTTTTTTATATTCAACTTACTTTAGCTAGATAACCTCCTTTTTTTGGATTTATTAATAAATTAATATTTTTACAATTAATTTCATTAAAATATCCATTAATATTTATTTTATTTTTAATTATTAGAACATTATTTAGAATTTATTTTTATTTAAAAATTAGAATTATTAGATTTATACATTACAATTTATCAAATATATTTAAATTTAAATTTTTTAATTTTTATTTAGATAAAAATTAATTTTTTGAATTTGATTATGAATAATAATTATATTATTAATTTTTTATGAAATTAATTAATAAAATTTTAAGTTATTATTTTGCAGGCTCTTTGAATGTAATGAAATCTCTTAAAAAAAAAAACTTTTTACAAAAGGTAGAATGTTGGCAAGTAGAAGTTATTTTGTATCTCATTTTAAAAACATTATTTTTCAATTTTTCAAACATACAATTTATAGATAAAAAATTTGTATAATTATAATATGACCATATTTTTAAAACTGCTTTCTATTTTTTACATACTACTGTGATCAAGAAGTAAAGTGAATTTGTTTATAAAACGTGAATTCTTTATTTATTCTTCCAAATCAATTTCATCCTCTTCAAAGTAATCCCCTTCTGATAAAACGCACTTTTGCCAACGCTTCTTCCAGTTCTCGAAACAGTCGGAATAGTCTGTTTCCGGTATAGCCTTCAAGACCTTCTTCGATTCGGTTTTTATCTCCTCAATCGTGTCAAAACGGCGTCCCCACATTGGCCTTTTAAGTTTGCTGAATAGCCAGAAGTCGCACGGAGCCAAATTAGGCGAATACGGTGGTTGCGGAACGATATGAGTCGAGTTTTTGGCAAAAAAGTCGCGAAGAACCAATGCAGTATGACATGGTGCATTATCGTGATGAAGAAACCAAGAGTTGTTCGCCCATAATTCCGGCCGTTTCAGACAAATAGCTTCACGCAAACAACGCATAACGCTCAAATAATATTTTTTGTTGACAGTTTAGCCCGCGGAAGGCATTCATAGCGCACCACACCACGATAATCAAAGAAAACTGTCAACATGACCTTGATTTTCGATCGACTTAGCCGTGGTCTTTTCGGTCTTGCTTCACCTTTTGCACGATAATCGCTGGATTGGTCGGTGTTTTCCAGATCGTATGCGTAAATCCAGTCTCATCTCCAGTAATGATGCATTTCAAGTGGTCCTGATAGTCAGACAGCAAAGTTTCACACACATCAACGCGACGCTTTTTTTCCAAAAAATTGAGCAATTTTGGCACTAATTGAGACTTGACGCGTTTGAGACATGAAACATGCTTCAAAATGGTTTGGGCTGAGCCAAATGATATTCCAACACTATCAACGAGGTCTCTAATTGTCAATCGACGATTTTCAAGCACCAAATCTTTGATTTTTTGGACGTGGCCCTCGTCGGTAGACGTTGATGGTCGTCCAGAGCGCGGTTCGTCTCCGACGTGTTCTCGGCCCGCTTTGAACTCGTTGTACCACTTATAAACGTTTTTTTGTGCCATAGTTTGATCACCAAAGACTTTCCGCAACATTTTCAACGTGTACGCATAAGAATATTCGTTCCGGAAACAAAATTTGATGCAAGTTCTTTACTCAACAAAATCACCCATTGTAAAAATCGAAAAATTCACTTTTGGTTGTTTACAAAAACACGTGTAACTCGGAGATAATTAAACCTTTTGACAAACGGACGCTTGGCAAATGTTATAGACAGTCCTACCAGCCTAGGAAAAGAAATTTACCTGCCTTCCTAATACCCGGGAGTTTTAAATGACAATTTCACCTTAGTCTTTGATCACAGTAGTATGTAATACATTTACTATAGATAAGTTCATTTACTAAAACATATTTAGACAAAAAGTCTATGCAACTTATCAATAATTATATTGATAACTGATAAATAATTAATAGATATATATATATATATATATATATGCACGTTGAGTCTGCATTAAAAAACATACAATAAAGAGTTGAAATACATTACTATTCAAATACATACTTGGCGGACCCATCGTTAGGTAGACCAAGGTGAAAGCTTTTAACGCACATTTTGCCTCTCATACCATAATCGTAATCAAACAACTTGGTGATTATACTTAATAATTCACAAACAAAAACATCATAAAAATTTTCGTTTCTAATATTATATATAATATTGAAATAAAATTATTAAAAGTAATTCATTCTAAAAATGAGAAAAACATTTTACCATTCGTATATGAAAAAATTAAAAAATAATTCTTTGTTAATGAATTCAAGAGTTTTGATAGTGAGATATTCCAATTTCAAAATTTTTTTTTAGTATTTTATAAAACTCATAGACAAAATTAATTTAATTGACAAAAATTTTTATTAAAAGTTTCATTTGATATACCTAAGTTATATTATTTAAATACAATTTTATAAAAAAAATAATTATAAATTAAATACCAATGCGTGTAAATTATTTAAAACAATTGGAATGTCTTCTAAAACTGCAGAGGCGATATCGGTGTCATTGAAATGAACGTTATATTTGCTACTATAACTAAAAATAACATTTTTTAATTTTCAGAATGGAGTATTATTATCATTATGATTTCATAAATTTCATGTGAACGAAATATAACATATGTTTAAATTTATATTAAAACTTAATTGAGTGCAACGAGACGGATAAGACGTACACGGAATTCGCGGCAAGAAATAGCGATGAAATCAAAGTAATAGAGAGTAAAAAGTAAAAAGTAAGTGTTAGATGGGTAAAAGGGCAATAATAGACTTTGAAATAATAAAAAGCTCAGAAATATATTGTAAATAAATAGAGGTAAAGAAAAAGAGGAATTAAATATATAAGGTTTGAGGTTAGAATATGCCAGCGGGAAGACCGAAAGGCGTAACGGCGGGAACGTCGTTACAGACACAGAATGCGACGCAACCGTAACAGTCACCGAAGAGTGGGAAAAACGTAAAACAGATTGAAAGTAAAGAATATGTAATAAATAAAATTAAAAAAGCAGTAAAAAGAAGTGACAAAATAAATGAAGCAAGATGGACGGAGATGATGACTGAAATATGATTATTGAGAGAAAAACATGAAACGGAAAGAAGGGAATGGAAAAAGGAAAGAGAAGAATTATGTGCTAGAATAAGCAGGCTAGAAAAGGAGAAAGAAAGAAAGGAAAGAGAAGATAAAAAAAAAACATAGTAATAAAAGGAACGAACTGTGGAAATGAAGATTTAGAAAAAACAGTAAGTGATTTCTTGAAAGAAAAAGTAAATGTGGCTACAAATATCGTGAAAGCACATAACATTAAAATTAGCGAAAATAAGAAAATAACAATAGTTGAAGTTGAAAGTGTTAACCAGAAAAAAGAAGTAATGATAAATAAAAGGAGGTTAGGTATGGAAAAAATTTACATAGAAGATGATATGACATGGAATGAAAGAGAGATACAAAGAAAAATAAGGGAAATAGCGAAGAGAAAAAGGCAAGAAGGGTGCATAGTTAAAGTAGGATATATGAAATTACTATTAAATAATAGGTGGTTAAAATGGAGTGAGCTAAATAACGGCTTACAAGAAATGCAAGAGAGAGAGGGAACTAGTGAAGAGGATTTTCGGCTAAGGTCGGATTAAATGAAGGTGAACAAAACAAGCTTAAAGTACGTTATTGGAACATTGCTGAAGGGAAAAACAAATGTAATGAAGTATGGGAATTTTTACGCAAGCTCGACATAATTGGGCCAACTGAAACATGGTTAGATAAAAAAGAGTGAGATAAAACAAAAAAGTATTTACCTAAGGAATTTAATTAAAAATGCGAACCAGCAACAAGAGAAAAAGTGAAAGGTCATGCGATGGGAGGAATTATAACGGGAGTGAGAAAAGAATTAAAAGAAATGAAGGGAAGAAGTCGTGAAAAAAATAAAGCTATGAGGAAAATAAAATTAAATAATGAACTATGGAAAGTAGTAACTGTATATAGTAGAGATATTGAAAAAACATTGTGGAATTTAAAAGAAAGTGTAAAAGAAAAAGAGGAAGGATACTTGATGATAGGTGGAGATGTTAATGCGAGAACTAGTATAGAGGGGAGCATAATTCAAAGTGAGGTTAAAGAAAGATACACAAGAAAATCAAAGGACAAAGTAATTAATAAGAAAGATGACCTATTACTACAGGAATTAAGTGAAAGAGGATGGATGATCTTAAATGGATGTGATGTAGTGATGGAAACAGGAGAGTGGATATACGAGGTCTGGCTATTAAATAACGAGACTGCGCGCCTAGAGGGCGCCGTGAGGGGTGGGGAAAAAAACGAGTAGTGCGTTGGGTATCTAGATATCTTGTCTATGCACGTACCAAAACACGTTCTCGTCACTATTATTGTATTTGTGCAGTAGCGGTTTATAACGAACGTGTTTTTTTCTCGTGCCGAAAACCATGTGTGACGAAAAACAGGAGCAGCGTATCAATCTCAAATTTCTCGTTAAATTGAAAAAAACTCCGACTGAGTGCTGTAAATTGTTGCAAGAGGCCTATGGGGACAATTCTCTATCTCGTGCGCGTGTTTTTGAGTGGTGTAAGCGCTTCAGTGAGGGCCGAGTGAGCACTGAAGATGACCAACGCCCAGGTCGCCCTGTCACTGTTTTAACTCCGGAAACAGTGACCAAAATCAACCAAATTGTGTGTTCAGATCGTCGAATGAGCATCCGGATGATTGCCGAGGCTGTAAACGCCAATAAAGAAACGGTTAGACAAATTTTACACGAGGAATTACACATGACAAAAGTCTGTGCGAAGTTAGTGCCAAAAAACCTGACTCCTGACCAAAAGCTCTTGCGTCAACAGATCTGCTCAGATTTCCTTGAAAGGTTAAAAAAAGATTCCGGACTGATGAAAAACATTATAACTTGCGACGAAACGTGGATTTTTCAATACGATGTTGAAACAAAGCGGCAATCGATGCATTGGAAGACGCCTGAATCGCCCAGAATCAAAAAAGCAAGGATGTCCAAATCAAAATTCAAGGCAATGTTGATCGTTTTTTTCGACATTAACGGTATCGTGAAGACTGAATGGGTTCCAGAGGGTCAGACTGTCAACCAGACTTACTATTTGTCAGTTTTGGCAACACTGCGAGAACGAGTTCGTAAGAAACGGCCCGAGTTGTGGAAGAACAACTCGTGGATTTTGCACCAGGACAACGCACCTGCCCATAACGCGCTATCTGTGAAGCAGTATTTGGCCGGTAAGCGCACTCCAGTGCTCGAACACGCACCGTACTCGCCAGATTTGGCACCGTGCGACTTTTTTTTGTTTCCGAAGATAAAATCCACTTTGAAAGGGACCCGATTTGAGTCGATGGAAGCGGTAAAGCAAAAAACGGCAGAGCTCCTAAAGGCCCTCACCAAAGAAGACTTCCAGCACTGCTTCGATCAATGGAAAAAACTTATGGAAAGGTGTGTGGTGAGGGAAGGGGAGTATATTGAAGGGAAGCATTCGAATGTAGAATAATTTTTATAATAAAGCCCTTTTTCGTAACCAATCTCGTTATTTAATAGCCAGACCTCGTACATCGGGGAAAGGGGAAGCTCAGTGATAGATTATGTGATAGATTATGTGATAGTCAATTTTAAGGCTGTAGATAAAGTTAAAAGGTTAATGGTGGAAGATAGAAGTGAATCGGGTCATATGCCACTAGTTGTGTCTATAGTTGGGAAAATAAAGAAATGTGAAATAAATAAGGAAGAAAGCATATTAAAAAGAAGCGACTGTACTGAGGATGGAATAAAGCACTATTATGAAGAATTAGGGGAATAGAGTAGTAAAAAATCAGATAAGAATGAAATTTGGATAGAGTTAAAAGAAAAAATCTGCAACGCAAGAAAAATGATAGAAAGGTGGAGGAAACAGTGGGTATTAGATCAAAGGAAGTGGCACAGTAAGGAATGGAAAGAAAGGAAGAGATTAGTCAGAACAAAATTAGGAGAATATAAATATGAACAAATAACAAAAATGCAATATTTAAAGAAGAAAAAAGCGTACAAAGAATGGTGTAAGGAAAAGAAAGGTGAATATGAAAAGAAGGAAGAAACGAAAATAGAATCCATAATATCAGAAGCACAAGTCTGGAAGTATATAAACGAAAGAAGAAATAAAAGGGAAAGCATAGAAGAATGAAGCAACTGAAGGACTGGAAAAAGCATTTTATGGAAAGTTTAGAAGGAACAGAAAGGAGGGTAGTTAAAAGTCTAAAGAAGACAGATAGTATTATAAAAGATAATGAGGAAGAAGATATAAAGAAAGAAGAGTTTTACAGGCAGATTGTGAGATTAAAAAGAGGAAAAGCAGTAGGGGAAGACAGCATTGAAAATGAGGCTTGGATAAATGCAACGCCAGAAATAGCAGAATCTTATAAACAGATAGTGAGGTTACTTTGGAAAGAGGGAGGGTCTATTCAAGGTTGGAAAACGGGGGTAATATCTCCGGTGTTTAAGAAAGGAGAATCGACAGAAGTGAAAAATTATAGAGGTATAACGATTACGGATACGGCATACAAAATATACGCAAGTATATTAAACGAAAGGCTGAAAAATGTGATCAAAGATAAGTTACGTGAAACGCAATTCGGATTTAGGGAAAATAGGGGGGCCATGGACTGCGTTTATGTTTTAAATTATTTAATAAGTAGAGAAATAAAGAAAAAAGGAGGAAAATTGTATGTATTCTTTGGATATCTTAAAGGAGCGTTTTATAAGGTGAATAGAGAAAAATTTAAAATATGTATGAAAAAAATTGGAATAAACTTAAAATTAAGAAACAGAATTTTGGAAAATTATGAGGAAACTAAAAACAGGGTAAGAGTTAATAATGAAGTATTGGCGGAATTTTGGACAACAAAAGGTGTTAGACAAGGATGCTCACTTAGCCCAACATTATTTAATATATATTTAAAGGACTTAGAGGAGACACTAAAGGAAGGTGAGCCTCTAGGAGGGATATCGGTGGGAGAGAATATGGTCAATTAGTTATGCAGATGATATTGCACTGATAGCAAAAAGTGAGGAAGAATTAAAATATATGGTGGAAAGATTCAGAAAATATATAGTGTTAAAAGACTTGGAAATTAATCCGGAATAATCATAGGTGGTAGTATTTGAGAAAGGTAAAGGATCGTCTATGTTTAAAAGGGAATGGAAATGGGGAAAGGTTAAAATAGAGAAGGTTGAAGAAATAAAATATTTAGGTTTCATTCTACAAAAAAACGGCGAATGTGACAAGCATATCAAAGAACTCAAAAGGAAACAAGAAATAATAATGAGAAAAACATCGGGGATAGGAAAACAAATATTTAGAAACTCATATAATAGAAGAATAAAATTATATACGTCACTAGTAGAATCGGTAGGTTTATACGGAGCGGAAGTCTGGGAATGGAAAAAAAAGAATAGAGATAGATAGGGTAAAGAGGAAATATTTAAAGTGGGTACTAGGATTAGAAGGAACTACAGCAGATTATGTAGTAACGGAAGAAACAAAGGAAATGACAACAAGTCTGAAAGCAATGAAAAGGGCAGTAAAATATGAAATGAAGGCGAGAAAATCAGATAAGTAACTGGTAATAGAATGTATAAAAGAAATTGATAGAGCTGAAAGCAGGGATGCAATAGGAAAATGGGAGCAAGATAGGAAAAAATGTTGGTAAAATGTTAACTTAGATAAAAGGGAACGAGATAAAATAACCAACGAAAGTACAGAATTAATTAAATTATTATGTGATAAATGGGCAGAAAAGAATAGAGAAGAAAGAATAATAAAAATAGAAAAGTCAAAAAGTTGTGTAAGATACAAAAATTTGTTAACAGAAAGTACACCAAAGTACTTATCGGAAAATTTAAAAGGGGGGGAAAGAAAACTGCTTGCCAGATTTAGAGTACGAAATGAAGAAAAGGCAAATATGTATTGGAAAAAAAAGGAAGAGAAAAAGTGGAGGATTTGTGGGAATGGTTTTGAAACTTTGGAGCATGTATTAAGAGAATGTAAGAAGGAATTAAGGAGGGATGAAGATATAATGGATATATTAAATGAAGATGCGAGGGACCTGCCAACATTGAAAACAATAATAAAAAAAGAATGAACCAAAGAGAAGTGAAATAATAGTAATTAAATCAAAAAGAAGTTTGTATAAAAGAAGTCCTAAACCGAAAGGTAGAGGATTAAATTTAAAATAATAATAATAATAAAATAATATTTAAAACAATTGTAGTCAAAGACTTTACATATTTTTATATTTATCATTATCCGTCTTAATAATGAAACTGTGATTAAATTCTAATACCAATGCAATTGAATATTTATTTACAAAAATTGATTACAGAAGATATTTATTCACCGATGTACTACCTAACGACGGGTCCGCCAAGTATGTATTTAAATAGTAATGTATGTAAACTCCTTATTGTATGTTTTTTTAATGCAAACTCAACATGTATATGCATCTATTAATTATTTATCAGCTATCGATATAGTTATTGATGAGTTGCATAGACTTTTTGTCTAAATACGTTTTTAGTAAATAAAATAACTTATCTATAGTAAATGTATTACATACATCAATATTCCGATCGAAAGAAAAAGCAAATCGAAATACTTGACAATTTTTTTTACAGATTTCACAACTTTAGCTGAAATTTGAATTTTGGTAATAGTGAAATTTCATTACCTTGCTTCACTTACATTAGAAATTATTGCAAATAAATAGTAAATAGATTATTTAATTAATTATAATTAAAATTCGGAAGCCGGACCATATAAATAAAGTTACGTAATACACGGTACAATGTGCAAAATGTGAAACAAAGAAAACAAATACTTGACAATTTTTTTGATTTTACAACTTTCTGTAGGTAAAACTATAAAATTATACATAAAGCTCCAAAAATAAATTCACTAACCAGCCATAATTTTATTATCGATTGAGGAAAAATGTATAATATAAGTTTTTATAAATCCAAGTGACCTGTGAAACTGTATTAGTCAAAAGAAGAACTGTATTATTTAAACATTTTTTATAAAATCAATCTTTTACAAAAAATGTTGCGACATTAAGTTTGTAAATATACAATTAATTAATGAAAGATGAAATAGTACAAATATGTAAAAAATAAAGAGCAATTTTAAAAATATGGTCACATTAAAATCATACAAATTTTTTATCTATAAACTGTATGTTTGAAAAATTGAAAAATGTTTTTAAAATGAAATACAAAGCAACTTCTACTTGCCAACATTCTACCTTTTATAAAAGGTTTTTTTTTAAGAGATTATTTTATTCACTTGAATGCTTCTTCTTTTCATTGCAAAATAATTCCAATTAATAAAATTAATAAAATTAAAATAAAATTTGTTATTATATAATTAAATATATTTACATTAAAATAGATAATAAAAATGATAATAATAATTTCAATATCAAACACAAAAAATAAAATTCTTAATAAATAAAATTGAATAGAAAATGGTTTCCGTATTGATGAAATAGGATCGAATCCACATTCAAATGATGTTAATTATTCTCGTAATTTTTTTTTTTTTTTATTGAGAATGTAAATATTACAAAAATTATGATGAATTAAAATAATAATAATTAAAAGAATTAAAATAAATATAATTATAATTATTTATATTAAATTCTTAATCTTATTAATTGGAAATCAATTGTACTAATTTATACTATATAAATTAAATAATTAAATAATAAAGTATTAAATATCTAAATACAACCTTTTTAATAAAAAGAAAATTATGATAAGTATTGGTTGTTATTTAAACATATTTTTCTGTGCTCTCTACATGTATTATAAATTTATCGAATATTAGTATGGCGTCTGTGAGTAACTTATCAAAAAGAATATTTAAAATCAGCATTTCTGACTCTCGAAAGTTGTGAAATCAAATTATATTGCTAAATATTTTCTTTTTTATCAACACATTTTTTTTTAACGATAGCTGATCATCGATGTTGTTATATATTATATAATATGCTAATGAATATCTACATGTAAATACAACAATCTGTTGAATACAAAAAAATTATCGTTTTCGTTGTTATTAAAAAATATGAAAAAATATAATTAATAATTAATTTTCATAAACATACTTTCAAATTTTCTTTAATTTTAAAATATTTTAGACTAAAGAAAGCAATAAAATATAATAATATCGCTAAATATCATCTTTCTTTTTATTAATGTATTTTTTGACCGCTACCTGGTCATCATTTACTTATCAGATTAATAAAAAGTCATTACACAAATCTCTACGCACGAAAGTTGTGAAATCTGTTTAATGTTGTTAAGTATTTCAATATTTGTGTTGAACACATTTATTTTATAATTTTATTTAATACTAAAAAATATTATTTTATATTTTTTACAATTTTCTTTTGAAATGTTACTTTGAATTGAAATATCAAAGTATACAAAATATCAATCATGTAAAATGATTCTTTTTACTCTTACATTTATTTAGTTTTTATTTTAATTCAATTTAAAAATTTACATATAAATTCATATTGTTTTTATACGATAGTAGGAAGTTGCTTCGAATGAAACCACTGAAATCAAATAATTCTTTTAACCATATTTTTCTATATCTTTTATGCTATATTCTTTTACAACTTATATATTTCATAAAAAGTTACTTGTGATATCTAATTAAAACCATACTTGCCGGACACTTGTAGAGTATATGGTGATGCTCGCAGTAACTTAAGTGATCAACATATATTTTTAGATACTGTAATAATTTGTCTATGTTTAAAATTAAACAAGTAGATGGTAATGCTCGTGGTAATTTATATAATCAAGATATATTTTCAGATACTGAAATAGTTTTTTTATGTTATAACTGAAACATGATTGGGTACGAATTACCAATAATAAGATTCCAAACTTTCAGCTATACTTTCTATGTATACAAGTACATTTACAATATACAAAAATGACATAGCATATGCTAATTTTTTCCTTTATAAATATTAAAGAAAAAACAAAAAATTAACATGATTTCATATCTTGTTGTATATTTGTATGATTTTAAATATATATACAAGGTCTGGCTATTAAATAACGAGACTGGTTACGAAAAAGGGTTTTATTATAAAAATTATTCTACATTCGAATGCTCCCCTTCAATATACTCCCCTTCCCTCGCCACACACCTTTCCATACGTTTCTTCCATTGATCGAAGCAGTGCTGGAAGTCTTCTTTGGTGAGGGCCTTTAGGAGCTCTGCCGTTTTTTGCTTTACCGCTTCCATCGACTCAAATCGGGTCCCTTTTAAAGTGGATTTTATCTTCGGAAACAAAAAAAAGTCGCACGGTGCCAAATCTGGCGAGTACGGTGCGTGTTCGAGCACTGGAGTGCGCTTACCGGCCAAATACTGCTTCACAGATAGCGCGTTATGGGCAGGTGCGTTGTCCTGGTGCAAAATCCACGAGTTGTTCTTCCACAACTCGGGCCGTTTCTTACGAACTCGTTCTCGCAGTGTTGCCAAAGCTGACAAATAGTAAGTCTGGTTGACAGTCTGACCTTCTGGAACCCATTCAGTCATCACGATACCGTTAATGTCGAAAAAAACGATCAACATTGCCTTAAATTTTGATTTGGACATCCTTGCCTTTTTTGATTCTGGGCGATTCAGGCGTCTTCCAATGCATCGATTGCCGCTTTGTTTCAACATCGTATTGAAAAATACACGTTTCGTCGCAAGTAATAATGTTTTTCATCAGTCTGGCATCTTTTTTTAACCTTTCAAGGAAATCTGAGCAGACCTGTTGACGCAAGAGCTTTTGGTCAGGAGTCAGGTTTTTTGGCACCAACTTCGCACAGACTTTTGTCATGTGTAATTCCTCGTGTAAAGTTTGTCTAACCGTTTCTTTATCGGCGTTTACAGCCTCGGCAATCATCCGGATGCTCATTCGACGATCTGCACGCACAATTTGGTTGATTTTGGTCACTGTTTCCGGAGTTGAAACAGTGACAGGGCGACCTGGGCGTTGGTCATCTTCAGTGCTCACTTGGCCCTCACTGAAGCGCTTACACCACTCAAAAACACGCGCACGAGATAGAGAATTGTCCCCATAGGCCTCTTGCAACAATTTACAGCACTCAGTCGGAGTTTTTTTCAATTTAACGAGAAATTTGAGATTAATACGTTGCTCCTGTTTTTCGTCACACATCGTTTTCGGCACGAGAAAAAAACACGTTCGTTATAAACCGCTACTGCACAAATACAATAATAGTGACGAGAACGTGTATTGGTACGTGCATAGACAAGATATCTAGATACCCAACGCACTACTCGTTTTTTTCCCCACCCCTCTACGGCGCCCTCTAGGCGCGCAGTCTCGTTATTTAATAGCCAGACCTAGTATGTAATAAAAAATTATTAAAGTTTGTCAATAATAATTTTTTGACATTTGATAATTTTTCATTTCAAAAATAAAGCACTTCATAATTTAAATAGAAATAGAAAAATATAATTATTAAATCAAATGTTCATTTATTTTTTATATTCTATATATTTTATTATTTATATTCTCGACCATTATACTCTACAAGTGTCCGGCAAGTATGGTTTTAATTACATGTCACAATTAACTTTTTATGAAATATATAAGTTGTAAAAGAATATAGCATAAAAGATATAGAAAAGTATAGTTAAAAGAATTATTTGATTTCAGTGGTTTCATTCGAAGCAACTTCCTACTATCGTATAAAAACAATATGAATTTATATGTAAATTTTTAAATTGAATTAAAATAAAAACTAAATAAATGTAAGAGTAAAAAGAATCATTTTACATGATTGATATTTTGTATACTTTGATATTTCAATTCAAAGTAACATTTCAAAAGAAAATTGTAAAAAATATAAAATAATATTTTTTAGTATTAAATAAAATTATAAAATAAATGTGTTCAACACAAATATTGAAATACTCAACAACATTAAACAGATTTCACAACTTTCGTGCGTAGAGATTTGTGTAATGACTTTTTATTAATCTGATAAGTAAATGATGACCAGGTAGCGGTCAAAAAATACATTAATAAAAAGAAAGATGATATTTAGCGATATTATTATATTTTATTGCTTTCTTTAGTCTAAAATATTTTAAAATTAAAGAAAATTTGAAAGTATGTTTATGAAAATTAATTATTAATTATATTTTTTCATATTTTTTAATAACAACGTAAACGATAATTTTTTTGTATTCAACAGATTGTTGTATTTACATGTAGATATTCATTAGCATATTATATAATATATAACAACATCGATGATCAGCTATCGTTAAAAAAAAATTTGTTGATAAAAAAGAAAATACTTAGCAATATTATTTGATTTCACAACTTTCGAGAGTCAAAAATGCTGATTTTAAATATTCTTATTGATAAGTTACTCACAGATGCCATACTAATATTCGATAAATTTATAATACATGAAGAGAGCACAGAAAAATATGTTTAAACGACAACCAATACTTACCATAATTTTCTTTTTATTAAAAAGGTTGTATTTATTATTTATTCGAGGAAATATTATGTCAGGAGATCTTAATATTAGAGGAATTAAATAATTTCCAAATTCTCCTATTATTACTCGTATTACAAAAAAAAAAAATTATTACAAATGCATGAACTGTCACAATTGAATTATAAATTTGATCATTTCCAATTAATGAACCTGGTATTCCTAATTCCATTAGAATAATAATTCTTAAAGTTAAACCCAACAATCCTGATCATAAATAAATCAAAAATAAAATACAGGGTGCGTACGGTATTTGAGGACAACTTGAGAGTAAAATTAATTAGCTTGTATTTTTAATAAAATTTAATGAAATATTAGGAATTTTTTATACAACGTTAAATTAATATATGGCTATAAAGTTATTTAATAAAATCGCCATTAGCAGCAATAACCTCTTCGATCCGGGTCCGGAAACGATTACATGCCCGAATCAAATGCTCCTTGTTCATATTGACCATAACGGCATTAATAGCAGTCTTCAGCGAAAAAGTGGTGTTATGAGGACGCTTATTGGTCTCACGCACAACTACGCCCCATGCGTAATAATCCATAGGATTAAGGTCTTGGGAGCTAGGTGGCCATAGGTTCGGTGTTATGTGGTCATGAAAATTTTCGGCCATCCAATCTTGTGTCGCCATCGCTTTATGTCAAGGAGCAGAGTCTTGTTGAAAAATGTATGGTCTGCCTCTGCTTACATTGTCTATCCAGGGTTTCACTACCGTCTCCAAAACCTCGGTGTATGCAGCAGAGTTCACTCAAAGACCTTGAGTAAAAAAGTGTGGTGGCATAACATGTCATTCGTTGCTGACAACACCTAAAACCATAACAGTGGCTGGAAATTTTGTGTGCATAACAACAGGAACCTCCTTAGGATTTGAACATAGCCATCTGTCATTTCTGCGATTGGTCTTTTGATCTTAGTCAAAATTTTTTTTGTCGGAAGAAAACCATAACATTTTGGGCGCCTCAGGATGTTTGATTTTGTTTAAAAGACGTTTTGATTGGAAGACTCTCTGTTCCCGTGTTCGTTCCGACATGAACTGTCCTCTGCGCATCATGTAAGACTTATACCGGAGGTCTTCGTGGACAACTCTACGAATAAGGCGCTCAGAAACATGAAGCTCACTCGCAAGGACCCTCATTGATTTTGAAGGGTCCTCGTCTATGATCGCTTGCACTTGCTCTAAAAATTCTGCAGATCGGACAGTGTCAGAACGTTGTTCGTGCTTTTTGCGTTTTGCAACCGATTCTGTATCGCCTCCTGATGCTTCCAATTCACGGCGAACCTTATGCACGAATGAACGGGCGCAATTAAGAAAATTAGAGATCTCTAAATCTGTATGATACGCTCATATAGCGACGATGACAGCATGTCTCTTCATTTCTTGAGTGATGTTGTAGTCCGCCATTTCTTATCTGAAGAGGAAAAAAAATAAAAATAAAAATTCGCGAAGTTATAGTCACATTTATGCATGTCCTCAAATACCGTACGCACCCTGTATATTATTCCAATATTTTTATGATTAGTTGAATATAATCAAAATTTCATATTATATATTTTAAATAAAAACATTCTTTTTTCATTATAAAAATATTTTATAATTACACAGTGTGTCCCATGGAAAACGGAACTTTTTCAAAACATCGATTTATATTGGCGCCACCTATTGGTGGATGTTAGCAATGGAAGGTCCATTCTTAACTGACATCCTGTCAAAATTGTATGACATTTGGTTCAATGGAAACCAAAATATCGCGCTCAAAGTGACAGTGTGTTTGTGGCATCGGTCGAAAAATTAACTTCGAACAAAGAGCAAATATTAAGTTCTGTTTTGAACTCGGTAAATCCTTTACTGAAACGCATAATTTGCTGAAACAAGTTTATGGCGATAATTGTCCATCCCGTACCAGAGTGTATGAGTGGTATAAGCGGTTCCAGGAAGGTCGTGAAGACATGCAGGACGACGAACATCCAGGTCCTTCGAATACCGTGGTTACTCAAAGTAACATTGAAAAAGTGCATGAATTTATAAAAAATGAGCCAAAATCTTCATTGCGATACATGGAAATGGAATTGAATATGTCTAAAAATTCAATTCATCGCATTTTGACCGATCATTTAAATCTACGGAAGGTGTGTGCACGGTTTGTTCCACACAAATTGATCGACTACGAAAAATTGCTCCGAATTCAGCATTGTAAGGATTTGATTAAAGAGTCAAAAAAGGACCCAAACTTGAAATATTCAATTGTGACTGGTGACGAGACATGATGTTTTCAATATGATCCCGAAACCAAGCGTCAAAGTGCTGAATAAAAGCACCCAACCGAGCCCAATCCGAAAAAAGTCGTCTTGAAAAGTCAGAAGTTAAGACAATGTTGATTTGTTTCTACGATTCGAAGGGTATTATTCATCGTGAATTCGTTCCACCTAGTCAAACGATTACTGCTGTGTTTTATCTTGGTGTTATGAAGCGTTTGCTCAGCCGTATTCGTCGTGTGCGGCCACAATACCGTGAAAAAGGGAGCTGGCGTTTGTTGCATGATAATGCCCCATCTCATCGATCGAACTTGATCACGGATTTTTTGATCAAAAATTCCATTTTAACCATCAACCGTACACACCATTCACCGTGCTCGCCGGATTTGGCTCCGTGCGACTTCTACTTGTTCTCCAAATTGCACTTGCCTATGAAAGGAAAACGTTATGCCGACGTAGAGGCCATCCAAAGAGCGACGACCGACATACTAAAGTCGATGGATAAAAATGATCTCAAAAACTCATTCGATATGTTAATTGATCGTGCAAAACGTTGTATTGATGCGGAAGAAGACTATTTTGAATAAAATTAATGAGATTTGCCGGAATATTGAGTTTTTGTCTTTATTTTGAAAAAGTTCCGTTTTTCATGGGACACACTGTGTATAATATTTAAAAATATAAAATTTTCTTAATATTTTCAATATAAAATTTTAAAATAAACTATTTAAATAAATAAAAAAAGATATTAATAAATAAAATGGTATTATTAATATTATATTAAAAATTAAATTTTCATTATTAAATTTTTGCAATAAACTAATTTTTTATAAAAAATTTGTTTTGAAAAAATTTCCTTCATCCTTTTTTTAAATTTATAAATATAAATTTATTTAATTTAAATAAATAAATATATTTATTGTTTATTAAATTTATCAGACCTATTGATCTTCAAAAATAATTTAATATTTTTTTTTTTTTTTAAATTAATTAAATAAAAAATAAAAATTACTATTATACATCTGAATATAATTAAAATTTTTCATGGAATGAAAAAAATATTTTTCCAATATTAATATAAATTAATCAATTTAATCAATTTCCTAGATATATTCTAAAAATTAATAATATAATTTTCGATAAAGAAAAAATTGGGTTAATATAAAAATTATTTATTCTAATAAATTTATAAGTTTCATTCATTTAATAATCTAATATTCGAATTGAATATAGTACAGTCACGTATCAGATCAGAATCTCGCACGTGTTTCTCGAATATACCCCGTTACACTATAAATCTTAAACATATTATTCTAATTAATAAAATACTTGTTAATGAAATTACTATAAATATATAATTATATTTATAGATAAATTAATTACTATTATCAAAGATCGAGTTAATCCATAACCTCCTAATTTTAATATAATTTCTACTAAAATTATTGATCCAATTACTGGAGCTTCAATATGAGCTTTAGGCAATCAAAAATGAAATAATATTATTGGAATTTTTACTAAAAATGCAAAAATTATATAAAAATATATAAAATTATTTTTTTTTATATTATAAAAATTTATTGATAAAAATAAATAATTCATAGAATCATAATATTTATATAAATAAAGTATAATAATTATTAAAGGTAATGAAGCTATTAAAGTATACAATAATATAAATATTCTTGCATTAATTCGTTCTGGTTAATATCCTCATCCTGTAATAATTAAAAATATAGGAATCAATTTACTGTCAAAAAATAAATAAAAAATAAAATAATTTATAGAACAAAATCTTAAAAATAATCTTATTAGTAATATTATGATAATAAATATATAAATTTTATAATTTAAATAATTATTTAAAGAATTAAAAATTAATCCAATAATTCAAATTATTAATATTAACATTCTTAAAGATAATCTAATCCTAAAAAATTGTAAATTGATCTTCAATTTATAAATTTTGATTTTACTATTAAAATAATAAATATAATAAAAATTAAATTTTTAAAAAATTTATGCATACATTTTTTATTTAAAAAAGAAATTAATATATTTATTAATTGTGACAGGTGACTTATTGAGATTAGGCCACCTGCCATGCAGTGCGAGGTAGAGTTCGCGGCGCGACTATACGCGGCGCCATCGATCAAGCGATCGATGAAAAGCGGGAAAAGGCGCTATCGATCAAGGTATCGATAGCGCTACGCGGGAAAAATGATAGGCGAGTGGGGAAGGAGGAGCCCTCCCCTCAAGCCTTCTTCTCGTCCGAGCCGTTCGGCGAGCCGCACGCACTTTTCTCGATACAGTATTATATTTTTTATCTCCGTAGTTTTCCGCAGCGACTGAGATTTTCTCCGGAAAAAGGAGATCGTCGAGTTCGAGAGGACGAACATCGAATTAGTAAAAAGTAAGTGGCCACTCAGGTAGATACAGATTAGCCCGCGAATATTTATTTTTTAGTTTCCTGACGCGTGTGAGATCGCGTCAGGCATATATAGATATAGAAGAGCGTCCGCGCGAGACCGCGTAAATCTAAATCGATTAGGCCGTGCGAGTGCGAGTGAGAGGATCGATCTCTCTCTCTCTCTCTCCCTTGCACCATCATAGAATAGGCGTACGAGTAAGAGAAGGCCACTCTTACTCGTACAACCTTTGAGCACGCAGTTGAGCGAGAGGAACGAGCTCTCTCGCTCAACCATAGACTGCAGCGTCGAGTGAGAGAGAGATGCTCTCGCTCGAGCAGTCATAGACTGCGGCGGTATAGAGGGAGAACTGCTCTCTATATCCGTCGTCTATAAACTACACGTGTGTGTGTAGCCGCGTTAAGTGAAGAGGATGCGCATGCGCAGTGCGCACCTTGAGAATTAGTATTGCGCGTGAGGCAATACTAATTGCTCTTCACTCGCAAGGGACCTCTCCGTAATAGTTTGTACTTTTTTGTATTATTTTCGTGATTTTTTTGTATTAAACAAGTTTTAAGCACTGAGCTGGTGCCTCTTTTCTTATTTTAATTCCCTTTAGCGTCCCTATCCCGAATACCGCTGCCTCCGCGAGTGTGCCAATCTAGCATTGGCACACAAACTGAGCAGCCGAGCCCGGTGGGAGCAACACCAGCAGCGGGTCCTTAGGCAAGGCCCCACACACGAGAGATAAAGCAGGACCAGAGGAGGGTCCTGCGTTGCTAACGGGACGTAAACAAATTACCCCCATTACATAATATAAAATATAATAAAATTCTTATAAAATTAAATTTATTAATTTATAATTATTATAACCTTTTGATCGAATTAATAACAATAATAATCATAACCCTATAATTCTTTCACATAAAACCAAAATTAAATAATAAATATATATATTAAATTCATTAATTAAAATAATATAAAATATTAATATTAAATTTGAATTTAGAATAAGTACTATTGATAGTAATGTTATTAACAAATAAAAATATGTAAATAAAAATATAAATAATGAAAAAGTAAAAATTATTGTATAAATATTTATTAAAAAATCAATTGCTATTAATTTGAAAAAAAATATTAATATTGTAAATTAATTATATACATATATATATATATATATAGCAAATCAAAAAAATAAATTATTTATTTCATTAATCTCCAAGATTAATATTTTATATAAACTATTTTATGATAAAAATTTTATTAAATTTGTTTTATTTTATTCTATTATTTTTTCCTTTAAGAATTTTTTTTTTATTAATATTTTCAAAAAACTTTAAATTTTTAAACCTAATATTTTATTTAATAATATTAATTTATTTTACAATTATTATATCAATTTTAATAAATTTTTTAATTTCTAATGCTTGAATAGGAATTAATTTATATTTAATTATCATTAGAGGAATATTAATTTTATTTATAAATTTAATTAGATTTATTGCTAATATAAAAATTTTTATTACAAGAAAATTTATTTATAATTCTTTTTTTTAGTTTTTTTAATAATTTGTAACGGGGTATATTGGGTTAGGTCACGTGCAAGATTCTCCCTCGCACGTCTAAGATACGTATAGGAGACGACCCTCACCGATCGAGTAGCCGAACGAAATGTGTTTTTTACGGAATAAAATATGTTAACGAAAGTAACGGTGATAGGTTGCCTAATGAAATCCTGTCAAGGATATTTTTAATTAATAATGTAACAGGTAACTTTTTTCAATACCTTCACCGATAGAGTAACCAAAAAAATTTAACACTAATTGAAAGTATGAAGTCTATTGAATATGCAAACATAGAGTTGCCTACCTTTTTCTTGTCAAGACTATAGGGTTGCTAACTTTAAACAGGTGAATTAAAAATGGTATCTTTACCGATCGAGTAACCGAATAAATTATATATCGAAAAAAAGATTACTTTTTTGCGAATACGATGGTATAAGGTTGCCTATGAAAAACCTGTCAAAAATTAGGGTTGCCAGGCGTCGAAATTTGAAAATTGAGGCGTATGAAAGTGTGCAAGAAAGACTCTCCATTCCATACAGCGCGATAAAGGAAGATGCAGCATAGCAGCTGTTCGCGCCACATCAGCCGCTTGAAATTGTGCGAGAGAGAGAGAGAGCCTGTACGTAGTATCAAATGTGGTGAAGGAAGACGCAACATAGCAACAGGCCCCGGCTCTTCTTGCATATGAAACAGAGTGCGCGACACAAAGTAAATCCAAGTGTTTCGAAATTACATACTCTCTGTGCATTCGATGTATAACACCATAATCAAACTATAGAAATTTTGCTATAACTTTTTATACACTTCAGAGTGCATATAATTGGAGTATATTTTCAGTTGCTCAAAAAAAAACGCTTCAAAATCATACACTGACTTGTCAACCGTACAGAACATGCGCACTCTGTTTCATATGCAAGAAGAGCCGGGGCCTGTTGCTATGTTGCGTCTTCCTCTACCGCATTTGATACTACGTATAGGCTCTCTCTCTCTCTCGCACAATTTCAAGCGGCTAATGTGGCGCGAACAGCTGCTATGCTGCATTTTCCTCTATCGCACTGGATAGAATGGAGAGTCTCTCTTTCTCGCACACTTTAATACGCCTCAATTATCAAATTTCAACGCCTGGCAACCCTAATTTTTGACAGGTTTTTCATAGGCAACCTTATACCATCGTATTTGCAAAAAAATAATCTTTATTTTGATACATAATTTATTCGGTTACTCGATCGGTGAAGATACCATTTTTAATTCATCTGTTTAAAGTATGCAACGGTCCGTTTCATGATACATCGGGGTTTTGAATAAAATATCATTTCGCGCCAGTCAGGAGCGGCTATACCTCATGACTGCTCGTAGCCTCGGCAGGGCCGTACAATAAGCGGGTCGACATAAACACGAGCAAGTCATATATTTTATAAATATTCCGCGATCCTTTTACTATGAAAATTAATGTAAAAAATTGAATGAGAAAAATTGATATTGATATGATAGAAAAATTTTTATTAAATGAGACGTCAAACTTATAAATTAAAATAAAATATTAAAGAAAATTAAGATATAAAGATGTGTAAATAGAAAAGGATAGCCTATGTCCTGCACAATTAGATATGTAAACATTAGACAATTAGTTCAACGCGCACGAGCCGCCTAATTTGTAACTACAGGTGGGAAGCCCTCGCTCGGCCTATATAAGGCGCTGCAAAATTAGAGCAAGCACTCAGTCCTTCGCCGACGCCTCTACAGGAGCAGGCCAGGGTGAGTCAAAGGGGAATAGCTTTTTGTCCAATCCCTAGTTGGGTTGATCGGAGCTTGTTTCCCGCAATCTATCGTAGTTTACGGAGCGTACAGCTCTCTATTCAATCTATATTAGGGTTGATTGAGTTGTACTCCTGTAGACTACACCCTGGGTTGCGAATTTCGATCTTAGCAGTGTAGACGACGACTCTGTTCTTTCAATCCCAAGTTGGGTTGATTTGAGCTGTCTTCTACAACTAATTTCGAAATAATTGCTTTATCATCAATCCCTCGTTGGGTTGACTCGAGTCGTTTTCGTATCGTGAATTGTTTTAAACTCTTTCATTGTCAATCCCTCGTTTGGGTTGACTTGAGAAATTTCCTACGGGGAACTTAGAAGCGCGACGCGCGGACTATTTTTTCGTCTCCGAAATAAAAGTTTTTTTCTTTTTTTTGTGTCTCACGTCAGAGACAGGTAGGGCGGCCTACCTCCGTGTCTAATATATATATATATATATATATATATATATATATATATAACACATCGTTCAATAAGTCCCGAGACTAACAACGAAAACAACATTTTTTTTCAAAAATCATTTTTATTCATCAATATAATCTCCTTTTAGAGTGATACAATCTTTCCAACGCCTTTCCAACATTTCTATACCATGTTTATAGAAGGATTTATCCTTTGCTTCAAAATAGGCTTCAGTTTCGGCAATAACCTCCTCATTCGAGCCAAATTTTTTTCCCTGGAGCATTTTTTTGAGATCAGCAAAGAGCCAGTAGTCGCTGGGGGCTAAATCTGGCGAATACGGGGGGTGGGGAAGTAAATCAAAGCCTAATTCGTTTAATTTTGCCATTGTTTTCATGGACTTGTGGCATGGTACATTGTCTTGGTGAAAAAGGATTTTTTTCTTCTTCATGTGCGGTCGTTTTGCTGCGACCTCCTCCTTCAAACGTACCAACAAGTCAATATAATAATCACTGTTGATCGATTTACCTTTTTCCAGGTAGACAATGAAAATCACGCCATGTGTATCCTAAAAAACAGACGCCATGACTTTGCCAGCAGACTGTTGCGTTTTTGGACGCTTTGGGCGGCTTTCGCCAGCCATGCGCCACTCAGATGATTGCCGATTCGACTCCGGAGTGAAATGATGTATCCATGTTTCATCCATGGTCACGTATCGCTGCAGGAAATTTTTTTTATTGCGAGTAAATAGCGATAAACAGCTCTCTGAATCGTCGACTCGTTGCTGTTTTTGTCCCACTGAAAGCAATCGCGGCACCCACTTGGAAAAAACCTTTTTCATGCTCAATTTTTCATGAAGGATTGTAAATACGCTTCCAGATGATATCTGTGTCATTTCTGCAATCTCACGGACCTTCACTTTGCGATTTTTTATTACAATTTTTAACACTTTACTCACATTTTCCTGTGTAACGGCTTCCAATGGCCTACCCGAACGTTCCGCATCGTTTGTGTCCGTACGACTACGTTTAAACTCAGCATACCAACGACAAATCGTTGATTTGGATGGAGAGGAGTCCGGGTAATGTTTTTCAAGCCATTGCTGGGCTTCTACGGTGTTTTTACCCATTAAAAAACAATGTTTTATCAACACGCGAAACTCGCTTTTTTCCATTTTTCAAACAAATTACAAAGTGACTTTACTCTAACCTCGATAACTTTGCTGTCAGTGATCCGATTGACGTGAAATTTTTACACGTTTCATGTAAGGGTTCGCACTCTATGGAAACGTGGCCAGTTTGGTACTACTAGCACTATCTCTGGGTTAGTCTTGGGACTTATTGAACGATGTGTTATATACTGAATTATCCGAATCTCAGTCGAATGTAAAATATCGGTTGATTGCGAGTAGTTATAGATATACACCGTGTCATGATTGTGTATTTAGTATTAATTTTTTTATATTAAACTTTTCTTTATTTTATATCAATATTCGGCTATTTTATTTATTTCCTTTCTCCACGTCCACTTGTGTCCTAACAAAGAACAAAAACAACGTCCCTCATAAAATGGACGTTGCAAGTAAGCAACCCTATAGTCTTGACAAGAAAAAGGTAGGCAACTCTATGTTTGCATATTCTATAGACTTCATACTTTCAATTAATGTTAAATTTTTTTGGTTACTCTATCGGTGAAGGTATCGAAAAAAAGTTACCTGTTACATTATTAATTAAAAACATCCTTGACAGAATTTCATTAGGCAACCTATCACCGTTACTTTCGTTAACATATTTTATTTCGTAAAAAACACATTTCGTTCGGTTACTCGATCGGTGAAGGTCGTCTTCTGTACGGATCCTGTTCTAGTACGCACTGTCGTCAGGCCCCGGATTGGGCCTGGCAGGTCGCTGAGTCCACCGATGCGGCCGCGGGTGTCAGCGGACCTTAGCCGCCGGTGCTATTGCACCCGCGTGCAATATCGAACCGTTAGCAACGCAGGATGTTCCTCAAATACTGCTTTAAATCACGTGTGAGAGGCCTTGCCTAAGGCCCCACTCCGGTGTTGCTTCCACCGGGCTCGGCTGCTCAGAATGTTTGCCAACAACCGGTTGGCACACCCGCGGAGGCGGCGGTATTCGGGATAGGAAAGCTGTAGGGAATAAATAAAAACGCACCTGTTGCGTGCAAATAGCTTATTTACTGCTAAAAGGTAACAAAAATAATACAAAACTTAAATATTCATCGCGCAGAGGTCCGTTCGGGTAACGAGCAATTAGCATTGCCTAATGCGCAATACTAATTCGCGAGGTGCGCACTGCGCCTGCGTACCCTCTTCGATTCGCGCGGCTACATACACACGTATAGTCTATAGACGACCAGTATAGAGAGAGCAGTTCTCCCTCTATACTGTCGTAATCTATGACTGGACGAGTGAGCGTGGTTCTCTCACTCGTCTACTCAGTCTATGGTTGAGCGAGAGAGCTCGGTCCTCTCGCTTAACTGCGTGCTTTATGCTTGTACGGGTAAGAGTGGCTTTCTCTCACTCGTACAACTACTCTACGGTCGTGCGAGAGAGATTGGTTCTCTCCCTCGCACTCGCACGGCCTATACGGATTCAAAAATAACGCTGTCTCGTGCGTAAGTATATATTTTTAGGTACATGCCCTGACACGATCGCACACGTGTTCAGGGGAAATAACATATAATGACTCGCGCACTAATTATGTACGAAAGTGGCCACTTACTATCTATCTCAGCGTGACGACTCGTCCTCTCGACAGTCCTCGTCTTACGGCGGAAAACTGGTGAAAACGGTGGAAAAAATCTAAGACGTGAAAATCGCGTGCGGCTCGGGAAACGGCTCGAACGAGAAGATCGATTGAGAGGTGGGCTCCTCCTTCCCCTCTCATGGCTATCAGTTTTCCCGCATAGCGCTATCGATTCTTGATCGATGGCGCCGCGTATAGTCGCGTTGCGAACTCTACCTCGCACCGTATGGCAGGTGGCCTAACCTCGATAAGCCACTTGTCACAAATTTTATTTATATTAATTTTTATTATTTATAAAAATGATCTAATAATAAATTATATAATATAAATTCATATAGATTAATAAATTTAAATACAATAAAAATCATAATTACTAATTTTAATATTATAAATTCTTTATTTTTAATATATAAAAATAAATCTACAATTTTAAGAATTTTATTTTTATTATTTTTAATAACATTGATTGTAAAAATATTTATAAAAAAAAAATTTTCTTTACGAAAATTAAATTATGAAAAAATCTTTTTTTAAAATTAATAATTTAATAAATTACATTTATTTAAGATTAATTAATTTACCTACTCCTTTAAATATTAATATTTGATGAAATTTTGGATCAATATTAGGATTATATTTAATTATTCAAATTTTATCAGGATTATTTTTATCAATACATTATACTCCAAATATTTTTTATGCATTTAATAGAATTATTTATATTATACAAGATGTAAATTTCGGATGATTGATTCGATTAATTCATTCAAATGGAGCATCAATAGTTTTTATTTGTATATTTATTCTCATTGGTCGAAATTTGTATTATTATAGATTTATATTAATTAAAACTTGATTTATAGGAGTAATAATTTTTTTATTAAGAATATTAATAGCATGTTTAGGTTATATATTACCATGAGGTCAAATATCCTATTGAGGAGCTACAGTTATTACTAATTTAATTTCAGCAATTCCTTATTTAGGACCTATATTAATTGAATGAATTTGAGGAGGTTGTGACGTAGGCACAACGTCGTAGCCGATTTGGCTATGTGCGCCCTGAGTGCCTTGCACAAAATAATTTTATATTAAACGATGCCTTAATTTATCTCTCTCTCTCTCTCTCTCTCTCTCTCTCCCACTGTTTATGTCGCGAAGATGCAGGCCAGCCGCTCGCGACTGTCTCCCAGCCGACGGAGGCCTATCACTTCCCCAGGGCAGGGAAGTGGCAATCCCTCGCCACCCTCACCACAAACCCGCTAATACCCACTCTCGCTCTCTTTCTCTCTCTAATGATTTTAAGCGGATAAGTGAGAACACTCACCGTTGTTGCTCACGAAGCTCGTCCGCTGGCGGTTGAGCTCGCGGCAGCTTCCTTTGGCACCGCTGCACCTCGCTCCTGCGTCTCTCCCTCCAGAGAAGGGCTGCCGGACCTCGCTGCAGTTCGCCTCGATGCTTCCTATCTTTACCTCACCCTCGGCTTCTGAGGTCGCGGTGGCAACCACCAGTCGCCTCTCGCCGCCTCTCGACTCCTCGTCCCACGGTTTTCTTCCTCGCTGCTCTTCCTCATCTTCGCTCTCCTTCCCTCGCACTGCTTTCTCGACTTCTTCCTCACTCTCTCTCTCTCTCTCTCTCTCACTCTCTCCCTCTCTCTCGCCCACCTTCACCCCTGGCTTCACTCGCGATGCTCACTCTAATCAAAGAGGAACCAATATATATTCACCGCGGGACTTATCTCTCTGTCCTCGCGGGAACGCGCAGCGAAACTCACTCTCAGGAGACCACCGCGTAACTGCCCGTTACGCTCGCTCTTCTCTCCCCTTCCCTCGCGGCTCCCAAAATTCCTCGCCGATCTTCACCGCAAGTTCGAAAATCGCGTGATTTTCGAACGTTGCCGGCTTTTGGAAAAATCCGCATTTTCGCGGCTAAACAGGCTTACACAAGCTGGCAACCTGGAGACGATCGCGCAAGAATGTAAACACTAACATTCTTCGTCGACGACCTATGACGGATTCTCCGTCACAAGGTTTTTCTATTAATAATGCAACATTAAATCGATTTTTTTCATTTCATTTTATTTTTCCTTTAATTATTTTATTAATAGTAATTTTTCATTTAATTTTTCTTCATGAATATGGATCATCAAATTCATTAGGAATTAATAGAAATTTTATAAAAATCCCATTCCATTCTTATTATTCATTAAAAGATTATATTGGGTTCATTATTTTAATTTTTTTAATTTTATTAATTTGTTTACTAAATCATTATATTATATCCGATTCAGAAAACTTTACTATAGCAAATTCAATAATTACTCCTGTTCATATTCAAACTGAATGATATTTATTTGTTTATGCTACTTTACGATCCATTCCTAATAAATTTGGTGAAGTTGTAGCATTTATTAATATCAATTGTTATTTTATTTTTTATTCCATTAATAAGAAATTATAAATTTAATTCTAATAAATTTTATTTCTTAACTAAAATTTTATATTTTATATTTTTAATAAATTTTTTTATTTTAACATGTATGGGATCAAAACCTATTGAATATTCTTATATATTTATTGAATAAATTTCATCATTATTTTATTTTATATTTTTTATATTATTTCCTTTATTAAATAAATTTCAAGATTCATACATATTTAAATTTTTAAATTAATTATTTAACTAAAATTAGTATATGGTTTGAACCCATATTTAAAAAGTATAATCTTCTAATAATTTCAAATTTAATTAAATTAATCTAATTAGTTTAATAATAACATTAATAATTAAAATACATAATGCTGCTATTATCTAAATTATCTTTTTTAAATTAAATATTATAAATTCAAAATAAATTTTCAAAAATAAATTAAAATTTATAAATTTTTAATAAAATTTTAAAATTTTAATAAAAACTATTATATTATTATTAATATATATTTATATATAAATAAATATTTTAATATAATAAATTTAATAAATTTATATTTATCATTAAATTTATTAATTATTTCTCGTAGTAATGTTTCCGTAGTAATGTTTCCGTAGTAATGTTTTGCGTAGTACGTGGGTCCTCGAGTGCTGCCTGAGGTCTGCTGCTTGGTGATCATTTTTTGATGTATTTAAATGCGTTGGAGAAGCTACTCAGCAAATTCCTTCTTTGATCGGGAAATTCGGGGAGAGGCCAAGTTTTTCAGGCCCCCTCTTCCTGGTGGGCTTCTCGGTTAGAGAGAGGAAGAGTGAGAATTAGAGAGAGAGATGATCCATTTTTGCGGAATTTTTACATACAGTCTGTCAAGTAAGAGCGTGGTCGTGTTAATTTATAAAAAAATTTATTTGATGAAACTTTCATATTTATATATACATTGTACACATTACAAACAATGATGCAATTCGGTCAATAATGTGTCCAGTCACCACCGGCGTCGATAATTGCCTGGCATCTCCGAGGCATGCTTTCTACTAATTTGACGGCGTATTCTAGTGGCAAGGATCTCCAGATCCAACGAATTTCGTAAGACAACTGCTTCAAAGTGTATGTGCGTCTTCCACGAAGCTTCCGTTTAATATATGCCCACACATTTTCAATAGGGTTTGCATCGGGCGACTGCGACGGCCAATCCAATGTAACGATGCCAGATTGAGTCTTCCACTGAGTACAGAGCTTGCTGCGGTGTTTAGGATCGTTGTCCTCCTGCTGAATCCAATCTTCATTTTTTGTGATGAACCATCGTTTGGCAGATGGCAGTAAAGCCTTTTTGTAGATTTTTATCATTTTCTCGGCATTTAGGTTGTCAGTAAAGAGGTGCAAAGTGCCGAATCCCTGCTTTGAGAAGCAGCCCCAAAGATGCACCTTTATTCCATGTTTTACGGTCCGCTGAACAAGCCTATTGGTGGAAGTTGACCAGGCTCGCGTGAGGACAGAACGTGCCCATATAGAACATACTTTAGTAAAAATGACATTTTCAAAATCTCTATCAATATTCTCATGCGCCCAAGCGAGTCGCTTTGTCACATGTTTTTCAGTCAACAGAGGCTTCTTCATTGTGTTGCGCCATTTCAGATGATGAGTACGAAGATAGGTTCGGATAGTTTCGTAGGATATATCTAAACCTTTTACCATTAATTTTGCTTGTCCTTGCCGCAGTGTTAAATCAGGATTCCGCGAAAACAGATTCACTATTCTTTTTTCATCTTTTTTGTTCACTTTTCCTATCGAGCCACGTTCTGGTAAATCATCGACATTTTTAGCCACTTTATATCGCTGTATCCACTTCTGTACAAATGCCTTCGACTTTCTCATATATTTAGCAGCCGCTGATTGCGACATTTTGGGACCTTTCGGGTGGATGCAAAGGAACACAGCCTCGTAGCGCGACGCGTACTTAGCACTCATGGCGTTTAACGTGATTCTCTTTCAAAAGATCAACAACAACTGAATTTTTGTTGACAATGCATCAAGGACAAAGCTTTCCTCTATCGGCTCGCGAAAGAATTAGAGCGAAATCTTACATTACCTGTCGGTGAAGTCGACCACGCTCTTACTTGACAGACTGTAGATTCATTATATACTATTCACAATAAAATTATGTTAATTTAAATTGTACACTCGTGTTCTATTTAAAATTTAATGCATTTTATAAAAATAATAAAGTTTTTTGTCGCATTTTAAGTGATTAATTTATATAGTGATTTTTAAATAAAAAATGATTATTTAAATAATTAAAATAAAAGATTGCTACTATGGATACGAATGATATCCTTAGGTTAGCGAGAAGGAAATAAAAGTAAGATAATAGCTTAAATAATCATTTTAAATTAATTTTTAATTAGTCGTTAATGACTGTTGGAGGAGTACTTGTTTGATTATCTTTATTTTCAAAAAGTTATTAAGTAAATATTTGTTAGTATGATTGTAAATTTATATTGAAATTTCTACTATTAATAAACATTTTAATTACAAGATGTAATTATTAATGCAATTTCTTTTTGTACAGTTTTGTTTATAAAAGAAAATAATGTAGCTGGTCGCGGACTATTATTTTGTTCTATTAAATAGTGAAATAGTAATAATTAGGATCGTTGAATTGTCGCTTAAATTAAAAATTAAACTAGAGGAATTAATAACAGTTAAACGTTGGCCTATTGCAGTTAATTTAAATTAATTATTTATTTTAATTCGCTTGATTAATTAATTACTTATTTAAAAATTTTTATTCAATTAATTATTTATTTATTTATTTAAAAAAAAATTATTTGGAGTGTATTACAAGAATTCAGGACATTCCAGATTATTGCGCGATGTTCCAAATTATGCTATAAGAAAGACTACCTTGCAAGAATTTGTATGTCGAATGTCAATTTGTATTGGCCGACTTTGCAATCTAGTTACTTAGAAGGAAAAATTTTATTTTATGATAACATTTGTGCGATTGTTTGTAAAAATTGCATCGTAATAAGACTAAGTTTAACGAGAGCGGCTATTCAACTCTCGGTTTAGTTTTGGTTGAGTTTCTCAATGGTTTAGGTCAGTGGGGAGTGCGTTGCGTAGGTTGTAGAGGGGATTATTGTGTCAGGAAAGACAGTAAAGAACTTTTCGGCTGACAAAACACAGAAAAAAAACGGATTTCATGCACCGACATTACAATATAATAAATTTATTAATAATTTTATTAGTTTTGTATTCAAAATTATCTTTTTTAAATTAAATATTATAAATTCAAAATAAATTTTTAAAAATAAATTAAAATTTTTAAATTTTTAATAAGATTTTATAAATTTTAATAAAAATTATTATATTATTATTAATATATATTTATATATAAATAAATATTTTAATGGTGGCAGGTGGCTTATCGAGGTTAGGCCATCTGCTATGAGGTGCGAGGTAGAGTTCGCGGCGCGACTGTACGCGGTGCCATCGATCAAAAATCGATAGCGCTACGCGGGAAAATCGGTAGGCGCGAGAGAGCAAGGAAGAGCCCTCCTCTCGATCTTCTCGTTCGCGCCGTTTTCCGTGCCGCACGCGATTTCCTTCCTATAGAGTTTTTACACAGTGCAACCCGAGTTTCCCGCCGCTAGACGAGGAATAGCAGCAGATTTCGAAAGGACGAGTAGTAACACAGCGAATAAATAGTAAGTGGCCACTTTCCTTAGATAATTAGTCCACGAGTTATTATATTTTATTTCCCCTGAACACGTGTGCGATCGTGTCAGGGCATATACCTATATACATACGTACGCGCGAGACCGCGTATTTTTATTTCGGATAGGCCGTGCGAGTGAGAGGGAGAAAACCGATCTCTCTCGTACGACCTTAGAATAGTTGTACGAGTGAGAGAAAGACACTTTCACCCGTACGAGTATAAAGCACGCAGTTAAGCAAGAGGACCGAGCTCTCTCGCTCAACCATAGACTGGATAGACGAGTGAGAGAACCAGACTCACTCGTCCAGTCATAGATTACGACAGTATAGAGGGAGAACTGCTCTCTCTATATTGGTCGTCCATAGACTACTAGTGAGTGTATAGCCACACGAATCGAAGAGGGAACGCATGCGCAGTGCGCACCTCGTGAATTAGTATTGCGCGTGAGGCAATACTAATTCCTCGTTACCCGAACAAAGCTCTACGCGATAAATATTTGAGTTTTGTATTATTTAATCTAAATTTTTCAATAAATAAGCTTTTTAGCACTTAGCAGGTGCAGTTTTATTTATTTGCTTCTCTACAGCTTCCCTATCCCGTATACCGCCGCCTCCGCGGGTGTGCCAACTGGTTGTTGGCAAACATTCTGAGCAGCCAAGCCCAGTGGGAGCAACACCGGCAGTGGGGCCTTGCCCAAGGCCCCTCACACGTGAATTAAAGCAAGATCTGAGGAAGATCCTGCGTTGCTAACGGGTTGGCATCACACGCGGGTTTCAGCACCGGCGGCTAACGTCCGCTGACACCCGCGGCCGCATCGGAAGATCTAGCGGCGTGCTAGGCCCAATCCGGGGCCTGACGACAGTACATACGTGCGAGGGAGAATCTCGCACGTGACTTAGCTAACTATACGCGTTACAATATAATAAATTTAATAAATTTATTTTTATTAATAAATTTATTAATTATTATTATTGAATTAATTAAAATAAAATTTATTATTAATTATTAATTATTAATTATTTATTTATATATAATAAATTTATTAATAATTTTATTAGTTTTTTATTCAAAATTATCTTTTTTAAATTAAATATTATAAATTCAAAATAAATTTTCAGAAATAAATTTAAATTTTTAAATTAATAAAATTTTATAAATTTTAATAAGAACTATTATATTATTATTAATAATTATATTGCAACGTACGTTTTATGAGGGACGTTGACTTTGTTCTTTGTGTGGACACAAGTGGATGTGGAGAGGAGAAATAAATAAGACGAATATATATAAAAATAAAGAAACTTCAATATGGGTTACTTAACGCTAGATACATATTCATAATACTTTTTTTAGGACGTAAACTATGTGCATGCAAATCTACTCAATAAATTGCTATTTTACATTCAAATCAGATGAATGTTACGTTATCAGTCATATAAGATCCTCATACGTCAGTCAGAAAAGTACATCAACGATATAATCTCAGCATTGGTTCAGTTCATAGTATTTTAACACAAAAACTCAAATTCCATCCATTCAAAGTGAAGCTTGTGCATAAGCTTAACGAAGATGATCTAGGCAGACGTGTCGAGTTTTGTGAAAATATTATGGACCGAATCATAGTTGACGATAGTTTTCCAAGTCATATTGTTTTTTCTGATGAAGCTACGTTTGAATTAAACGGTAATGTCAATAGATATATTATGAGGTATTGAAGTGCTGATAATCCACACTGGATAATTGATAGCCGATCGACTCAATACCTCAGAAAATTAACATCTGGGCAGGTATTACTGACAACAGGATTGTTGGACCATTTTTTATTGAGGGTAATCTTACTGCTGAAAAATATGAAAATTTGTTACGTAACGATGTCATTCCGACTATTTAGACAATGGTCGCAATAAATTCCAAAATACTTGGTTCCAGTAGGATGGTATAGGTCCTCATTACGGTCTTAATGTTCGAATATACTTTAACAATGTGTTTCCACATAGATAAATAGGACGGAGAGGCGATATAGATCTCCCGATATTACTCCACTTGATTTTTTTATGGGGATATCTGAAGGATATAGTATACCGAACGAATTTGACAGATATCGAAGAACTAAAACAAAATATTTGGAACGAAATAGAACAACTCGATGCAACGAAAATTCAAGATGCTGTTGGTGCGTTCTATTATCGTTTGGCACATTGTCAACAAATTAATGGTGAACAATTTGAACACCTTGCCTTAACTGGCTAGGTAGGATATCTCCTTGCCTTAACTGGCTGGATACCATATCTCCTTGTCTTAAGTGGCTGGGTATGATATCTCCTTGCCTTGGTTGGCTGGGTGCCATATCTTCTTGCCATAACTGGCTGGGTATGATATCTCCTTGCCTTGACTGGCTGGGTACCATATGTCCTTGCTTTAACTGGCTGTGTATGATGTCTGCTTGCCTTGACTGGCTAAGTACCATATCTCCTGGCCTTAACTGGCTGGATATGATATCTCCTTGCCTCAACTGGCTGGGTACCATATCTTCTGGCCTTAACTGGCTGGGTATGATATCTCCTTGTCTTAACTGGCTGGGTACATATCTCCACCTTCCCTCAAAGTCTAGGACAAGGTTAAACCCATGGTCATCATCAGGCTGCTAATAAAAATTAATTCGTTATTGTTTCGCTCTACCGTAATCGCTTTTGGAATAGCTCCATTATTTCCGGATTTAACCCTCACCATGTCCATTCGAGGCTGAATTTTAAAAATAATCAAGGACTTAATCGAACGTAAAATTTTCCGCTTTATTCATCTCCGATGTCGAAAATAGGGGTTTCTTTGAAAAAAAATCATTTTGACCTTCAAATGATCTTGATGATCCGATTTAAGGTCAAAGCCAATGTCACCGCCAGATAACCAAGAAAATTTCTTAAAAAACTCAAACTGTAAGTTTTTCTCCAGGAATATTATTTTTTAAGTTATGCAGCCGTATTGGGACTTCTTGAACACGCTATATATATACTGTGATCAAAAAGTAAGGTGAAATTGTCATGTAAGACTTCCGGGCATTAGGAAGGCAAAAAAATTTTTTTTCCTAGGTTGATACAACTGTCTATAACATTTGCCAAGCATCTGTTTGTCAAAAGGTTTAATTATCTCCGAGTTACGCGTGTTTTTGTAAACAACCAACAGTGAATTTTTCGATTTTTACAATGGGTGATTTTGTTGAGCAAAGAACTTGCATCAAATTTTGTTTGCGGAACGAATATTGTTGTGCGGACACGTTGAAAATGTTGCGGAAGGCCTTTGGTGATCGAACTATGGCACAAAAAAACGTTTATAAGTGGTACAACGAGTTCAAAGCAGGCCGAGAACGCGTTGAAGACGAACCGCGCTCTGGACGACCATCAACGTCTACCGACGAGGGTCACGTCCAAAAAATCAAAGATTTGGTGCTTGAAAATCGTCGATTGACAATTAGAGACCTCGCTGATAGTGTTGGAATATCATTTGGCTCAGCCCAAACCATTTTGAAGGATGTTCTGTGTCTCAAACGCGTTAAGTTTCGATTGGTGCCAAAATCGCTCAATTTTTTGGAAAAAAAGCGTCGCGTTGATGTGTGTGAAACTTTGCTGTCTGACTACCAGGACCACTTGAAATGCATCATTACTGGAGACAAGACTTAAATTTACGCATACGACCCTAAAACCACCGACCAATCCAGCGATTATCGTGCAAAAGGTGAAGCAAGACCGAAAAGACCACGGCAAAGTCAATCGAAAATCAAGGTCACGTTGACAGTTTTCTTTGATTATCGTGGTGTGGTGCACTATGAATTTCTTCCACCACGCCAAACTGTCAACAAAAAATATTATTTGAGCGTTATGCTATTCGTCTAAAACGGCTGGAATTATGGGCGAACAACTCTTAGTTCCTTCATCACGATAATGCACCATGTCATACTGCATTGGTTCTTCGCGACTTTTTTGCCAAAAACTCGACTCATATCGTTCCGCAACCACCGTATTCGCCTGATTTGGCTCCTTGCGACTTCTGGCTATTCAGCAAACTCAAAAAGCCAATGTGGGGACGCCGTTTTGACACGATTGAGGAGATAAAAACCGAATCGAAGAAGGTCTTGACGGCTATACCGGAAAAAGACTATTCCAAATGTTTCGAGGACTGGAAAAAGCGTTGGCAAAAATGCGTTTTATCGGATGGGGATTACTTTGAAGGGAATGAAATTGATTTGGAGGAATAAATAAAGAATTTACATTTTATAAACAAATTCGCCTTACTTTTTGATCACAGTAGTATATACAAGGTGCGTATATATATATATATATATATATATATAGATGTTACAATGTGTAAAGTTTGATTCCAAAACTAATAAAAGTGTATGTTTTAAAAATATTTATATTTTATTTAATTTACATCATAATAATACTGCATCTCTATCTAAATTTTAAAATGAAAAAATAGAACATAAAAATTTTTATTTTTAGTCTTCTTTTTACTTAAGTTTGCCTTAGCTAGCTCTCTAGAATCAGATTCTTTTCTAAATGCACTTTTTTTTATTACTCTTTAATTTGTCTTTTTTTTACTACAAATATTTTTTCAATAGATGCATCAAACTTGAAAACTACTATTCTTGAACGTGAAACATCGTCCACTGTAACTTCTTCAATATGATTAGTTACTTTAATATTTTATTTATCTATTCAATTAATTAGATCGTAATCACTTTCTTCGTCAGCAGACTTTACTTTTCATTCACAAAAATAATATTATCATTTTGTTTTATCAACTTCGATTCTTTATACGATTTCTTGTTTTATTATACAGCAACCCTTCGAATTTATACAATATAATAATCATAGAATATTCGTCATTAATTTATTTAATAATTTTATTTATATATATTTCACGTTTTTCATCAGAAAAAATAGTTGAAAAAAAAAAAAATAAATAAAAAAATTTCTCATGCTGCAGGATTTGAACGCTGTTCCTTGCGTATAATGAAGGTAAAACACTTTCGTTACTTATGCCTTAACCAATCGAGCTAAATTCACCATTTGTCAACTGATGCAAAAACTTATATAAAAGGTGTAACCTTCAGTGAGCTTTTAAATATATAATATTTTCATGAATTTTTTAAATGTAAAAAAGATCTTTCTTCAATATTTTTTATAGTATTATATTTAATAACAATAAAACTTTCATAATTTGTAAAAACGAAACAGAAATAAAGAAAACAACAATTATTTTTTAAGCTTGTGCTCGTTACTACACAGATATTATGCGTTTGGCGAATTTCTTTTACAAGCTTTGCGATTGCTACGTATAAGTACGTTTGTATAAGTAAACAAGTTAAAGCGAAATGATTTATTTATAAAAAACGGAGGAATCTATTTTACTTTTTGATGAATCTGTCCTTTACACGTAAATTATAATCGAAAAATATTGACAGAATAACTATTTTATTGTGGCTAAATTACTAAAAAAAGAAAAATCTAAAAGCATAGTTAATAATCTTTTTTGTAAATTAAAAAAATAATTGATATTATACTTATTAATATTTCTCATTTGAATAAAGGATTTAAAATCGATGAAACCAAATCTTTAAATTGTACTGACAGACACGTAATTTTTGTATTAAAAAAAAATTTCTCATGCTATAGGACTCGAGCGCTGCTCCTTGCGTGTAATCGAGGCAAAATATTATCGTTGCTCATGCCTTAGACGATTGAGCTAAATTTCTCATAATTATAATAAATTACGCAAAAACTTGTAAAAAAATTGCAACCTTCAGTGATGATTTTAAATATAAAATAATTTCATGAATTTTTTGTATCAAAAATTTTTAATGGATAAATAAAAATTTAAATACAGTTGACTATTAATTTTGGTTTTATCATTAGTCAAATGAACGAATTTTTAGAGGTACAACTTACAATTTTTACAGGTCTACATTTTTTTGTGAATAATTATTACCTATATTGTCTCATCCAAATAGTCATTAAATGCAAACAAAAATTATGTTGTAAAATTTTTTAATAAAAAAACTAAAAAACAATGAAATGTATGAAACGTAATAATTCTAACATTTTTTAAAAAAACAAACAGTTTCATCATATTTGTGACACCTTCACAAATATATTTAAAAGGCTACATCGTTAAAATTTATTTGCTACTGTGCTGGTATATATGTTATTACTTGCACAGCTATTTAAAGGGCCGGCGTTTGTTTTCACTAGAACTAATCTCATACGTAGAAATGAAGTCTGAAGTAAAATTAAACATATAGTAAATTTAAAAATTGTGTTGTGTTAAGCTGCATAATGATATTTCGTTAATTAATTAATTATTTTGATTATTTTTAAACAAACCTTGGAAAAAGAAAATGAACTAGAAAATAGAAATAGAATAAAAAAAAAAAGTAGTTATCTGTATACAAAAGAAATAAATTTATTGAATCAACAAAATCTTATAAAGTACAAAATAAAGAAAAGTTTACGATTAAGAACAGTTCTACAGATAATATTTCTAATACATGAAAATACATAATTTTATAGCAATTAAGTTAAATCTTTTTATTTACAATTTGATATTAGTTGGAAAAATTGAAAATTTCATAATTAAAAAATTGGATGTAATAAAATTTAACATGGCATTATATTTTTTTTTATTTTTTATATTACATTTAAAATTTATTAGCTAATATATGTTTATAATAATATATTCGGTATTTTATAATTAAAATATTTATTCTTATTAACATTTCTTGTTATTGGATATAATTAATACATAAGAATTGAAAGCAGTGAGGTCTGACTTATTATCTGTAGTATTTTCATTTTTTAACCCCTGAAGAAAAACGAGGGGTGTTATAAGTTTCACCACTGTGTATGTTTGCGTGCGCAAGTTTAGGTGTGTGCGTATGTGTGCGCGCGCGTGTATGTATGTGTGTGTGTGCGTGAGTGTGTGTATGAGTATGGTTTTTTTTAAATTAAAAAGTAGATTAATCGGGATGGTCCTTATCTGTATTCGATGAACATCCGTCCAGCTGCTGAAAAGTTATGAGTTTTTTTCCGAATTGGCATCCGACTTTTTCCGAGGTATAGTCACTAAATCATTTCGAAAATAGATAAGAGAAAGAAAGATTAAAATGCGGAAGCAAACGCGGAAGTAAGCTCAAGAAATAGGCCAAGGTTGCAAAACCAAATATAATTTTGTAAAATATATAATATAAAATGAAAAATTTAAATTATAAAATGTGTTAGCAAAAATTTTAACTTATGTGAAATTTCAGCAGAATTTTTGTTAATAAAAATAATTCATATAAACTTGTAACATTTAATTATAAAAATTAATTTATTAGCGGAAAATTTATTTGCGAAACGCGTTCACTGAAAGATTTTTAAATATCTAATGTGTTGACAAAAAATTAAAAGGCATCGCGAGAAGATGCGAATATTTTGTTTTGGTGCACTCGAGTTGCGAGTTCTTGGAACTGCGATCGCGATGCTTATTTAATTATCTCGATTTGTTTAAAAATTCACACGATTCTGCTTTATATTGTATAATCTATATATTTAAAAATAAATAACACTTACCAGAGTGTTCAATCCATCGATGCCGTCTTTCTGTGTCAAAAGGAAAACGAAAATTTTTCTTTTTTTAGTAATTTAGCCACAATAAAATAGTTATTCTGTCAATATTTTTCGATTATAATTTACGTGTAAAGGACAGATTCATCAAAAAGTAAAATAGATTCCTCCGTTTTTTATAAATAAATCATTTCGCTTTAACTTGTTTACTTATACAAACGTACTTATACGTAGCAATCGCAAAGCTTGTAAAAGAAATTCGCCAGACGCATAATATCTGTGTAGTAACGAGCACAAGCTTAAAAAATAATTGTTGTTTTCTTTATTTCTGTTTCGTTTTTACAAATTATGAAAGTTTTAATGTTATTAAATATAATACTATAAAAAATATTGAAGAAAGATCTTTTTTACATTTAAAAAATTCATGAAAATATTATATATTTAAAAGCTCACTGAAGGTTACACCTTTTATATAAGTTTTTGCATCAGTTGACAAATGGTGAATTTAGCTCGATTGGTTAAGGCATAAGTAACGAAAGTGTTTTACCTTCATTATACGCAAGGAACAGCGTTCAAATCCTGCAGCATGAGAAATTTTTTTATTTATTTTTTTTTTTTTCAACTATTTTTTCTGATGAAAAACGTGAAATATATATAAATAAAATTATTAAATAAATTAATGACGAATATTCTATGATTATTATATTGTATAAATTCGAAGGGTTGCTGTATAATAAAACAAGAAATCGTATAAAGAATCGAAGTTGATAAAACAAAATGATAATATTATTTTTGTGAATGAAAAGTAAAGTCTGCTGACGAAGAAAGTGATTACGATCTAATTAATTGAATAGATAAATAAAATATTAAAGTAACTAATCATATTGAAGAAGTTACAGTGGACGATGTTTCACGTTCAAGAATAGTAGTTTTCAAGTTTGATGCATCTATTGAAAAAATATTTGTAGTAAAAAAAAGACAAATTAAAGAGTAATAAAAAAAAGTGCATTTAGAAAAGAATCTGATTCTAGAGAGCTAGCTAAGGCAAACTTAAGTAAAAAGAAGACTAAAAATAAAAATTTTTATGTTCTATTTTTTCATTTTAAAATTTAGATAGAGATGCAGTATTATTATGATGTAAATTAAATGAAATATAAATATTTTTAAAACATACACTTTTATTAGTTTTATACTCAAACTTTACACATTGTAACATCTATATATATATATTAAAATTTTTAATTTTATTTATATATTCTTTATTATTATACAATATTTAAATAAAATAAGAGCTATATATTTTTTAGAAAGATCTGTATAGAAATTGAGTAAGGAAAAATATATGGAATCAATATGAATAAATGTTTTAATTTTAAAACACCAAATATATTGTTATAAACATTTATTAGTTAATAAATTTTAAATGTAATATAATAAAGTAATAAAATATATAATGCTATATATTCTAATTTTTTACATTAAATTATTTCAGTCGGTAAATTTTAAACACTCGGTTCCATAAATCTTAAATCATTTATTAGAAACGTTTGCACCGAACTTGTGTTTATAAATTCGGTAAGTACACTTGCAATCTACTCGTGTATAGTTCGACCGCTCGTCCGCAAGAGGCAGCACTTTCTTGCGCGAAAGACTTGCCACACTTTTTATAATGCCTTTAGCGATCTCCCTTTTCATCTCTGATGATACCGTAGATGAAGGGTGCCTTTCTGACAATGAAAGTTGTGAAGTAGGTGACTGTAGTAGTTCCTTCTTGTCTCGTACGTCATCTTGTGAATTCGAAGAAAGCTTGGAAGATTTTGAAAGTAAGCTTGCTTCAACCTTCACCGAATTAAATCTAAATCATCAACAAATAAGAGGTATTCTAGCAACCTTAAAAACTCACAGTTGTTTTTCGAATTTGCATGTTGATCCTCGAACTATTTTAAATACCCCGGCTTATTCTTTTCCTATCGTCGAAGTCGCTGGAGGTAAGTATATTCATTTGGGCGTTAAAGTAGGTCTATTCAATATTCTTCAATCGACCCTTCCAAGCATGATCCTTAGTATTCTACAAGTAGATTTTAGCACAGACGAAGCTTCATTAGACAAAGCGAGTAAAATTTTAATGTGGCCTATACAAATACGTATAGCCAATATTCCAAATTGTAGCCCAGAATTCGTCGGTATTTTTCAGGGATCAAAAAAGCCGACGAGTGCTTTAGATTTTTTTAAGCCATTTGTGGATGATTTGCTCTACATATTACAAAATGGTATTCAATTCAATAATGAAAAAAAAATTGTTGAATTGAGGTGTTTCATTGCAGATGCACCTGCTCGTGCTTTTGTTTTGGGCCATCAAGGACATAATTCTAGAGCTCCTTGTTCCAGATGTTGGGTGACAGGTAAATATATTCGTTCAGGAGTAATGGTGTTTAAAGGAATCGATCACAGACTTCGCACACAAGACGAATATTCATCAATGACGGATATGAATCATCACACGGGTAAACAATGTTTTATTGGTTGTCTTCCGTTAAATTTGGTTTCGAATACAGTGTTCGATTACATGCACCTTGTGTGTCTTGGTGTAATGAATAAAATCCTTCAAGGTGTGATCGGCGGCAGGTTTGTAAGATCAGCAAAGCTCTTTTCCAACGATAAAAAAAGTTATATCTAATCGACTCAAACAATTAACGAAGTTCTGTCCACGAGATTTTGCCCGGAAGCCTGTTGACATCGACAAGTTTGGCGATTGGAAAGCAACCGAGCAAAGACAGATACTCCTATACAGCGGTCCTGTTATTTTTAACGGTTTGCTAAATTCTGCTGTTTATCAGCATTTTCTTTTATTACATTCGTCTATAAGGATTCTTGCGAACCCTCTTCATACACAGGAATCAGTTGTTTTCGCCGAGGAATGTATCAAACTCTTCGTCGACACAGCCTCTGATGTTTATGGCATAGAATTATCGTACAATACTCATTGTTTGTTACACCTTCCAGATGATGTCAGGTCTTTTGGGTCGTTAGATTCATAATCAGCTTTTCCCTACGAAAACAACATGACTTACTGCCGAAAATTATGTAGGAAGCCTAGTCAGCATTTACAGCAGATTATTAAGAGGAGAGCAGAAAATTGTCGTACAGCATCTACGAAATACGTTGATCCAACAACTTTAAAATTCATTGGAACTCACGTGAAAGGTCCAGAACCTCCAATTGATGATCGTAACGATTATAGTCAGTATAGAAAGGTTGTTTCAGGGATAATTCACTTATCGATTTCACAGCAGGATAGTATAGTTATTCTTCAGAGTGGGTCCATTGGCGTGATTGAAAATATCATAGATTATAAAAATCATGGCTACTATCTTATTTTAAAACTATTTTCAAAAGTTGAAGACTATTTTAATCTTCCCTGTCGGTCATCTTTAATCGGTGTATTTCTCTGCTCTGAATTGAATGATGAAACATCATTTGTCAGACTTGATCAAGTTGCAAGTAAATGTTTTAGAATGCCCTACTGGCAAGTAGAAAGTAAATCAGAAGAGTGTCAACCGAATTATTTTGTGGTAACTGAAATTATGTCGTCACATTGTCAATAGATTTAGTTAAACGTTTTAGTAAAATTTAAGCTAAGAGAGAAGTCAAAAAAATCTTTATTGTGGTATCTGAAGGGTAAAGCTGGAAGTTAGTTTGACCTTGTTATAAACAACACACCATTAAAGTGATGTCCCTCATTGTCAATACACTGCTGTAGTCTGGTTCTGAAGTTCTGCATAACTCTGCGAAGAATATGTGGTGGAATGCGGCCAAATTCAAGGCAAATTTCATGCTTCAAGGCTTCCAGGGTCCTGCGTCGATGTTTGAACACTTTACTCCTACGGTAGCCCCATAAAAAGTAATCACACGGAGTTAAATCCGGCAATCGCTCGGGCCATGAATTGTCACCATACAGGGAGATCAATCTCCCGTGGAACATTTTTTTTTTTTTTTTTTTTTAGACCAAGCCATGTCTACTGCTGACAGTGGCACTAATGAAAACTTCTAATGTCACAGCATCATTCGAGCTTATCCCCACTCCTCCAATACGTTCCCTCTACTGAAAACAAGATCTCGAAAATAGGGATACTTCCCTGCCTCACCCTGTATAATCTTTTTAATTTTATGATGCTTACAATTATTTTTATTATTATCATTATATTTATACAATCTTGTAAAATTAGTTTTACATGATGAATAAGAGCAATTGAAACATTCGAGCCGGTCATCCTGATAATGTGTCGGCAAATCTTGCTCTGAAAATGTCGTCCATGAAGCCATTAGGTGACTTCAGACAAACCATGAGCCAGCAGACAATGGCATCGTCTTCATCAAGAATACACAAAGAAGCAGACAATACATCACACTCACAACCATCAGTCTCTCAGAAATACGGAAAAACATCACCGAATTCGCGCACATCGACATTTTATCCTAAACAGACGTACACAAAAAAAAAAAACAATCACACAACTAATACCGCAAACACCAACGACAACTGTAACAAAAAGATATACACAAAGTCTCTCAATGTCTCAATCTACATCGCGTACACCATCAACAAACGCAAAACAGCAATTGCCGGCACGCACATGTACACCAAATACATCATCAACGTGGAACAAATCAATGGTAAATCTTTAACCATCTGCAACACTAGCTCCAACAGATAATCAGATATTCGCTAATGAAGGTAATAAGAAATCGTTTCAAATGTGAATAGATAATTTTCTTTGTTATATACCGCTAATTAATTTTAATATTGTATTACAGCATCGATTTATGATGAACGTCACAGTGCTACACCACAAATTCCTCCACCACCGGTGGACCACATTCCGATTATGCAGAAACTATCGGACAAAATTGAGTACGTCGCTATTTTGTCGAAATTTTTAGAGCGATTATATTTTATTAATTAATTCATTCTTTTATGTAGCTCACTGAATAAAAGAATTGTCAGCGTAGAAAATAGTAATAGGTACAGAAATTTCTATTTTAACAGTATAACATTTTTAACAATACATTCTCAATCTCATTGAATTATACTTACAGCGCTATGGCCACGAGGATGAAAAACTTGGAAGACAGTTTAAAGTAAGTAATTAATTATTTTTAAATTGGATATATACAATTTTAATGCTTTTTAATGCTTATTTTTTTAGATTAATTAACAAAAGGTTTGCAAATATGGAAAAAATAACGAAGTACGTCGGTTAGTTTGAAATATAATTTATATTTATATAAATGATTAATTAATAAATTTAATTTTCTAGCTCGACTAATGAGATACTCAAGGAGTTGATAAAAAAACAATGTCCGAAAGCAAGAGCTCGTCCTCAATATTTGCCATTTAAATCAACTGCTGACCTCTTGACTTTCAACAACGCTACTGACGAAGAGTTCAATGATCTCGTAAGTATTAGAATTGCAAACAGGCATTTCCAGCTTATATATTTATTTCTAAACAAATTAATTTCAGGTTAACTACTTAGTATACACAGGAGGAGCCAATCCTGAGGACGCAGCAGCAAAGTATTTTAAGAGCTGTTTCAAATTTGACGATGATCTTTTCCGTAACGTCACTTGGCATGGCTCGAAAACGGACGACATTGTGGCGCTTAAGAGTACTCGTTTTGCATCAGCTTGCGAAGGTAAGCGTATTATGATTTATTTGAAAATGTATAACTTAGCATTAAATTTAATAATTTATTTTTTTATAGACGCAATGCCAATAAATAGGCACACTTTATTTAAGCCCAATGAAGTTGAATTCATCTGGGCTATGACCAAAGCTCTCAAGAGTGCCAAGGAATGCTATCGCCGCAAAATGAAGAGGAATTTTCAACATCCAAACAACGAGGACCAACAACCACCCCGACAAAGTCCTTGTCTTGTTTCCATAGAGACACAATATGAACGTGGCTTTCAAATCATGACTCAAGAGGATTACGCAGACAGAGATTACAACGAAGCAAATCACGGTTACGACCACGAAGAAGAAGAAGAAGAAGAAGTCAATGATGAAAATGAATACCATGGATACGACGAATCGCAACTTCAATCTGAAGAGGAATCGAAGGATATGTTCGACGATACATAAGACTCTAATTGGATAAATTCTTTATAAGTCATCGTTGGAGGGGCTAATGCCAGTGGATGAGCCTCACAGAGAGGAGCGAGGTCGGGGCCCCCTCACACCTAAAACAAAATATTTGTCAACTTTATTTCAATTTTTGTAGCAGCAGCAAAAGTAGGGAAATACAGTACATACACAGCTTACTAGATATTCCATGGAATATATTCACAAAGCTTGTTTACAAAATTTCAGCGGTCTTTCAAAGTTTTAAACTTGAGTTTTTTAATACTGGTCCAGCGTAAAGACATGGAATATTGTAAGCAAGCTTTATGGGTGTAATCCATTGAATGTCTGTTGTTATATGACTTTAAACCAAGCAGAAGTGAACATTGCTTTGAACTGCTTGCAACAAAAGTACATTTCGAGCAAGGCCCACCTTCTGCTAATTACAACCGATACATGTTTTTCATATTTAATTATCAATATTTATTATAATTGAGTAAATTTTTAATAATTTTTATATTTTACAGACACAGCAGAAGCATCGTAAACAGGGGAAGGTACATCTGGAAGAGTAAGGATACCAGCAGGAAGGAGTAAAGCAGCACCAGCAGTAGAAGGAGCGGCAGTTACGATGGAAATAGCAATTTATAAGGTATTGTAATTTTATCTTTTTCTATATTATTTTATCTTATATCGCATCAAAACATTTTTACTTAATTATAATATTTTTCTATTTTAAAGAAACAGTAGGAGCATCGATGGTAGGACCAGCATCAGTGACAGCAGTACGAGGAGCAAAAGCAGCAAGAGTACGATAATAAAATGAATTTTATTTATTGTATTTTTTTAATTTATTCTATTTTATATAATTATTTTATTATTTATAATTATTATCAATTTAATATTTATTTTATTATTTATAATTATTATCAATTTAATATTTATTTTATTATTTATAATTATTATCAATTTAATATTTATTTTATTATTTATAATTATTATCAATTTTATATTTATTTTATTAATTTTTTGAATTTATTGTATTTATTTCTAATAAATATTTTGCAACGGTCCGTTTTATGATACATCAGGGTTTTGAATAAAATATCATTTCACGCCAGTCAGGAGCGGCATTACCGAATAACCGCCCGTCGCCTCGTCAGGGCCGTACTATTAACAGATCGGTAAAACACGTGTGTACTTTGGTATATAGATATTTAATTGAACAAAGCATGATTATTAAGTAATAGAAGTATAGAATAGATTGTTAATTGGAAATAATAAGTTAAAAGAAGAAGATAAAGCCTAAAAATACATAATCTTAAGTCAGAAAGGTAAAATAAAACATGTTAAAAATATATACAAGCCGGTAATATAAATACCGATTAGTCAATGATCAGAAAATACGAATATAACAAATAAAATAATATATACAAAAATCAAGTAACAGTACTGGAATAGTAAATTAACTTGAATAGATACAATAAATTTGAATAAAATGTCCTCACGGTACACGCCGATCTGCGGTAACCAACGAGAAGGAGATATATTGTATAATTAGTCAGGAATCTTTGTATTATGAGAATTAATATAAAAACTTTAACAAGCAAATTTTATTTTTATTAGATAAAACAGGAAATTTATAAATTAAAATAAAATATTGAAGAAAATTAAGATATAAAGATATGTAAATAGAAAAGGATGGCCTATGTCCTGCGCAATTAGATATGTAAACATTAGACAATTAGTTCAACGCGCACGAGCCGCCTAATTTGTAACTACAGGTGGGAAGCCCTCGCTCGGCCTATATAAGGCGCTGCAAAATTAGAACAAGCACTCAGTCCTTCGCCGACGCCTCTACAGGAGCAGGCCAGGGTGAGTCAAAGGGGAATAGCTTTTTGTCCAATCCCTAGTTGGGTTGATCGGAGCTTGTTTCCCGCAATCTATCGTAGTTTACGGAGCGTGCAGCTCTCTTTTCAATCTGTATTCGGGTTGATTGAGTTGTACTCCTGTCGACTATACCCTGGGTTGCGAATGTCGATCTTAGTCGTGTAGACGACGACTCTGTTCTTTCAATCCCAAGTTGGGTTGATTTGAGTTGTCTTCTACGACTAATTTCGGAAAAATTGCTTTATCATCAATCCCTCGTTGGGTTGTTCCGAGTCATTTTCGTATCGTGAATTGTTTGAAACTCTTTCATTTTCAATCCCTCGTTTGGGTTGACTTGAGAAATTTCCTACGGGGGAATTTAGAAGCGCGACGCGCGGGCTCTATTTTTCGTCTCCGAAATAGAAGTTTTTTTTTCTTTTTTTTTGTGTCTCACGTCAGAGACAGGTAGGGCGGCCTACCTCCGTGTCTAATATATATATATACTGAATTATCCGAGTCTCAATCGAATGTAAAATATCGGTTTATTGCGAGTAGTTATAGATATATACATACATCGTGTCATGATTGTGTATTTAGTATTAATTTTTTTATATGTATTAAACTTTTCTTTATTTTATATAAATATTCGACTATTTTATTTATTTCCTTTCTCCACGTCCACTTGTGTCCTAACAAAGAACAACAGCAACGCCCCTCATAAAATGCACGTTGCATAAATGGCGCCCGAACAGGGACACAAGTTTTAAAGAGACGCGAAAGAGAAGTAGAGAAGTCGAATACGCGCGCGAATGATAATTTCTTTTTATACTAAAAATGAACGTCGAACTACGTAAACGGGGTCGTAAACCGAAGGCAATCAACCATGGAGAAAATCAGGTGGTTGGGCCCGTATCGTTAGATACGTCGAACCCAGCAGCAGAAATCGTCGCGGAGGTCCACGAAACTTTACTTCGGGGAGCAGAAAACCCAAAGATTGGCACCAGTCATGTCGATCCCCAATTGGACGAGACACTAAGCGAAATAGACTTCGACTTAGGGGGACGAGAAAGACACACAGACAGCGATGTAAGGAGCGCTCTCAGGACTCTCAGGGACAGAAACAATTATAATAAAAAATTCAGCGAGGAGCATGAAAAACGTATAGCAACCCTCGAGGAGGTCACACGACGGATAGAGGCCATGAACGTGGCAGCAGCAGAGCTAAACGCAAAAATAATGCAAACAGGACAGGGCCATGACGAACGTATAGCACAGTTAGACCAACGCGTAAAAACCTCGGAGCAAGACATCGAGCAAACCATAGGTAAAGTGGCAGAATTAGACGCAACAATTAAAACACACGAAATAAGGCTGAAGGAAATCAAAACGGGACAAGAGGAGATCCTCCGGGAGATAGGGGGACAGCGCCGGAGCAGGGGGACTCGGGCGAGCGTGAATAGAGATTACCTGGCCACGCATCTAAAAATGGATTTGCCCAACTTCTCGGCTGCACCTTACGATAAACCCATGCGGTTTTTACGCGCGCTAGGCGAATACATGGATTTTGTCGATGCGGACAACGTCTCATTTAAATTGATAGTAGGGCAAGCTCTAAAAGGTCCGGCACGCGACTGGTGGGAGCATATTGAGGACCAGGTAGAAACGCCGGAAGACTTTAGAAAACTATTCACGGATAGGTATTGGAGCCCATCAATACAAGCGGCAATCCGACGCAAGATTGAATTTGATTATTATCGTGCGGAGGGCAATCTCAGTCGAAGTGAATATGTAATCCGCCTCTGGAATGAAGCCCAGACACTCACGGCTAAGCTCGAAGAACGAGACGTGGTCGAAAGCCTGTCACGACACTTCGACGAAAATATTCAAGCGGCCGTATTAACCCGTGGAATTACAAAAATTGACGAGCTAATAAAATTGCTAGATACGCTGGACCGCGTCAGCACTTTAAATTCCTTCACAGCTAATACCACGTATCAAAGTATAAACCACAGCCGCGATAATATAGAACGGAACACATCACACACATCAAGAAGAAGTGCCGACTGGCGATCAAATACGAGAGAATTTCCACGTCGTAATCCGGCGTTCAGAGCATCGACACCAATACACACAACCGCTACATCGAATGAAGGGCCAGTGTCCTTCAACGAGGACCGGCGGTTGAATGTTAAGAAGAGGGAACAGCCCCAAACCAATGTAATAACCGTCGAACCTACAGCGCCGGAAAACGAGTAACCGTTGCATCACGGGCCTCGGAGGATAAGGAAGAAGTAAAACGTGATGCAACGAAGGAAGTATTAACAGTATTCACGGATATGCGGGAGTACCTGCTGGACGAGGAAACCAAGACAAACACTCCGACAAATTTACCCATGTGCCCAGAGATAGACCTATGCATTCAAGGCGTGTCAGTACCAGCATTACTAGACACAGGTAGTAGAATTACATGCCTCGCGTTAGAGACATACACCAAAAACTTGAGCAACTTCAAGGAATGCGCCACGTTCCCAGTGGTGGGCTTACAAGTGAGTGGGTTTACGGGGGAAAAATCAGTCAAGATCAAACGGCAAGTCCGCGCTAAGGTTCAGATTGGAAGCATCGAAAAGGAAATAAATTTCCTAATTATCCCAAAACTGGTCAAAGGTTGCATTTTAGGAATAGACGTGCAGGACGCATTAAATACGGTGATTAAAATACCAAACAAGAGTGTCACTTTCAATGTTGATGGACAAACCGAGGAGTTGCTGTTCAAAGACAGGGAAACGGATCGACAAAATATCGAAGCTGTTACAATTAACACGAGTGGTCAGCAGCCGGTCAACAAGAATGATGCGCTGGACATAAAGCAACTCACTGATGGAGAAATTGAAAAGAAGCTCAAAACGCTAATAGGTGTGGCACCTCGAGAGAAGCTTGCCCTAGAGAGTCTACTAAAAAAGTATAGAGAGATCTTTCGAAAAGAACCTGGACGGATCCGCGGATATGAGCATCGTTTCATTTTAAATGAGAATGCTCCGTATTTTAATAAGTCTTACCCAGTGCCGATACAATACAGGGATAAGGTCGAGTTAGAAATAAAGCGTATGCTAGATTTGGACATCATTGAGCGCTCCACAAGCCAGTACATTAATCCGATCGTGCCAGTAATAAAGAAAGATGGGAGTGTCCGGCTGTGTCTCGATGCACGTGAGTTGAATCACAGGATACAGAATGACCACGATGGCCCTGAAGAGATGATGAGGTTTTGAGACGATGTTCAGAAATTGGGGTAATGTCCAGTATCGACCTGACTGCCAGTTTCTGGCAAATCCCTTTAGAAAAAGCGTCGCGCAAATACACCGCATTTTTGCATAAGGGGAAAACATACCAGTATAAGGTGGTACCATTTGGAACAAAAGTTAGCTCAGCCGCCCTGGCACGGGCAACGGAAAGCACCCTAAAGGGTTTGGACCACTGTGTAATTGATTTCGTAGATGACTGGTTATGTGTGTCCCGAGATTTCTCCGAACATATGAGACACCTCGAGAGGATCTTTCAAAGAATAAAAGAATCAAATATAACCGTCAATTTTGAAGAGGTAGAATTTTATCGGCAGGAGATTAAATTCCTCGGGCACATTATCTCTCCGTCTGGAATCAGTATCGATCCAGAAAAAATAAAATGCATACAGGATTTTCCCGCACCACAAACACCTAAGCAATTGAAGGGATTCATGGGCCTCGTCAATTTTTGCGCCAAATTCACACATCGGTTAGCAGACACTATATCCCCGTTACTACAATTAATCCGGAAAGAGGTAAAATGGAAGTGGACGGAGGTCGAACAACAGGCTTTCACTAAAACCAAACAGTTATTCGGGACGTCAATACACTTGTATCACCCAGTCCGGAAGAAACCTTATTTCCTATATACGGATGCAAGTGGTTACGCCATCGGGGCAGTCCTCACGCAGGAAGATGATGAAGGATAACAACGGGCCGTATACCTGGCGAGTCGCACCCTGAAAGGGGCAGAATTAAACTATTTCACCACAGAGCTAGAGTTATTAGCGGTTGTGTGGGCACTAATGAAGTTTAGAGCATATGTGCTTGGGTCCAAGGTCATTATAAATACAGATCATAAGGCACTGGTTTTCTTGCGCAGCTGTAAATTTCTAAGCGCACGGTTAACAAGATGGATGTTAGCCATCCAAGAATATGACGTAGAGATCCACCATATCGCAGGACACAAGAACACGATCGCCGATGCCTTAAGCCGAATGACGGAACAGAAGGAAAGAGGGGGCCAAGGCATACAAATAGCCCTACTATTGACCCGTTTTCCACATATCACGCTCCAGAATCAAATAGAGAATTTAGAGAAGGAGCAAAAGGAAGCACCCGATTTGAGGCGATTATGGAAAAAAGCAGCAATGCAGAGGGGAGGATATGCAATAAGAGAAAACCGCCTCTACAAGCAGGGTCAATTAGTTCTACCAGGACACGTGGTGAAAAACCTCATTAAGGAAACGCACGAACTTTATGGACATATTGGCACCAGAAAATGCACTAAAGTCATCTCCGAAGAATTCTACTATCCACAATTACGGAAGAAAGCGGCAGAGATTATTAAATGTTGCGACGCATGTCAAAGAAATAAAATATACACACAAACCACAAATGCCGAAACGCGACCAATCACGCCGGATCGGCCGCGAGAACTCCTATCCATCGATTTTTATGGGCCGCTCCCAACAGCAAAAAGGGGAATAAAATATATACTGGCATGCATAGACGTATTCTAAAAATATGTGGTATTGTATCCCATAAGAAAGGCAAACACGCAGACTACCATAAAGAAAATCTTTCAGGATTACATTCCCAAATTTGGCAGGCCAGAGAAGATCAAATCAGACCATGGGACACAATTTACATCCAATGCGTGGAAGAGTAAATTGGAAGCCGAGGGAATAAAACAGGTTTTTTCAGCAATCCAGCATCCGCAGAGTAATATCGTGGAACGAGTGAACCGAGAACTGGGTCGGTTTTTTAGAACATTAGTAGGCGAAAAACACACCACGTGGTTGAACTGGGTGCCGTTTATCCAAAACTGTTTCAACGAGATACAGCATGATACAACCGAATACACGCCAATAGAGCTGTTCCTCAATCGGGAACCCACGCGGTTCTGGAGACGATGGATCAAACACGAGGGTCACAAGAATCAAGAACTGAAATTAAAGATGGAAACGGCCAAGAATAGGATACGGATGAAAGGTGCAGCAAGAGCAGAGAAACACAATCAATCACATAGATGCGTAAGCTACAAACAAGGAGACCTAGTGCTTGTAAAAGCTTGCAATTTTTCAAATGATATACTGAAACAAACGGCTAAATTCCTTGCCATTTACGAAGGACCATACCGAGTTCAGAAGCGTCTCAGTGCCACCACATACACCCTAACCCACCCACAATCCCACACCATCCGCGGAAATTATCATGCGTCCTCAATCAGACCTTATTATGTTCCAGATTCACAACATGGGCAGAAGGACGCCACACCAACGGCTCATCCGAGCTTTGAGACGGAAGATATGCATGCTGGAAAAACAAATAAAAAGCCTCCAACGCAAGATAGAGGTGAGGCAGGATAGAGAGAAGGAATTGAAGGAGGTATTCCAGGGGCGAATTTCTTACCAGGGAAGCATCGCAGAAGTGAGAGACCATGTCCAGCGAGCTGAGAAAATAGAGACGGTTAAAAGATGGTTGAAGAGAGAGCGCGTGAACCTGCTTTTTTACGGGGACGATGCAATCAGTCTCCATCCGTCAGCAGATGACATCACCTTTATGAAGACCAGTTGATTTATGTTCAGTTTGAAATTAGTGAATAAAGCGTGACTTAAGTTACAAATTTGAGAAAAATTATTGCATAATGCCTAATTTATCCAAAATTTAGGGGGACTATGCAACGGTCCGTTTCATGATACATCAGAGTTTTGAATAAAATATCATTTCATGCCAGTCAGGAGCGGCATTACCGAATAACCGCCCGTCGCCTCGTCAGGGCCGTACTATTAACAGATCGGTATAACACGTGTGTACTTTGGTATATAGATATTTAATTGAACAAAGCACGATTATTAAGTAATAGAAGTATAGAATAGATTGTTAATTGGAAATAATAAGTTAAAAGAAGAAGATAAAGCCTAAAAATACATAATCTTAAGTCAGAAAGGTAAAATAAAACATGTTAAAAATATATACAAGCCGGTAATATAAATACCGATTAATCAATGATCAGAAAATACGAATATAACAAATAAAATAATATATACAAAAATCAAGTAACAGTACTGGAATAGTAAATTAACTTGAATAGATACAATAAATTTGAATAAAATGTCCTCACGGTACACGCCGATCTGCGGTAACCAACGAGAAGGAGATATATTGTATAATTAGTCAGGAATCTTTGTATTATGAGAATTAATATAAAAACTTTAACAAGCAAATTTTATTTTTATTAGATAAAACAGGAAATTTATAAATTAAAATAAAATATTGAAGAAAATTAAGATATAAAGATATGTAAATAGAAAAGGATGGCCTATGTCCTGCGCAATTAGATATGTAAACATTAGACAATTAGTTCAACGCGTACGAGCCGCCTAATTTGTAACTACAGGTGGGAAGCCCTCGCTCGGCCTATATAAGGCGCTGCAAAATTAGAACAAGCACTCAGTCCTTCGCCGACGCCTCTACAGGAGCAGGCCAGGGTGAGTCAAAGGGGAATAGCTTTTTGTCCAATCCCTAGTTGGGTTGATCGGAGCTTGTTTCCCGCAATCTATCGTAGTTTACGGAGCGTGCAGCTCTCTTTTCAATCTGTATTCGGGTTGATTGAGTTGTACTCCTGTCGACTATACCCTGGGTTGCGAATGTCGATCTTAGTCGTGTAGACGACGACTCTGTTCTTTCAATCCCAAGTTGGGTTGATTTGAGTTGTCTTCTACGACTAATTTCGGAAAAATTGCTTTATCATCAATCCCTCGTTGGGTTGTTCCGAGTCATTTTCGTATCGTGAATTGTTTGAAACTCTTTCATTTTCAATCCCTCGTTTGGGTTGACTTGAGAAATTTCCTACGGGGGAATTTAGAAGCGCGACGCGCGGGCTCTATTTTTCGTCTCCGAAATAGAAGTTTTTTTTTCTTTTTTTTTGTGTCTCACGTCAGAGACAGGTAGGGCGGCCTACCTCCGTGTCTAATATATATATATACTGAATTATCCGAGTCTCAATCGAATGTAAAATATCGGTTTATTGCGAGTAGTTATAGATATATACATACATCGTGTCATGATTGTGTATTTAGTATTAATTTTTTTATATGTATTAAACTTTTCTTTATTTTATATAAATATTCGACTATTTTATTTATTTCCTTTCTCCACGTCCACTTGTGTCCTAAAAAAGAACAACAGCAACGTCCCTCATAAAATGCACGTTGCAATTTATTGACCCATGGGTTGCTGCTGATTTTTATTTGAAATTATAATTTATTAGAAATAAATACAATAAATATTTATTAGAAATAAATACAATAAATTCAAAAAATTAATAAAATAAATATAAAATTGATGATAATTATAAATAATAAAATAACGGAACTCCAGCATACGTGACCAAAAAATGTCGAGCACGTGCTGCTATTGGGGAATGTCACATGTGTTGCCAATTTGTCGAAGCTCTATGTCGCCAAAATGATGTCACGGTGTGTTAAATTTCCGCGCTCGCATTGTGTCAGCTTTGTACTTTCCACAGTGGCGACAAAATTTTTTGACCGCCTATGACTGCAAATTGACGTCACAACTCAAGCATACGCGACGAGCATATGTGACCAAAAAATGTCGAGCACGTGCTGCTATTGGGGTACCCCCCCAATAGCAGCACGTGCTCGACATTTTTTGGTCACATATGCTCGTCGCGTATGCTTGAGTTGTGACGTCAATTTGCAGTCATAGGCGGTCAAAAAATTTTGTCGCCACTGTGGAAAGTACAAAGCTGACACAATGCGAGCGCGGAAATTTAACACACCGTGACATCATTTTGGCGACATAGAGCTTCGACAAATTGGCAGCACATGTGACATTGCCATGTCCGCATTTTCTGTGCCGACAATTTGCCAACATTTTGCTGACCGCTTTGATTTTTTGCCACGGCCATACAATGCGCGGATAACCTACAAATCACTGCGTTCAGTGTGCAGTATAAATAAATATGCGAGCTCGTTCGTGTCACTCGCAAATTATTATTAATTATTAATATTTAAAGTTTCTTAATAAAGTTAGAAGATATCTCCTATCGACAAATTAATTAGATAAGTATATTTAATTTTATATTACATATTGTAAGGCTATTTTAGGTAATAAGAAATAAACTTTTCTTTAGATTTGATTTTGTATTGTAGGCTATCACGAGAAGAAAATTATGACGTCGATAGAATTTAAGATATTTTAAGGTGAGAACTGTTTAATAGAATTCGTTTAATCTAATATTAATAATTTTAAGTTATGTTTATGTATTTTATTATTTTGCAGTTGCGGATTCCTATCAGGATGTGATGGAGTAAGAGATTACAGATCTCAATATGGGTATGTAATTATTTATTGCTAAAATCAAATATAAATATACATACATATAAATACACTCAAATATAAATACACTCATTCATATTTTTTGTGATTGCCATGTTTCAAATCAAATAATGAGAATTATTAATAATGTTCTTGTTTTTTGGAAAAGTTTATATTTTTATTTTGAATAATTTTTTGCAATTATTTAAATGTTTTAACTGTTGGAATACAATGTTAATTATTAGAATATAATTGCAGTAGAAAAATTATATTAAACTTGAATCATAATACATTGTATTTTATAACGTTGATAAAATTATACAAATACCATTAAGAACGCTGTGTTGTTGCAGATGGGGTATATAATAATGCTCATTCTATGCATGCCATCACGAGTCATGTAGGCAATATATTGCACAGGTGAGAAAGAATTTTTACATCAACTTTATCAACATTTTTTTTTTAAATAAATTCATTTAACTAAATGAAAATTATTGTGTACAGATTCAAACTCAAAACGGTTTGATATACAAAGGTGTGTTTAGAACTTTCCCTAGTCAATTTGAAATGGTTTTGGAAATGGCCCATCGCATTGAAAGTTCTGGCAAAATAAGTGTAGACAGTGTTGTAGAAAAATTGATATTCAAGCCACAAGATATTGTTACTTTGTCTGTGAGAGACGTTGACCTGGACTATGCTACTAAAGATATTACATTCCAGACAGACGCTGCTATTAATAAATTTATTGGTCTACTTAAAGGAGAAAAAGAACATGAGCCTCGAGATGGGACTAATGTTAATGCAACTAATGGAACTAGCTTGGAGTCAGATCGTACTGCTGTAAGTTCACAATTGTAGGTATAATTAAATACATTTTTAATATAATTATAGAAAGCTATTTTAACTTATATTTTAATGTTTAACATTTAATTTGTAGAATTCAAATGCAAGATTGTACTGTGAAGTGATTCGAGCATACATAATGTGTTTACACAATTTCACCGTTACCTTTAAAGAACCACACTAGGAAGGTTATACAGTTCTAAAATTACCACTAATTTTGAAGGAGCTTCATGCAGGTACATTAAATAGTTGATTTTTTATTAAAAAATTTCAATTTTGTTTACATTTTATGATTTTTATTTTCAATTATTGATGTAAATATAACTATTTTAGCAGAAAATGAAAATTTTGAATATTTACTTGATGTAATGAATTTCTTTGAATTAATAATATGATATACATCACTTTTAGATATTATGGATATTGTGTGCACCTGCAAAATGTTGAGTTTTGGATAAATGAATTACAAAAAGTAAATTTAATTACAGGAAAATAAGGAAAACAAATCAGCGGTACAAGGTACATTTTTTTATTGGAAAATAATATTATATGATTTGAAAACTAATATTAAAAAAAAAAAAAATTTATTTTAGGCATGGTTTATTGACATCTGTACAAAATTTCGATTCAACCAATAAAGTTCCTCAATCTTAATTAATTAAAAAGTCAAATAAAACTTATACATAATCTTAAAATTAATAGTAATATCAAACTGCATATATTCAACAATTGAAAAGCAAAAGTAAATAAAAAAAATATTATGCCTAGAAATGAAGATCTAAAGAAAATTAAAATATTAGATCCAAAAATAAATTCTACTTATAAAATTAAAAATAAAAATTTATATAAAATTAGTAATATCATATCACTAAATACACAGACTGTAACAGTTGTTTCAAGTAATGATGATACTTGATAAAGTAAATTCACATGTATCGAATTCGGCATGTGAAATATTTAACAATTCTATTTAAGAAAGTGTGAAACTATTCCAATGGTTGCTATACCCTAATTCAAAAAGGATGAATTTTTTAGGTAAAATGTAAATGTTCATCTTATATTAAATATTTTCTTATATTTTAGTATTATTAAAATAACATGTTAATTATTTTAGAAATACTGAAGTTTGCGATAATCAAAAATATATACAAATTTATAAATTTTTATAAAGATCTTGAGCTGGTCTCGAGTTGATTTTATTTATCTTATATTTTGAGTTTTATTTTGATGTAAATACATTGAATTTTTAAAAAATAACACGTATAATTTATTAACATTTTTATTCTATTATAAAATATATAATTTTTTTTTATATTATTTCTAGAAAGACTTTGAAGAAAGCACCTTTGTATATATAGAAACAAAGTAAATCAAAATATTATAAAAGCTTATTATCTACAGCAATGTTAGATAATATTTTATATGGAAAACATATTACTTCTTTTACTAATGATATAAAGGAAATTAAATCATAATCCTCTACATCGAGCTTTACCCAGTGTAGCGTGGGTGATTATTTTGCTAATAGATACTGAATAAGATTGTTAAATCCTTAAATATTTATATCAAAATCGCATACTTTAAATGGTATTTATTTAAATTTTATTAATTCATCTATTGTTTATACATACACTAATTTTTAATTATTTTTTTCAGCCACTCTCCAAGAATTTTTTGGTTGTTTGATTGAAGTCGATTTTAATCTAACACTACCAAATAGTCAAGGCTTTAATACACATGATGTAATTGATGCATTTGAATTATTACTACGATATACATTACTTTTGAATGAAATAGATATTATGGGCACCCGAAACAATGTTGATTGTTTTTGATAAATGAATTACAAAAAGTAAAGGTAGTTACAGGGAAACAAGCAAAACAAATCAGCAGTACAAGGTACATTTTTTTATTGAAAAGTAATGTTATATGATTTGAATATTAATATTAAATAAAAAAAATTTTTGTGAAACGAAGTGGAAATATAACAGGTTTAGAATTTAAATTTTAAAAAATTTTAAAGCTTATTATTTTAAATGTAAATTATATCAATTCAATTATATTTTATTGAATTGGTTAATTCAAATATAACCACCATCGTTTTTTATTAATTTATAATTTTCTTATTTACAACAGAGCTTAGGTTACGTACAATAACTTATTATTCGAAATTAAATTTTAAGTTTTGTTTATTGTCTTAAGTAACTAAAATGATTGCAAAGAACAAGTATTTTAACTTTTTTTTTTTTTTTTTTCTTATTTATAACACTAATAATATACATATAGTTAATGAATTTAAAATCATGCTAAATTATAATAAATAATATTATAAGCTGGACATATTTCATGAAATTTTTAAATTTAAAAATAATAAATTTTATTCAGTAGTTATTAGTAAGTCTAAGGATTTTGTTTAGACAAGCATAGAGAAATAAATGAATTTGTAGAAATTAATAAATGATTTTAATGAAATATTTATTTTTCTTACATCACGTATGTATAAAATACAGACTTATTTAAACATTGATAAAAACTGTAAATAATTGTATAGATAATAGTATTAGTACATTGAATAAACGATAAATTGTTTTTTGAATTTGAATTAGGCGCCAAAAATTATATATAGAGCGACCGATTTTCATTTGTTTATTAACTATGATAAACGTTTCTTCGAATCCATTGTTCTTGTAACTTTGACTACTAGTGCGTCAGCAGTGAGATATCTCTCGAAATTATTGTTTAATAAATAATTAACTGCAAAATTATTACATTTGTCCTTTTTAAACAATTAATAAACTTTATTTAGTTAGTGAATTAATGTATTTTTATTACTTAAATATGAATAAAGTGTTGAATAGTAAGGCTACATGTGTATTCCTTTATTGCGACATATACGGCGTGGGTGATTTGACTGCACGGCTAGACACGCTTGATCCTGCAGAAATTACATCCTTGATCTTCGCCTTCGCCCACCTGAGGCTTGAAGAGGAGCTGCCACTACCTTACTCGGCTTCCTGGTGTATTCAATTCTTTATTTTAATATACATTTAATTTTTAATTAATTTTTCTATCTTTTCTTCTAATTTAATTAATTTCTCTTTTTATTCTATGTTTAAACATTATTTTCTTTTTTCTGACTAATATACATTTAATTTTTAATTAATTTTTCTAATTATTTAATTTTATTTTTAGTCAACTGCTGTGAAGATTACCTCAAAGACCATCCAGCTTCGTATCTACAGGAGACATTATCGCAGTGGAAAAAGTAAGGTATAATTATAATTTTTAATCGATAAAAATATTAATTTAGTATTTTAGTTAAAAAAGCTTGTAAAATTTCAAGTTTAGTATCATTAATAGTAAAGTTTTATTCAAATTTTCTAGTATAATTCCCATAAATTATTAATGTTGCGTTTCTTTTATTAGATTCAATTTACAGATTTATTATTTTAGCCACTACATTAAAATTCACTATTCTGAATATTTATGTTAATATTTTTCATTTACAAATGTATAATAGAAATAGTATATTCAGCAGTTCAAATCTTTGTTTGTAAATATAATGTGCAAATGGTATATGCATATAGTTATACATATTGAGTGTTAAAATGGCATCCGAGATTCTGATTGAATTGAGATTAAATTATTTTGAGTCAATAATAGAAAACAAAAACCTAACCTACCCAAAAATGTTGGTTTAACTTATTAATATTTATACATATGTTTTTAATTTATTTATTTTATTTTGTAGGTTACCGCTAATAAACTCAAAGAACTTTTTGGTGAAAAAGGTATAGTTACCGATGTACAAATTAAATATACACAAGATGGAAAATTTCGGGGATTTGGTTTTATTGGATTTAAGACTAAACAGCAAGCCGCTGAGGCATTAAATTATTTTAATAATTCTTGTGTTGATACTTGCAGAATCTGTGTAGAATATTGTACTGAACTTGGTAAGTAAAATAAATGTTAATATTTAGCTTTTGTAACTTTTTTTATTCTATTTTGACAATATGTTATAGGCGATGTCTCAAAACCAAAATCTTGGAGTAAATATGCTCCTGACAGTAAAATTAATGAGATACACATATAGTTAGTAAAGACTATATTCCAGAAGAAGGTAAAAAAAAGGAAAAATCAAAAAAGGATAAGGTATCTGTTAAGGAAATAGATAACGAAGAAAAAATTGTCAAAAAGCAAACATCTAGAAAAGAAGAACATATAATCGAGAAATCAAAAGAAAAGAAAAAGAAAAATATTATTGATAAAGATGAAGCAAATAGTAAAATCCAGGAAATTTTAGAATAAGTGTGCTTTAACTTAAAATAAATTTTATGTTTTAAAAAATGAAATTAATATCGTTTAATTTTTGCAGCATAAGAATGATCCGTTATTCAATGAATTTTGTTGAAAGTCATAGTAAAGGGGATACAAAAGTTTAGAGTAACAATACATCACTACCTATAAAAGAAAATGATAACCTTGTTAAAGATGAGAATAGCGATGAAGAAGAAAGTGAATCGGAAAATGAAGTTAATTCTAGTGATGAAGTTATAGCTAAAAAAATATTTCAGATAAAGATTATATGGAGGCATCAAAGAAGAAATCGCAAGGATTGAAAGTAGAGGTTTCTGAAGAAGATAAAAAATATGGACCTAAAAAGTTTTATACTGTTAAAATTCGTGGTCTTGGTTGCAATCACAAGAAAAAGGATGTTAAATTTTTCATTGGGTTAAAATCTAAATCAATAAAAGTACCACCTAATATTAAAGGAATAGCTTACATTGGATTTAAAACTGAAAGACAAATGAAATTAGCTCTTAATAAAAATAGAAGTTTCTTAGGTAAATTATCTCAAAATTTAATATAGTTGTATAAATTAAAAATTAAAAATGAGCAGAGTAATATTATTTATTTTAATTTTAGATGGCGAACGTTTATCTGTAATAAAATATGAAGAAATGGTAAAGAAAGAAAATGAAGAAGAACCTAAGAATTCGAATTTTAGGTGGAAGCAACAAGAAGCTCTAAAACATGAAGAAAGTATAGCTAAATCTGGAAGAATATTTTTAAGAAATTTAGCTTACACAATAACTGAAGATAACATCAGAAAATTATTTGAAAAATATGGTTAATTTCATTTAATTATTATTTATTTTTAAATTTTTATAATTTTTTTAATTTTTTCATTTTTGAATCTTATCTAAGGTCCTTTAACTGAAGTTAATCTTCCAATTGATAAACTTACAAGAAAACCAAGAGGATTTGGTATGATAACTTTTTTGATGCCAGAACATGCAGTTAAAGCTTACTCTGAACTTGATGTATCTATTCAAGAAGGTAGAATGCTGCCTCTTCTTCCAGCAAAAACAAAAACAATGCCAGAAGATTTACTGGCACAAGGTAAGAATAGTAATAGTTTTAAATTGTAAGTATTATTGAATTATTCAAATGTTAAAACATTAGTTTCTAAATGGTTTCAGTTACAAACAAAAGAAAGAATTAAAAACAAAAATGCAAGAGATAAGGGAGTTGTTTATTAAACACGGAGAACTTGGTTGAGTAGTTTTACCTCCTTCAGGAATAACAGGTATAACTTAAAGATAAAAGCTAAAGTTGAGCATTATATTAAACACTATTTTTGTAGCTCTTGTGGAATTTATTGAAACATCAGAAGAAAGAAAAGCATTTGCCAGGCTGGCTTATACAAAATTTAAACACTTGCCTTTGTATTTAGAATAGGCACCAGATGCCAGTTTTATTTCTTCATCGTCTAAAACACGTGAAGAAAAAAATATGTCAGAAAATAATAATTCTGAAGATAAAGCAAAAGAAAAAGAAGTAGAAGAAAAAGTCAAGGTCAAAGATGAAAGTAAGGAAAGCGAAGTTGAAGACGAAGTCTCTTTGTAAAAAATTAAAATTTTTCTACTATAGAAAAACAATTAAAAAAGGTGATATTTAGTAATTGTCTATTATATAATCTAATATTAATAAAAGTATTTGATAATTTTATCTTTTTACAGAATTTTTCAAAATGTGGCAGATTGCACTATGCTAATATTTCCATTAAAAAAGATCCTAAAAATCAAGGCAATAAATTATCGATGGGTTATAAATTAAAATCTGATGCAGAACGTGCTTTAAAAGAATTGCAAACAAGTTCATTGGATGGGAAAACTCTTGAATCGAAACGTTCAGAAAGTATAAAATTGCAGTAAGTTTAATGTACATTAATTAAAATAATTAAACATTGACAATTTTTTTATTAACCCTATGCTTTATTTTTATTTAGATCTGATATTAAGATAGCGAAAATGACTGCTAAAATTACCGAACAGACTGGAACAAAAATTCTTGTAAGAAATCATATTAAAAATTTGATGAGCAAGCTTTCTGTGTGCATTTGATAGGATTTCTGTTGTTAAAGGTAATGCATGAGCTATTTTACTTAAATTTTTTTTTATATTACATAATTATCATTTTAATTAATTATATTTTTTTATTTTACAGAAGCAGTAGGAGCACCGGTACTAGGACCAGGAACAGGGAATGTAGTACCAGGAATAGCAGCAGGGGAACGCGTTGAAAATCAAGATTTTTTATTATATTAATTGTTTTATATATATTTTTATCTATGTATTTTATGTATTATATTATGTAATTTATATTTTTATTATTTTAAATAAAAAATTATTAATTTTAATTATGAATAATTAATTTAAATTTTCCCATTTATTGAGAAAATGAAACTGCATTATGCTGGCACGCGTGCGCGGTAAAAATTTTAAATCGGCAAATTGCCGGCAAAATGCGCGCATCAGCTGGTCAATATGCTCGCAAAACTGCAACACGCGTGTCGCAAGCTATGAGCGTGTGTGCGGGCATATTGCTAAGCATATGCTCGTCATATGACAGTCAAAAGCCGGGGCAAGTGGACGTCATACGTGCAGCACGTGTGTAAGCATTTCGAGGGCATTTTGCCGAGGCTCTGCGATTTGGGCGCGCCATTATTTAAATCGGCAAATTGCCGGCAAAATGCGCGCATCAGCTGGTCAATATGCCCGCAAATCTGCAACACGCATGTCGCAAGCTATGAGCGTGTGTGCGGGCATATTGCTCAGCATATGCTTGTCATATGACAGTCAAAAGCCGAGGCAAGTGGACGTCATACGTGCAGCACGTGGGGAAGCATTTTGAGGGCATTTTGCCACGGCTTTGCGTTGGGGGGGGGGGAGGGGTTGCGATTTGTTAGGGTGGGGTTGCGATTTGTCGGGCGAGGGGGTGCGGGTTTGGTCGGTTGGGCATTGCGGTGTGCTGTGGTGGGGGTGGTGGAAATATAATAATATGTGTATTTAAAATTCTATAATTTTTAAAATTTTATGATGTAATATATTTTATTGTAATATTGACCAATATTTTAAAAATATTAAGATGCAATATCGTATAAATATTTTAGCAATATTCTTAGAATAGAACAATCCAATATATTTGCATTGCTTTAATGCTTAGAGATTAATGCTCTGTGTACAAATAAGTTATATTGCACAAAGGTGTACGAACTATGGTTTAAATTTCAAAATACAATATTGAAAATTAATAAATAAAATGACAAATTATATTATATTATATATCTTTGCTCAATATTTTTTAATAATAAATAGTAATGCTAATTCAATGGGGTATTGTGAAAAAATTACAGAAAATGATAATTGTGAAAGTCAGAAATCTCATTTTCTTAGAAAAAGGTGAAAGGTTTATTATTTCATTTCTAAACTCTATTCTAAAAGTCATAAAGATTATTTTATAAAATAGATACATTTTGTATGAAGTCAATCCAGCTGAAGGATTTAATCTTCGAAGAGATGTTTATATAAGAGTTTCTACTTTTATAAAACATATTATAAGAAAAAATAAGCACTATCAGTGGAATTTAGTATTGCCTCCTTGGGGTAAAATTATATAAAAAATTTTATTTTGTTTGTTGTAAATTTTGGTGAATCATTTTTATTTTTGCATAAACACAATTCTATATTCAATTTTGACAATTTTTAACATCTATAGGAACTTTATATCATTGGAAAAGTATGGATGTAGGAGTACAAAAACAATTGAGTTGGAAAACATTTTTTGATATAGAAAGTATGAAAAAATATATTCCAGTTTTGGAAATGGATGAATTTATTATGGGTAAATTTTTAAAAATGGCATATTTTTATATTGTTGAATAATATTTATTTAGAAAAAAATTGTTAAATATTTATAGAATACCCAGTTGAACATAAAGAAACTGTTCTTGACCATGTTTATTTTTTAAAAAATGACGATGAAATGTTTAAAACTGGTAATTTTAAGAAAAAAAATATTGTCATTGATTGTCCAAAAAATGGAATTCCTTATAAAAAACGTTTTGATGGAAAATTCAGAAGCTTTTTCTGGGGATATTTAAATATAACTACAAGTGAATTAAAATGCATTATTTTTCATGGTTCAATATTTGATTTGGAAACAAATTTATATCCTAATATTTATAGGTAGAAATTTTAATTTATTTGTTATATATTTTATCATCAAATTTATTATTTTATTTTTCAGAACTGTCATGTTTGATCGTATGGAAATTCCATTACATCATTCATACGGTTCTGTAGAATATTGGAAAGCTAGGAGAAGTATGCGTTATAACTCACATTTATATCAAATTGCCAATGAATTCAGATCATTGTATTTGAATTCAAACGATTTGAACGATAACATACACAGACCTGAAGATTGGAGATCAGAAAAAGTATGTAAAATTTATTATTGAGTCAAATAATGATTAAATCTTATAGATTTGTATTATTGAGATACTTTTGCAACTTTTTAGTTTATCGATATAACTAGAAAGTCTTTTCTAATAATAAAGTTTGAGATATATTTAATTTGAAAATTACAATTAATGATCTTAAAGTTAAATTTAAATTTATTGTGATAAATATAGAGAAAGAGAAATGCAATAGGAGGTCCATATTTAGGTGTTCATTTCAGAAGGCAAGATTTTCTTATTGGACATGCAGCAACCCTACCTACTATAGAAACTGCAGCTTTTCAAATAAAAAAATCTTTGAAATTTTTAAAGTTAGATACTGTTTTTATAGCAACTGATGCAGATGAAAAAGGTATTTAGATTTTAAACACATAAAAAAAAAAAAAAAAAAAAAAAAACAATATATATTTTCAAATATTTTAGAATATATTCAGTTGAAAAATAAACTATCAGATTACAATGTAGTTCGTTTCATTCCTACAAAAATGGTAAAGGAAACATTCAAAGATGGAGGAATTGCTATTATTGATCAGATAATATGTTCACATAGCAGGTATATGTTTGTATTTATATAATTAAAAAATCTACATAAATATGCCAATATATTAGTTTAATTATGCTTTTTAGATATTTCATAGGTACTCATGAATCAACTTTTACATACCGAATTCAAGAAGACAGAGAAATTCTTGGTTTTCCTGTTAATACAACATTTAATATATTGTGTATGAATAAAAATAAATGCTCTTTTGCAAGTAGATGGGAAATAGTGTGGGATTAAGTAATATTGTTTAATAAATAATTATAATTCATTTTAATACATTTTAAAAAATAACAAATATGTATATTTACTCATTTGATAGTAATTTAAAGATTCTCCATTGACAATATATGAAAAGTTTGATCATAAATTTTTAGTAACTATTCTTTTTGCATTTCCATTATACGTTCTTTATATTGTGCTTCTTTTTGTTTGATATCTTGATATTTTAAGGCTCTTTTCTAATTTTATATTGTATTAATTTAAAGAAAAATATTTAAAAATTATTCAACTTTTGTATTACTCACTTTGAGTTTAAGTGTCCTTTCATGAATTAATGCAATTTCTATTTTAATACTTATCAATTTTTTTTTGTAAGTTTCAATGGTTGAAAACTATTTAAATCATAAATCAAAATACAATTACCAACTTAATATGAAATTCAATTTAATTGTACAAATACTTTATCAATCAACAAACCAAATCATTAAGCTCTATATCTTCTTTAACATTGTGTAACTTTTTATTTTCTAACATCATTTGTGTGATGCATGTCTCTTGTTTTAATCTAAAAAGTAATTAATTTAAATATTAGACATAAAATTATTAATATAATAAAATTATAGTTTTGTATAAATCTTACATTAAGTTGTCAAGATCTAGTTGCATATTTTCTAAAGGCTTCTGGTAAATAGATAAAAATATGCTAGCAAAATTTTTTGATATGTTTAAAAATTTATTCGATAATTCACTAGATAAAAAAATAAATAAATATATAAATTGCAAATATACAATAAAGTATTATATATATGCAATAATTTAAACCTTTTTTCTATTATATATTTTGATTGAACTTTAACTGCAGCAGTTTCTTCTATGTCTTTCATCATTATAGATAGATTAATCTTACACTATATTTTCTAAATAGTATTGTCAATATATTTGTTTGTAGGATTTAAATTAGTTAATCAATTAGTATTTGAGTTTTGTCACATTTAATTATTTACATAAACATATTATTGTTTAAAATATGTGGATTATATACAATTCAATACTTTGAATTCAATTCAATGTAATTTTGAGTTCAAATAAATTTTTAAATCATTAATGTCTGTAAAATGTTTCAAAATTTTAAAGGTAAAATAATATAAAAAATGTAATAATTGAATATGTTAGAGTTTATATGAATATAGAAATTTAAAATTATTCTAATTTTACTATATTTAAATAAAAATATTATTTGTTAACTTTATATTTTTTATCTTTTATAACATAACATTGTAAAAGTAAATAATTAATTTTTAAATTGTGAATAGGTATTAATTGGCCATTTTTTACTTCATCAGCACAGTTTTCATCAATTATCCAAGGAAAATTGATATATTTTGAATTTTCTATTTGAGATATGTGTACATCATAATTTGTAACTATATTAATAACAAATGATGAATTTTTTGGAAGTGGTTTTAAATAGATTTCTAACATTGATAATTTTAAATATAAAGTTCTTAATGTTTCTTCTATTTTTACAAAATAAGAATCAGTTCTAAAATATATAAAAAAATATAAATTCGCAAATGTTAATCATTACTTTAATTACAATTTACTTACTCTGGTTCATCAGTAAATAAATAGTCTAAACAAAATGTAAATTTTTCTATTGGTATTTTATGCTCTTTTAAAAATAATAAATTAATTGATTTAATATTGTTTTTATCTTCTTGAATCACTGTTTTTATATATACAAGAATATTTTTTATATAGTAGTTTAATTCAGGATGTTGAGAAATATTAACTGGAATTCCATAAACTTTTTTTTTTATGAAAACTTCTTTAGGATATAATTTTCTGTGATATAAAATGGTATTCAAAGATAATTCTAAAAATTCCAGTAGAATATCAGCATCAACTAGTATTAAAGAAATTTTTTAAATAAAAACATGAAAAATAATTAAAAATCTTAAAAAAGATTTATTAAAAATTTAATAATTTTTTTGATTTATTAAAAATTTATTAATTGTTTTGATTTATTAAAAATTCTAATATCAAATGTACTATAATGTATAAATTAATTATATAAAAACAGTATAAATTATTATGAAGTTCATAAATAACATTAAACATTTACTTATTTTACATTGTGACATCGTAGACCGATATTCTGTAGTTAATCAAAATTAAATTATTTGAAAATTCTTCCAATTTCTTTAATATTTAAAAAATTGTTATATTTAAGAAATATAGGTAAATAAATGAAACGGTTGATTAACAATATCAAATGTGTATGGTTTTAGAAAATAACTGCGACGAATAAACGCGTATATATTCGTTAGCTACATGAGCTTAGCTGCAAACCGGCAAAAATTTGGTCGTTAATTTAACTTAACTTCATTATGCTTCGAGCAGGTGTAATAGAAAAGCTCCGTTCTTTTGTCCAGTTAGCAATTGATGCATATATATTAGCATTGATCCAATCAGTGTCTTTTAAGTTACACACAATTGGTTGATTATTATACTTTTTAGCAATTTATCGGTTTTTGCGACTCCCGCTTCTCTTGAAAATTCTTCTTTCTCACTCTGAAAAGTTTGCGTCTTGTACCCAAATATTCGCTTTTATGCGGTATTTGCAATTCTCTTTTACAGACTTAAAATTCTGTTCTAATTCCTAAAAGTCAGAGAAATTTGATTTTATTTTTATAAATTCTAAAAGATAAAATTGATTATAGTTCTTTTAGAGATTACTTTTTGTAAAAAAAATTAATTACAATTTTTTTTGGAAAATAAAAACATGTAGTTTTTAAAATTTTAAGTTAATTCTGCTAATAAAAAAAAAATAATTTAAAAGTAAGTTATTTGTTTGTTATTGTTATTTAAATCTATGTTTATATTATTAATCTTTATTTCATATTTGTATATTATTTACTTTTACAATATATAAACTATATTTATTGGATTTAGTCAAAAATGCCTTACGATAAGAAAGCAGATTTAGAAAAACAGGCATGGGCTTGGATATCTACTACTATTCCTGATAAAATTACAAAAACTCATCTTGAATCTGCATATCGAATAGGATCTATTATTAAAAAATGTAAAAACTGCAAGTAAGATACTATTACATTTGAAATGTATTTAAATTTTATTAAAATTTTATAAATTCTATTTTTTACATAATGTTATGATACTGATCATTGTGTTTTAGAAAAAATTGTTTAAGTAATCCACGATGTTTAACTGGATTAGGAGAAGAATTTTATATGAAGTCTCTACCTATAAAAGTTGCAACATTAGAAAGTTCTTTAAGAGAATTAAGAGATCCTTCAGAGTATGTTGGTTTGATGAATCTTGGTGCAACATGTTATGTTAACAGCTTAATTCAAGTATGGTTTCACAATGAAGATATGAGGTATAATTATTTGATTGTTTTGTATTATTTATTTTTAACAGATATGAAGAGATGATATACTTTTAGAAAAATAATATTTAAATGGAATATAGAAGAAGATCCAGATGAAAAACAAAAAATGGAACAAGCTGAAATTGAAAATCAGTCTTATACGCCAGGAACTGCTGTAGGGCAATTACAATATATTTTTGCAATGATGCAATTTGGAAATCATAAATATCTCGATCCAATAAATCTTGCATCTGCTTTGGGTCTAGATTTAACAACTCAACAAGATGCACAAGAATTTTCTAAACTTCTTTTGTGTCACATAGAAGGAAAATTTCAACAAAATGCTGAATTAACTTCTATGTTACAAAAATTAACACAGGGACAATACAGTTATATTAATTGGTAAGTTTTATTATAAAATAGTAGAATGCATTAATGTTACTCGAAGTTACTTTTTTATGCAGTTGCAAAACTTGTGGTACTGAACATAAGACTTCAACAACTTTTTATGAATTGGATCTTCAATTAGCACCAACATTAAATGAAGCTATTGATAAGTATTTAGTAGAAGAACAATTAACTGGTCCAAATCAGTATCACTGTACAACATGTAATAATAAACAAGATGCAACTAGATTTATAAGATTGGATTCTTTACCAGATACTTTAAATATTCAATTGCTAAGATTTGTATTTCAAAGGTATTTAATTTATAACATTATTATTTATTAATGCATAAAATCCTAATAATTAATTATTTAATATAGGATTTCTGGACGTAAAAAAAAATTGTCTACGTCTATACAATTTCCAGAAGAATTAGATATGTCTGAATATTTACAATGTCCAACAAAGACTCATGTATTTACTTTAGCAGCAGCCTTAAATCATAAAGGTGGATCAGCTCATTCAGGCCATTTTAGTGCTAATATTCGTAATTCTAATGGAGAATGGTTTGAATTTAGCGATGACAAAGTAGAAAAAATGCAAAGTAATCGAATAGAAGATGATACTATTCAAGGTAAAATAAAAATCTGTTTATCATTGAAAGTGTATTTTTCAATATTTATTTTTTTTTTACAAACATTACTTTTATGTTAGAAAATGGAAAAGGTGGTAAACGAGGACGTATACCTAAGGGGTATTTTTCATCTAACACTGCTTATATGCTAGTGTATAAAAGAACAACTAATAATTTAGATAATGTTAAACAAGCAGTATTAAAAAAAAATAATCATTTTGTTGATTTACAAAATCCATCTGTTGCCTTAATTCGAGATTCTGTCAATATTGCAAACAAAGGAAAAAGATTACTGAAAGAAAATCATACAGAATCAGACTTATACATACTTGAAAAAAAGTTAAAATTTGAACTTGATAATCATGAAAATGAAAATTATTATTCAAATAAAGAAAATTCTAATAAGTTGCATGGTTTAAATAAATTTGAAAAACTGAATGGTGAAGCCAATGTAGATAAACTTGAAATTGTAGAAACTTCTAAGAATTCAAAAGATAAACTTGATTTTATGACAATGAGTTGTGGTGCAAGAGATGCTTATGAAGATGTATGTAAGCTCAACATTTTGTTTTAACTCACATAAATAATTTATTAATGTCTATTTATTTCTTTTTATTTTATTTTACAGACTGAATTTGAGAAATGGGGTTTAAGTTCTAAAATGAGATATTTAGTTCGTCGCGATAATGAAGCTCATGAATTAAATTTATTAGCTCAACAACAAGGAAAGGTAATAATATTTTGCTTCGGATATATAAAAAACATTATTATTTTATTCATTTTATTTACAGCAAAAAGAATTAGAAGAACAAAATGAAAAAAGACAATTGGTGATAGATTTCTATGGAATGATTTCTGTTGCAATACTGTCTAATGAATATCGATGGATTCCAACTGAATGGTTATTGAACTGGTTGAAAGGGTCGCGTAAAACCGATCGAGATTTATCTAAAATTATACAGCCAATTGATTGTTCTAGCTTAACGTGTTCTCATAATAAATTAGATCCTTTGAAAGCAAATAAAGCAAAATGTATACCACTTTATGCAGCGAATCTTCTTTATTCAAAATATGGTTGTAAATATGCATTAACAGAAGAATCTTTGTGCAATACTTGTGTAAAAAGACATTGTGAAAAATTGCGTTTTAAAGAAAATCTGGAAAAAGATTATAAAGAAGTTACTGAAATTTTAAAAAATATTAAACAATTGTAAGAAATATTTTCATTATTGCACTAATTTACTTCAAAAAAATTTTTATAATTTGCTTATTATTTTAATAGACCAATCTTACAAGGTTATATTGTTGGAACAGAATCAATACGTTATTGGAAAAGCTTAGCAATGAAATGTTTTCTTTCTGAATTTGACAGTGTTCAGTCTGAAGAATCAGATGAAGAAGAGAATTGGAACTTTAATGAAGATTTGTTATGTGAACATGGTTCCTTGCGCACGTTAGATTCAAAAAGAAAAATTGTTCCCTTAGAAGCTTGGGTAATACTAAAAAAATATTTTTCAAATTGCAGCGAATATCTTTCGAATGCATCAGCATGTTCTGTTTGTGAGGTAATAAAATTAATATTGCAATTATGTTTTTAAGATTATTTTTAAATTTATTTTAAATATTTTATTTAATTTAATCGTTTAACATTTTAATATTGTTAAGATTACTTTTAATGTTTTTTTTATTATTAATATAGAAAAATCTAGAACTAGCTAAAAAAACTAAAGAATTTGATAAAGTGAATGCAAAACAACAGAAAGATCAATTAAGTGATTTATATTATGAAAAAAGTCGACATAAAATAATAGAAATTTTAAAACCTGCACAACCTTGTTATATTGTTGAAAGAGGTTTTTTAGATGTATGGCGATTGTTTATTAGGTGAGTTTAGATATTAATTTTTTTTTAATTTATAAAATTATAATGTTGAATAACCAATTAAAATGTAAATTAACTTTTAAGGTAATAATCTTTTACTAGATTTATATATTATCAAGTTCTTATTAATATTTTACTAGCAAAAAATAAAAAATATTCTCACTCGCTAACGGTCGCTCGGAAAATGAAAAATTATGTAAAATAATAGAATAGAGGAAGATGTAGGTGCACTATGTAGCTGAGAATACAAATTTTATAATTATTTATATTTAGAATAATTGATGATCAAAATAAAGGAATAAATTTTTGTGAAAACTCAATCAAATACGAGGAGGGGTGGGAGATAGTGAAAGAGGTTAAGAGTCGGCTGGAGGCAGTGAGACAGGGTGGGAGGGACGAGAAATAGCAAAAAAGTGAGATATGGTGCGAAAACGCGAAAAAACGAGAAAAGGCAAGCGAAGACAAGAGGGCGAAAAATAGCGAAAAAGATTGATAAAGGACAGATGAGAGCGAGAGAAAGTGAGAGAGGCTAAAAGAGGACGAAAGAGGACGAAAGAGGACGAGAAAAATCGAGGGAGAGCGAGAGAAAGCGAGAGGATAAGAAAAGGCGGTAAAAGGCAGAGGAGGAGAAGGAGACAAGAAAGATCTCGAAAGGGTGAGAGCGAATAAATACTGGAAGGGCCGCGAGAGGGCTAGAGAGGTCAAAGTGAGTGAAAAAGAACAGTAGTAGGCGACAGAGAGAGAGAGCGCAAGAGAGAGAGAGCGCGAGAGAGTGAGAGAGAGCGAGAGAGAGAGCGAGAGAGAGCGAGAGAGCGAGAGAGCGAGAGAGCGAGAGAGAGACAGAGACAGAGACAGAGTGACAGAGAGACAGAGAGACAGAGACAGAGACAGCGAGAGAGAGAGAGAGAGAGAGAGAGAGAGAGAGAGAGAGAGAGAGAGAGAGAGAGTTGTGAAGTTTTTTTACAGTTTGTGAAGTTTTTTCCCTGAAATAATTTTTTTTATTGTGTTAAATCACTATGAAGTTATTAACAAAATTTTACATTTTGACCTTAATACTAATTTTGTTGTATAATTTTTTAAAGAACGCTTTCACCGTGACGATTTTTTTTATAAAAAAAATTAAGTCAACTATCTTTGCTGATCCTGATAGCCCCTCTTGGGCTAGTAGAAGTAGAAGGAGGTGGGTGAATAACCGGCAACAAACTCCATTTGACGTTTAGGTTAAGACGTTTTATTGTTAAGTTTATTTGACACTTAAATAGAATACTTGTTTACTCGACTCTACTATTAGCTTTAATTTTATAAGTTGAAATTTTATAATGACACTATAAGTTTAATTATAAAGTTTATTGTTAACTTTAATTTTAATAGTAGTAATAGGTAAAAGGTGATAAAAAAATAGTAAAAGGTACGTTACGCGGCGACGCAGGTTTTAATTATGGTCGATTTTGTATAAACGGAGTCCGATACAACGTTCTGGCCAGTTTTGCCAGTGGCTGCTTTAAATAGTGAATTTATTTACTATTTCTGTAATTGTAATTGGTGTGTTTCTTACTGGCGAAAGTAAGTCAAAAGGTATCCTCATATATAAAAATGCAAAGTTGGCATTTTGGTGAGTTTGACTCGCATTTGTCTTGGGCCCAATCGAGAATTCGTGCAAGCGCATTCTTTCGTGATTAAAGGTCATGATTTCGAAATATTTCATATTTTTGCTGATATGTATTTTGGAATGACTTATGTGTGCAATGAACACACGAAATTCTGTTGTTTAACATATTGATATGAATGGTTATGTTTGGAGAGAAAGGAGTGTATGTACTGAATTTAAACAGTTACGTTCTAAGATAGACCACCCCGAAAGGGTTAAAATCTATTTTTTTGTTTTCTTACTATATTTCTTCAATGAAATGAGATTTTGAGTTTATTCGTTTTCCAAAATATCCAAAATAGAATCATGAAAAAACTGGTATATGCGTTTTTTCCAAAAATAAACCTGACAAAATAAACTTGTAACCGCCCACAAGGCTCTCTCGCACGAGCCCCTTCCGAAAAGCAAACCACCGCGCGACTCGCTTAATCGCGCCCAAGGTTTGCGCACGGCCGCTAGGCGTCGTGTCAACTTCCGCTAGTGAAAAACTCATTAGGAAAGAATATAGGTGACTGCGATCAGCATCTAGTTCGAAAGGAAAGGCGTTACAGGGCGATTCTTATATATCGATAAAGATAGTTCTCGTATTAAAGGCAGACTTTTTTTACTTTACCTTTCCTCGTGCATCAAGTGCATGCCAGGGAAGAACCTCCGAGCTTTGTTGGTCGAGAACAGCTTGCTGCATATGCAGCTGGCCCATCTGTAGCGGGAAAGCATTCTGGCGCGCCGCCAACGCCCCCAGGCTGACATCAGAATCCATACAGGCCCTTCCACGAGGGACATACCGACGCAGACGATCCGTCAACGCCGCCCACCACCGAAGAAGACGAGGCCGCCTCCGCATCCACCTCAGGATGCCTTGGTGGTATCACCACGGCAGCCTCCACCCGCCGTTACCACGCCGGACTTGGCGGAGCTCACCCGTTCGGAGCGTTAGTGGTCGCAGTAGACGCCACCTCTAGGCTGCACACTGCGATCCGCAAGATCACCGCCAGTCAAGCGAAGCGTCCAGTGGCCAGGAGGCTGCTTTTTTACGACGCTGATGATCTGGAAGAGAATGGCTCCGGCTCGTCCCGAGATTTCGAAGTCCCAGATCGTAGCCGACGAAGTGTTGACGGTTCCCCTTCTCCCGCCTTCGGAGAAGAGTTCCACGGTTCAGGTCGCCCCTGCGACCCGCGCCAGAGACAGTCGATTTCACGATCACTGAGGCACACCGTGCCACTTTTTGTGGATCGATCCCCCTCTCGGGGTTGGCCCCGCGAATTGACACAAAAAAAAAGAAGACTACGGAGTTTTTTCCCCTTCCTCCTTTCTCTAACCGGGTGGCGTAGCCTTCGCCGGGTTGGACGGCCCTCCCGTGTCCAGACTCACTCCAGAGTCGACGTGAAGGGATACGTGCTGTGCTCTCCCATCACGCAACGTGGAAACCGCAGCAGGATGACAGATCCGGAGACCTCTAACTAAGGGATCGCAAGCGCCCGGCGGATAGCTCGGCATTCACCTTCAGCGCCACTTGGTGGTCCGGCGTACGAGGTGTGATAAAATAAGGTGACTTTTCATTTTTTATAAAAAATATTCATTTATTCATCTAAAATTATGTTATCCCCTTCAAAACAATCCCCCTCTTATACAATGCACTTGTGCCAGCGCTTTTTCCAGTCGTCAAAACGCTTCTGAAATGCACTTTTGGGTGTTGTCTTGAGCTCCTTCAGCGATGCAGTCTTAATCTCCTCTATCGTAGCAAATCTTCGTCCTTTCATGGGCCTTTTCAATTTTGGGAAGAAGAAAAAGTCGCAGGGGGCCAAGTCTGGTGGCTGAGGCATGATGGTAGTATTATTTTTGGCCAAAAAACTACTCACTAGTAACGACATGTGCGCAGGTGCATTATCATGGTGCAAAATCTATGAATTTTCTTTCCATACTTCCAGCCGTTTTTTCTCATTGATTCACGCAAACGCCGCATAACCTCAAGGTAATACTCCTTGTTTACCGTACGACCTTGTGGTAGAAATTCTTGATGCACAACGTCATGATAGTCAAAGAAAACTGTGAGCAAAACCTTTACATTCGAACGAACTTGGCGTGCTTTTTTCGGTCTTGGCTCTCCTGGGCTCTTGCATTGGGATGATTGGGCTTTGGTTTCGACGTCATAACCATATACCCATGATTCGTCACCAGTTATAATCCTTTTAAGTAAATCAGGATCATCATTGACGTCGTTCAACATGTCTTGGGCCATGTTCATGCGATGCTGCTTTTGATCGAAATTAATCCTTTACGGTCCAAAGTCTCTCTCCGCGAACTTAAACTTTAGCCCCTTCAAAATATGACTAATTCTTCTATTTGTTTTCTGAAAAGTACCTTATCCACTATTTTCGGGTGTGCTCTTTCAAAATTTGCTACCAGAAATTAAAAAAAATGCACTTAAATATTATTTTTTTTCGATTTAACTTAAAAAATGCCAATTTGTCACCTCTTTTTTTTATAAATTCCATATTTTCTATGAATTTTAATATCTTTAAATGGGAACAATTTATATCATGAGTGATCTCGATCTCTTGCCTTTTTGATGCGACCTTCCGTTTTCAAATAGCTGTAACAGCCGCTTCAAAATGGCCGTTTAAACAATACAGTGTAAAATAAAACTTCGACAGTTATTTACGAGAACAGGATCAACTTAACAAAAAAATGTTACAGAACATAAAGTGCTTAGAACTAACTAGAAAATACGTATGAATTTTTTCAAAAATTTTTGAGACGTTTTTGAATTTTTGGACTTGGCCACTTTTCGAAAAATCCCAAAAATGTCTCAAAAAATTCTAAAAAAAAATTCACACGTATTCTTTAACCGATTCTAAGCATTTTTTATCAGTCAAATTTTTTCAAAAAGTTTTCATAGTTGGTTTCATCACACGCAACTTTACTCTCATCGCTTTCATCTTCGTCTTCAATAGGAATGTCCGATTTACCCGAATCATCAGCATTAGGTATTACAACATAATCATTGTCTAATAGTGATAAGGATAAACAAAAAATTATAACATATTTATGATTTTAGCAAATTCACGTAGTTGTGATTAATTGAGAGTAAATGAAATGATATGTACTATGGATACAGTAGTATATTTGAAATGCCCGAAAACGAATAGTCTCAGAATTGAAACAAGGAATATATACTTTATTTCGTTAAAATTTAGTTATCAGAGGCGGAAAAGCAATATAAGCGTAACTGTATGAGCCATATATGCGTAACGTCATCAACTAATTTTGTGGTCTCTTTACTCAAGGAGAATCAACTTTTTGAAAAAATTTTACTGATACAAAAATGCTTAGAATTGGTTAAAGAATACGTGTAAATTTTTTCAGAATTTTTTGAGACATTTTTGGGATTTCTCGAAAAGTGGCTAAGTCCGAAAATTCAAAAACGTCTCAAAAAATTTTGAAAAAATTCACACGTATTCTTTGGTTAATTCTAAGTACTTTACGTTCTGTAACATTTTTTCGTTAAGTTGATCTTGTTCTCGTAAATAACTGTCGAAGTTTTATTTTACACTGCATTGTAACGGCCATTTTGAAGCGGCCGTTACAGCTTCTTGAAAACGGAAGGTCGTATCAGAAAGGCAAGAGATCAAGATCACTCATGATATAAATTGTTCCCATTTAAAGATATTAGAATTCATAGAAAATATAGAATTTATAAAAAAAAGAGGTCAAAAATTGTCATTTTTTAAGTCACCTCTCAAAACAGTATCCGGAATGAACTTTTATTCTTACCGCATCATGATCCGAGAAACAGAGATCAACCATTTACTCTACTATCGATCTCTCTTCAATAAATTATTAGTGGATATGTACGCAAAAATTGAAACAGAACGGTTAAATTTTATTCGAAATAACTAGAAACAACTTGGAGTGGACAACTACATATATCTAAAAGATGCTATTGGGAGACAAGAACCGATGTCGCCGAGCTTGGATAGATGGTAGTGCTTCCATCATCTTTTAAATCACAATTTATGCATGAAAAGGCTCAAGTTGCTATGATAAACGTCCATAATTTTGGTCGTCATGATCTATTTATTAAATTTACGTGTAATCCTGAATGGAGTGATATTACGAAAGCATTACTAACATGCTAAAAGACTTATGACCAGCACGATATCATAGTTAGGGTCTTTCACTTGAAAGTCAAATCACTAATAGCATTACTAACAAAGGGTGAGTTGTTTGGAGAAATGAATCGTTTCATGTATTCTGTTGAATGACAAAAGCGTGGTTTTGTTGTGGCTGAAGCAACGTTATACTTCAGATCAAATACATAATGTTAATATAAAATAGCGCAGAAATACCAGATTCTACCAAAAATCCTTTTTTTTTATGAAATTGTTAAGGCCGACGTGATTCACCGATCTTGCTGTTATTTAAATAATAGATCGCCCTGCATGAGAAAAGATAGGGAGGGAGGGAGGGGGAGAGAGGGGAGAGGGGGTAGAAGGGGGTGGAGAGGGGGGAGAGAGAGAGAGAGAATGGGAGAGTGGGAGAAGAGGAGAGAGAGCGTAAGAGTGTGAGATTGTGAGAGAGAATGGGGGAGTGGGAGAAGGGGAGAGAGAGCGTGAGAGTGTGAGAGAGAGAAAGAATGGGGGAGTGGGAGAAGGTTAGAGAGAGAATGGGGGATGAGGAGAGGGGGTGGGAGGTGGAGAGGGAGAGGGGTGGGAGGGTGAGAAGGGGGAGAGAGGGAAAGTGGGAGAGAGAGAGAATGTTTCGATTTGGCTGTCTATTTATAGGCCTTGAACGGGCTTGTAGCAAAACCAACGATCCACCATATTTCGCGAGCTTTCTTCCTCTACGCGGTCTTTGTCGGTACGTAGTTATTGTTTTCACCTTGGCATATTCATATTCATCAACATTCGTTTATCTGAAGATATAACTCTTTTTTATTGATGATCGACGTGTATGTTGTACTTATCGACTAATACGTTACAGTATATATTCATATTAGGACCTTAAATCGGCTTTCGCTTCTTTTTACAAAATAAAGGTTTTATTTAAAGTATAAGGCATGAAAACGTTTCACTCAAAGTATTGCTCATTACTAGAGACCACTTTCTCCCATCTTTCTGACAGTATATGAATTCCGCGTCGGAAAAAAGATATGTCTGTAAAAGCTATCTAAGAAACGATCCATTCTTTAGTATCTTCGTTAGAATGGAAGCGCTGATGCTCAGCCAGACCATGTGCCATCGATCGAAATAGGTTACAATCTGAAGTGGCTATCTCAGGTGAATATGGCGGATGGGATAGAACTTCCTATTGAAGCGTTTCCAGATAGGTTTTCACTGGTTTTGCAACATGTGACCGAGCGTTGTCATGTAACAAAATCACTTTGTCATGTCTCTTCTCGTACAGCGGCCGTTTTTCTTTTAGGGCTCGACTCAAATGCATCAATTGAAGTCGATAGCGATCTCCCGTGATAGTCTCATTCGGTTTGAACAGCTCATAACAAATGACATCCTGCTGATCCCACCAAATGCAGAGAAGAAGCTTCGAACCATGGATATTTGGCTTTACTGTGAGTAAAGAGGGTAACGCGTACAATGTTATGTTTGAGTATGTGTATTTGCCGCATGTCTGTGTGTATTACTCTGCACTCTCTTTCCATTTAACGAAGTATAAAAAGTATGCACTAAAGTATTACAAAAATATAACCCTGTTAAAACAGTGATGATGAAATGAATTTAAAATTTTAGAAACATTATCATTATTTAATTCTGTTATATATAATTATTCTTCTCATAATGTAATATAAATAAATATATTATGAATAAATTCTAATTTATGAAGAACAAGATGAAAGTTTTGATATTTTACATTTTCTTTTTGTAATTTATAATTACAAATACATAATCTGTAAATACTTTATCAAATTATTTTTCAAATAGAATAAACAATTAATCAACTTTGGAATAATATTATGAAAGTGTCTGCACAATCTTATATTTGTTATATTCTGATTATATTTTAATATATAATAATTCATAATAATTCATTACAAAAATATATGATAAAAAATTGATTAAATATATCAGAATATTCTGCTAGTATTTACGTGGTTTACGGTATTTTACAAAACTAACGATATGAACATTAAAAGTATTACAGCTTTTTTTATTTTTTTATAAATTGTAAAATTTTTCCAAAAATATTCATATATAATTTGAACAAAATTTTATTTTGAAAAAACATTTGTTATTTTATCGACTTGAGTATTTATACAAACTAGCTAAAAGTTAATATAACTTAATAGTCAATTTACACCTTGCACATTTAAGAAAACTCGAATTAGCGGTCACTGCGTACCTATTTGTTGAAGAGATCAATTAGCGTTTCTTTTAAACAATATGTATATGATAAAAACTTGTGTTTTCGCTACTAATCGCAATATTATGTAGTTTATCGTTTTTTGAAACGGAAGTATATAATTTTGATATTTGTGATATGGTGATATAATACACTTTTAGTAAAAATTGAAGGAGCAAAAAAAATTCTAATCGAGACTTTAAAAAAAGAATTTTGAAGCTCTAAGATTCTAGTTTCGAGATCTTTTGATCAAAACTTTTTATAAGCTACGGTTGTTAAGTACTCCGAAGTAATAGCACGAAAAGAAAATTTTGCAAATTTTTTGCGATGTTTTTCTCGATCTACAGGTTCAGGAAAATTTTTTTGAATTAAACCATCATACAGAGCTGATAGCCTGTTTATTCAGCTTTAATTTTCTTTTTCTAGTTTTCCGCTACATCGATGGATCGATCCAAAACCTCACAAAGCTATTGGGGGTACATTGAGGTAAAAGAATTCTTAAAAACATTAGCAGTTTCATCAAAATTAGCAAAGGTGTGGTCGATTTTCCAAAACAACGGAAAAAGTGACTTTTTTTTAATCTTCTCTAAGTTAATATCAGGGTTGAAAAAAAATTTTCCTTCTTTAATAATGCTACGGGATTTTTTAGGAAATTTATTCCAGATTCTGATACTGCCCTTTAATTTTCTGTACGATCATTGGTTGCTGAGATATCAATGGTTGAAGATAAAAGGATCCTTTTTCATTCAGAGTCGGATATCTCCGAAAGAAATTATTGTAGCGGAAAATTAGAAAAAGAAAATTAAAGCTTAATAAACAGGCTATCAGCTCTGTATGATGGTTTAATTGAAAAAAATTTTCCTGAGTCTGTGGATCGAGAAAAACATCGCAAAAAATTTGCAAAATCTCTTTCCGTGCTATTAATTCAGAGTACTTAACAACCGTAGCTTCTAAAAAGTTCTGGCCAAAAGATCTCGAAACCAGAATCTTAGAGTTTCAAAATTTTTTTTTTAAAATCTCGATACGACCATTTTCACTGAGATACAGCCAGTCAAAAATTACCAAAAAATTTAGAACTTTTTTTGCTCCTTTAATTTTTGCTAAAAGTGTATATATATATATATATATATATATATATATATATATACAGTATCTCGGAAAAGTTCCTGAACTTATTTTGTAGCGCTTGTACGAGTGGCGCCACCTCTTGGACGACACCGGTACTATGTTGCTACATCCCTCTGCAGTGTCTGAGAATTTTTTCACCAGTATCCGTTCATTAGTTGCCGAGATAGACGTGCTTGAGTGAACGTGTGTTTAGTACCCCGGTGCAAGCTCTACGATGGATGAGAAATTTGAACATCGTGGCGCCTGCTTTTTCCGACTTACTGTGTATATATATTAGGTGTAGTAAAAAGTAATTCATTATTTTGCCAATAGATGGTTTTAGTAGTCTGTATCTCCCGTTGTAAAAGTGCGACCGGGTTACACTAGATGGCGTTAGAAAGATAAGATTTTGTACTAAAGCTTCTGATACAGTTTTGTGATTGCTTGACTCAGTATTATTTTATCACGCGTCAAAGATGGACACCAACAAAGGGAAAATACGCCATATTTTACAGTTTTTCTTCGATAAAGACAAAAACGCAAGCCAGGCAGCTGAAAATGTGAATAGTGTTTATGGTCCTGATACTGTAACAGCCAATCGCGCGCAATTTTGGTTTCTTCGATTCCGTTCCGGTAATTTTGACGTCAAAGATGCACCACGCTCTGGAAGGCCAATTGTTGAAAATGTCGATAAAATAATGAAAATCGTCGAGTCCGACCGTCACGTAAGCACTGTTTCGATTGCCCAGGAGCTAAACATTGCACAAAAAACCGTTTAGAACTACTTAAATAAGGCTGGATACAAAAAGAAGTTCGATGTATGGGTGCCACACGAGTTATCGCAAAGAAACCTCATGGACCGAATTTCCATTTGCGAATCGCTGCTGAATCGCAACAATATCGATCCATTTCTGAAGCGGATGGTTACTGGTGATGAAAAGCGGGTCACTTACGACAACGTTAAGCGACAACGGTCGTGGTCAAATCACGGTGAGCCGGCGCAAACGGTGGTCAAGCCAGGATTGACAGTCAGGAAGGTTTTGCTCTGTGTTTGGTGGGACTGGCAGGGAATCATCTATTATGAGCTGCTCCCCTACGGCCGAACTCTTAATTCGGACCTGTACTGTCAACAATTGGACCGTCTGAAAGAAACAATCGCCCAGAAGCGGCCAGCTTTGGCCAATAGGAGAGGAATTGTGTTCCATCAGGACAACCCCAAGCCGCATACATTGATAGTGACTCGCCAGAAGCTCCGGGAGCTTGGTTGGGAAGTTCTTATGCATCCACCTTGTAGTCCGGACCTGGCATCAAGTGATTACCACCTGTTCCTGTCTATGACGAATGATTTTATAGGTAAAAAATTCGCCTCAAGAGAAGATTGTAAAAATCGACTGTCCCAGTTTTTTGACAAAAGGGACAAGGGTTTCTACGAGAGAGGCATTATAAAATTACCTCCAAAATGGCAACAAGTTATCGAACAAAACGGTGCATATTTGACTTAAATCGTATCATTCTATCTATGCTAAATAAAACCTTCAATTTAATGCAAAAGTAATGGATTTCTTTTTACCACACCTAATATATATATATATATATATATATATATATATATATTTTCAGCCTACTAACCCGTACGGCGACTCTTACCTACGGAGCATCGTCAGCGTGTAAATGGTTTCCATACGCGCAAGCGCCTTCTCGATCGTATTAACATTTTTCTATACGTCCTTCTAGGCTGTATAGACATTCTATACGTCCTTTTAGGCTGTATATGTGCCAGGAGAAAAAAAAGTTAACAGCGCCACTGCTATGTATTTGTCGCTTCATATAGCCTAGCATGTGAGTCTTCATCGAAACTTATATTTTCGAAACGCGTAATAAGACTTATGTATGTTGAGCGAAGGAGAGAGAACGAGATAGCGATAAGAGCGCGCGCACCATTGCTCCCACGTGACCACCCTATCTCTGTCTCGCTCTCTCCTTCGCTCAGTATGTACATTCAAGCGACCACGGGGCTCTGCTTTTCTTTTGTTTTCTTTCAGTATAGTGTATCGTTGTGTCGGTAATATTCGTTCTTAATATGTGAAAAGAAGAATAAAAATGGACAATTTATTAAATAATAAAAAAAAAAAACGAGTGATAGTGACAGTGATGAAGAATGCAAACGTGAATTAAATAAACTAATAGAAAAAGCAAAATCTAATATAATCTCGCAAAATTCAAAAATTTAATAATAAGTGATTTTAAAGTGATAATTTTTTAGTTTATAATTTTGTTTGTGATTTAGATAAATGATTTAAAAGTTTTTTGTGTGAAGAAATTAAATTTAAAATATTTAAAAAAGTTACTGTTTTTTCATGTTAAATAAGAGACTAAAATTCATTGATTATACAAAAAATGTGTTAAACAAATATAGTATTGTTATGATAAAAATAACATAAGAAAGTATTTATATTAATTATAATAGTATTAATATTATTAATAAGCCTTCAAATCTTATAAAAAAAACTTGTTAAAAATATTATTCTGTATAAATATTTAATAAATATACTCAAGAAATTTATATTTTTTAATAAATAATAATTGTTCAAGAATTAATTTTATTTTTAAATATTAATCCATTTACTATTTTTTTTAATTTCATAATTTATATTTATATTTACATTATGTTGTCTGTCACTTTTTGACACTACTACATGTACATGTACGCGTGTGTGTACAAAATGCGCATGCGTTAGCAGACGATATCTGTAGTTTACGAACTGTCAGTACGGGTTCGAAATTGCATTTAATTGATATGCAACAAAATAAAATTAATTATTCTGTTAACTAAGTAAGAGTCTTCGTACGGGTTACAAGGCTGAAAAATTTTTTAAGCACCATGAGTGAACCTCGCGTCATTAAAGCTTTCGGCTCATATTTTGTGGATGGATAGAGGCGCCTTAGTCGCTCGCTGCGCTCGCGACTGCGGCCCTACTATCCATCCACAACATATTTTGCCTCAAGCTGTAATGACGCGAGGCTCGCACAAGGTACATAAATAACTAATATATATGTTGGGAGTACAAATTAATTCGGTCCGTTTTTTCGCGGTCAAAAATGCATTTATTTCAAAATAAAAATAATTAAAAGATTAATCAAAGTATCGTCCATGGCTAGTTACTACTTTTCCCCACCTCTCAGGTAATTTTTGAATTCCATCTCGAAATAAGTGAACCGATGACCTGCCAGATCGTGCTGCATCCCTTGGAACAACCAGTAATCAGAAGGAGCAATGTCTGGGGAATACGGCGGGTGCGGAAAGATATCCCACTTGAGCGTTTCCAAATATTTTTTCATGACTTTTGCGACATGAGACCAAGCGTTGTCATGCAGAAAAATAACTTTGTCATGTCTTTCCTTGTATTCCGGTCGTTTTTCTAATAATGCACGACTCAAACGAATCAATTGCAGCTTATACCGATCGGCCGCTATGGTATCGCTAGGTTGTAGCAGCTCATAGTACACAACACCCTTTTGGTCCCACCAGATACACAACATGATCTTCGAACCATGAATATTCGGCTTTAGTGTTGATGTTGAGGTCGATGGCAACGATTGACCGGGCATAGCGTAGTATTTTTTCTTCTTAGGGTTATCATAGAATATCCATTTTTCATCCCCAGTAACAATTTTATGTAAAAAAATCCTTTCTTTGTTGTCTTTGAATCAGCTGCTCGCAACAGAAAAATCGCCTGTCAATGTCTCTCGGTTTCAGTTCATACGGCACCCAATTGCCTTGCTTTTGAATCATTTCTATGGATTTTAATCGTACAGAAAGTGCTTGTTGAGTCACTTCCAATGATTATGCAAGCTCCTCTTGCGTTTGACTCAGATCTTCATCTAGTAACGCCTTCAACATTTTGTCTTTGAATTTTTTTGGCTGTCCATTTGGAGCATTGTCACCATAAACTTCCACAAGCATTTGATGCGCTTCAGCTGCACTTCTCTTCCAATTAAAACAGAAAACTAAAACCTCCCGCAAATGCTGCTTAGTTAACACAAAATTGGACATATTTAACACAGTTGAAAACAAGATTTTTTTATGAAACTCAAAACGATATAAACTGAATAATATTGACAGATGTCTAACCTCTCTGAAACTACCGACATTAGCTGTTACTATTAACCCTTTGCGGTCGGCAGACTACGCCTTTGGGAGTACCAGTAGGTTGGAGCAAATCTATCGTTTCGCCGTTACTCTATTTAAAAATATCCCCGCTAAGGGGACGCCGACTTCTACGACGATTTAGGAATGTCCCCGCTACGGGGACATCGACCGCAAAGGGTTAAGTATTAATAATAGCCAGAGCCATTTTTTGAAAACGGACCGAACTAATTTGTACTCCCAATATATATATATATATATATATAGACATTCTGTCAAAAAAGTACCGGGAATTGTCGATTTGAATCTGGCGGGGCAATTTAGGCAGGTAAAATTGTTTTTTTCTAGGTTGGTACAACTGTCCTTAAGGGGTTACCCCCACTTGTAGCTCAACAAAAAGGCCTTTTTCATGAATTTTTTTAAAGAAAACTACAAAACTTTTTTAAACGATTATTATGACATCTTGAAGAATACATCTTGAAGAACTTTCAGTAATTTTTTTATTGCAAAATATTACATTGTTAAGTGGCAAATGGCCTCCAATGAAATAGTGTTTTTATTTATACGGTTTGCGGTGACCAACATTGCGGCGAAGTGGATCATCTGAAACAAAAAATGTCGATAGATTTAGTTAAATATAAGTATAAACTAGTCTTTAATCGAAGGATTTAAAAAAATATTCATTTTTCACAAAATGGCGGACAGTCAAAGTTAATGGTTCGATTTTAACGAAAAAAATCGAACGATTAAAGACTACATTTTTATGTATTAAATAAGCCTGCAAAATTTCAAGAAGATCGGTTTATTAGTGTTCGAGTAATCTTGGTCACCGACTTCAGAAATGCCATTTCGAGAAAAACGCGTTTAAAGTTTTAATTTCAGTTTACACGAAGAAAATAATTTTTTTTGTAAACTTACATAGAGTCATCTATTCCGGGTCCATACAGAAGTTCTAAATGAAGAAATTGTAAATGCCAGGTATACGACCATTGTCATCGAACAATCGACTGAATCCGTCGAGAGGGTCGAGCGTGCCAGGTGTCAGACTAGCCAGTTGTTTACACAACGGATTCTTCTCTTTCAACGCTCATATCTCAGTCAATTTTGTTTGGATCGACTTGAAATTTCCAGGTCATATTCTCAGATACTTATACTTCAAAAAAATGCAATTAACAAAAAATCGATTTTTTCAAAGTCGCAAGTGGGGGTAACCCCTTAATGACTATGCCAAGTTTGAGCGGAATCTGTCAACGAGTGTGTTTACAGTAGCTGGTTAAGTCAGTCGATCTCAATAGTGCGTGCTGATTTTTTTTCCAAAAGGCTTTTGGTGATAAAGCACTATCGAAAACCCGTGCGTATGAGTGGTACAAAGCCTTCAAGGAGGGTCGTGAAGTCGTCGAAGACTTGCCTCGTTCCGGATGCCCATCGACGGCTTCGACCGCAGATAACGTCGATAAAATTAAGGAAATGGTGCTTGAAAACCGTCATACCAGCTTGAGAGAGATAGCACATGAACTTGAGATATCCCACGAGTCCATACGTACGATTTTAATTTATATTTTGGGCATGAGAAAGGTGGCCGCAAGACACGTTCCAAAAGAGCTTAATTTTCTTCAAAAACGCTATCGCGAACAGGTCGCTTCAGACATGCTGGATCGCGCCAATTCCGATCCCGCATTCATGGAATGCATCATAACTGGTGACGAAACGTGGGTGTACGAGTACGATATGCAAACAAGCCAGCAAGCATCGGAATGGGTGGAAAAAAAACGAGCCGAAACCAAAAATACCACGCCGAAACCGCTCAAAAGTGAAGGTGATGCTCATTGTTTTCTTCGATATCCGTGGCGTGGTGCACTACGAATTCGTTCCAGAGGGTCAGACGGCAAACAAAGAGTATTACCAAGGCGTTATGAAACGTTTGCGTGAGCGTATCCGTAAAAAGCGGCCAAATTTGTGGGCGAACAATTCGTGGATTTTGCACGACGATAACGCGCTGTCTCACCGAGCTACGATTGTGACCGACTTTCTCGCCAAAAACTCAACGAACACGCTTGAACAACCACCGTATTCGCCAGATTTGGCTCCCTGTGACTTCTTCCTCTTTCCAAAACTTAAATTGCTGCTCTGTGGCACCTGTTTTCAGTCGATTAAATCCATGAAACAAAATTCGGCGCGCGAGCTGAAGGCCATTCCGGAAAGCGCCTATAAAAAATGTTTCGATGATTGAAAGTGCCGTCGGCATAGATGTATCGGAGCAAATGGAGCCTATTTTGAAGGCGACCCAATAAATTTTGATTATTAAACGTAAAAATGTTGTTTTAATTTAAAATTCCCGGTACTTTTTTGACATACAGTATATATTTATATTTATATGTATATGTATATTATTGAAGTTCGTATGATATCAGCAACATTTTGTTAATTATGTATTTTTTCTTTTACATATTTTCATTTTATTTTTTTAAAATTTATTTTATTTAAAGTTTGTTTATCAATTATACAATTTTAATTATAAAAATTTAGAGAGATAAGATAACCTAGATAAAAGAACATTCTATTTTAAATTTTTAATTTTTCTAGCATCTAATTGTTAATATCAATTATAAAATTTAATAATATTTAAATTTTTTGGGAAAAATAATTAAAGTTTTAAATATAATGTTTGTTTACGTTTTACCTTCCTCAGTAAATTAATTTTATAATTATCATATTAAATCGCAACATCATGTTTACACTTTGCAAAAGTGTAACATACTTTTTTCTCTTATAAATAGATGATTTAGAGTCCGTAACGAGGTTATTATTATCAGATGTTGGGTGCACGTACGGGACTTCTCTACACAAATGCGCATTGCGTCGGATGCCATCTCCCTTGATGCGGTCTTGAATGTCGCGAACATTAGCTGTTGTACAGTGGCACTCTCAAGCAGTGCCGATCTGTATTCAACGTAGGATCCTTCTCAGATCCTACATTTTTTTACATGTGGGGTCTTACCCTATGGCCCGGGGCCGGCTATACTCTCCGCTTGGCTCGGTTACTCAGTATGCGTATTAACAGAAGGTTGACATGCCTGCAGAGGGGCGGTATTCGAGAATGAGACGCAAGAAAAGGAGAAATAAACTGTAACGCGCACCCGTTATACGCAGTCTGATGATTCTGATTCAGTCAAATTTATACAACATTATAAATTAATATGGCTCGGGACCCTAGCCTAGTGTTGCAAATCCGAAAATATAACGACGCGCAATTAATCTCCGCGATATACGCACGGCGCATGCGTGTCCGTAACTCGCCTTGCTAACCGCGAGACTACGCGCGTGTAGTCTGGCGCGCGCGTACATACACGTGACACTACGATGTGTGTTACTTTGTTATAATTTTGTATTAATCAATAATAAATTATGTTTCACATCTGTCAAGCGTCCTGCGACTGCCTCATTTCTTTTAACAATAGTTATCGTTATGATGAAAGTTAATGATCTAATGATATTTGAAATATGTGGGTGAAGTTCCGAAAAGCCCATACCTTTAATTATTTTGAAACTACGTATACTTATGTATTTTGATGCACTAACTATAAATATGTTAATGAAAGTTGGCGCAAATTGAATTTTCATGGTAAAAGTCATGAAAAATCTATAAAAATTGTTGTTTTTGGCGTTTATCTAAAAATATACTGCAAATTTTAAATATGTTTGGAATAGAAGTTGTAGATCTCATCAAAATCCATCTATTTCGTCTTATTTATTTTTTATTTATGAGTGATAGTTAATGAGAAAATTGCTCATGAATTTTGATAAACAAAGATTGTTTTTTTTACACTTTATGAATAGTAGTCTACATATCTGTCACCCTTTTTTGGAATCACATACTACTGTGATCAAAAAGTAAGGTGAATTTGTTTATAAAATGTAAATTCTTTATTTATTCTTCCAAATCAATTTCATCCCCTTCAAAGTAATCTCCGTCCGATAAAACGCACTTTTGCCAAAGCTTTTTCCAGTTCTCGAAACGGTCGGAATAGTCTTTCTCCGGTATAGCCTTCAAGACCTTCTTCGATTCGGTTTTTATCTCCTCAATCGTGTCAAAACGGCGTCCCCGCATTGGCCTTTTGAGTTTGCTGAATAGCCAGAAGTCGCATGGAGCCAAATCAGGCGAATACGGTGGTTGCGGAACGATATGAGTCGAGTTTTTGGCAAAAAAGTCGCGAAAAACCAATGCAGTATGACATGGTGCATTATCGTGATGAAGGAACCAAGAGTTGTTCGCCCATAATTCCGGCCGTTTCAGACGAATAGCTTCACGCAAATGACGCATAACGCTCAAATAATATTTTTTGTTGACAGTTTGACCCGGCGGAAGGAATTCATAGTGCACCACACCACGATAATCAAAGAAAACTATCCACATGACCTTGATTTTCGATCGACTTTGCCGTGATCTTTTCGGTCTTGCTTCATCTTTAATCGAGACTTAACGCGTTTGAGACACAAAAGATCCTTCAAAATGGTTTGGGCTGAGCCGCATGATATTCCAACACTATCAGTGAGGTCTCTAATTGTCAATCGACGATTTTCAAGCACCAAATCTTTGATTTTTTGGACGTGGCCCTCGTCGGTAGACGTGATGGTCGTCCAGAGCGCGGTTCGTCTTCAACGCGTTCTCGGCCCGCTTTGAACTCGTTGTACCACTTATAAACGTTTTTTTGTGCCATAGGTTGATCACCAAAGGCCTTCCGCAACATTTTCAACGTGTCCGCACAAGAATATTTGTTCCGCAAACAAAATTTGATGCAAGTTCTTTGCTCAACAAAATCACCCATTGTAAAAATCAAAAAATTCACTTTTGGTTGTTTACTAAAACACGTGTCACTCGGAGATAATTAAACCTTTTGACAAACAGACGCTTGGCAAATGTTATAGACAGTCCTATCAACCTAGGAAAAAAAATTGACCTGCCTTCCTAATTCCCGGGAGTTTTAAATGACAATTTCACCTTACTTTTTGATCACAGTAGTATTGTGTGAATGTTAGTATACGCATTTTTTCTCAATTTCTAGAATAAGTTATTCGATTATCGGGGTTATTGCGGTTATTAGGGTTATTAGGATTATTGGATTTATTGGAGTTATCAAGGATATTTGTTCATGGAGATTATTGGGATAGCTTCCAATTATTGGAGGCATTACAGCCAAAATTTAAATAAACTATAACCTAACATTTGTGAGGTATGGGGGTGATTGGGTTATTGGTGATATCGGGTTATTTGTGATATTGATTAATTTTATATTAGAGGAACATTCTACTTTAAACGTATAGAAAAAAAAAACAATATTTAAGTTTTTTTTTGAGAATACAATTATAGTTATTGATCCAAAACTTGTAAAGCTTAACCCTTTCGCTTCCAGCTCCGGATATATTCGGCTTGCGTGCGACGGCTTGTGCGTACAAGCACCTGATATATCCAGCATCCACACGATGACGCGTGAGCGCTTCCGCACGGTGACGACACTTCGGCGGACTGGACTGCCAAAGCGAAAGGGTTAATAAAAGCAGTCTTAAATTACAAAGAATTTTGTTAAATTCATTTTGAACATTTCTTATGTAGGAAAACGGCAGATACACAGGACTCCTCAAAAAGTAGGTAGGTGTACACTGTTGATAAAATCTCGAAGACGAATCATCTGAAACAAAATCAAATTGTTTCAGATTCAGTATGACTGTGGCTATATCTTGTAGCAGAATTATTTATTTATCTGTAAAAGAAAAAAAATTATGTTAAAAAAAAAATAATAATAAAAAAAGGAGTGTATTTTTTCCACTGTTGTTTCTTCTAGCAAAAAAAAAATAGTAATACTAAAATTTTGCAATAATTCTGCTATGGGATGTAGCGAAATTTCATAAGGATTGTTTCAGTAGTTTCTGAAAGTTTTTTTAACAAGGGGTGTAAAAAAGTTGTTTCGAGAAGAACGGACGAATGGTAGCGGTTCAGGTAGCGCGTTCAGATAGTAAGTTAAATAGCATGGAAAAGTACATTTAGAATGCTCCAATCTTCCTAAAATTTTGACACAATATTTTTGAATATATTTACTTTTGAATAAAGCGAAAAAAAATTTGATCTTTTGAAAGTGACAAAATAGAGTTACCCCTTAACAATTCTTCCTTCATACTTTGCCGATATATACATCGATAAAAGAATTTACTTGGTTTAAGTAAAATATTCTTGAACAAGCAAATCATTTAAGAGAAAAATTTTTTTCTTGTCTCAAGAATTTTTACTCTTCATTTTAATTAAAGAAAATAGACGCTTATATTAAGAGTATGTCTATACATTAAAACGGTAATCATTGGCGAGCATTCCTTTAGTATGTTCGTCATTGTTTAGATGGAACTACTATCGAGTATGCCAACGCATGCAGAAGAGCACTGTTTGCGAAAAGTAGCAGTGTACGCCAAAAAAAGCTAGGGTTGTACACCAAAAAAGTTAAGCGATGTTCGTCAAAGATTCAATTACAATTTTAATAGATATATATATATATATATACAGGGTGACAGATAGAAAGTTGCCTAAAGTATATTCATCTCTTTCCCCCTCTATTGCATCGTATAAGGCTGGACCCACGTAGGTACATTCTAGAATGTTGTCAGTTTCTATTGAGACGCCGTAAAGAGCAATACGTGTACTTTAAAATGAGTGACCTTACGAACGAAGAAAAGGTGTATCTCATCGAGAGCTTTTATTCTAGAGGTAAAAACTATACTAAAACGTATAGAGGTTTTCGTACTAAGTTTGGAAGTAAAACAATAGCCAGTCCGAATACTCTTAGAAGATAAGAATGAAAAAAATTATATTTGTCTTTATCGTATGACTGCATTTTTTAATAAAGTTTTCAAATTTTTTTCTACTTCTTTCTCAGAGTAATTGATAACTTCATCAACTATTATACTCTTGACGATCGTCGTCATGATATTCCTGGTCCTTCATACACAGTTACAACAGAAGATAAGGTTGCCGAGGTCGAAGAACATTTCAAGAATAATCCAACGGATTCAATAAGAAAAGCTGCAGCAGCTTTAAAATTGAATCGAGAGACACTAAGATTAATAATAAAAAATTTCATTAAGTTACATCCTTACAAAATTTTTTCCTTTCGCTAAGAAACGTGGATTAGTCAGGAACTATTATTTTATGCCAGATGGTGTTACGCCGTATAGAACTCAAGAGGTATTTAAAGCTATTTACGAAGTTTATGGTGAACGCGTCATCGGTTTAGGATATCCCAAGTTTGCACATGCAGGTATAGAATGGCCTCCTTATTCACCGGGCTTAAACCCGAGTGATTTCTTCTTATGGGGCTACCTGAAAGACTACTGTTATGCGGAAAAACCCAATACCAAAGATAATTTGAGCGAAGCCATTAGAAAAGGAATTTCTAGTATTTCTCCATCTAAAATTGAACAAGTTTTTTATCGTTTCCAAAAACGGCTTGATTATTGTGCAAGTTCAGATGGGGATCACTTCGAAAATATTTACCATTCATAGTTATTCCCTAGCCGGTATTGTCATTTTTTTAAAAACGTAATATGTGTCTGTTGAAAAATGTTCGATTAAACTGAAACCTATTTCAAATAAAAATGACCACTTTACTAATTTAATATGTATTTTAATTATTTTTCCCTGCATTCATCTCAAAATTATAAGTGATTACTTTAGGCAACTTCTCATTTGTTACCTTGTATATATATTAAAATTGCAATTGAATCTTCATTAATTATATATACATATATACCAGGCTGCTCAATAAGTTTTGCGGTTCGATAAGAAAAACACAATTTTATGGTTTCAAATACACTTTATTATTCAGTATAGTCTCCCTGAACATCAATACACTTGTTCCAACGAGATTCCAATTTACGAATTTCATCCCTGAAGTAAGAATCTGAAAGGGCTGCAAAATACGCTTCCACATCTGTTATGACCTCATCATTTGATGAAAAACACTTTTCACGCATGAGTTTCTTTAGGTCTGGTAACAGATGGAAGTCGCTAGGGGCCAAATCTGGTGAATACGGTGGATGCTCCAACAATTCGAACTTTAATTCATGGATTTTAGCCATTTTCAAAATGCTCTTGTGACACGGTGCATTGTCCTGATGAAAAAGGATTTTTTTCTTCTGCAAACCGGCTCTTTTTTCACGAATTTTTTCCTTTAACTGGTCTAAAAGGTTACAATAATATCCAGAATTTATTGTTTTACCAGTTTGCAAGTAATCCACAAACAAAATTCCTTTCTTATCATAAAAAACTGATGCTAATACCTTCTTGGCCGATTTCTGGACACGAACTCGTTTCGAAGCCGAAGAATCAGGTTCACACCACTCTTTAGCCTCTTGTTTTGATTCAGGATCATGGTTATAGACCCAAGTCTCATCCATAGTGATGAATCAACGCACAAAATCCACTTTATCCTTTCGAAAACGCTCTAAATGTTGCTGAGAAAGTCGCCTTCGAATGTGTTTTTGTTCCATTGTTAGCGAATGCGGCACCCATTGTGCACACAGTTTTCTGAAACCTAATATTTCAGTCAAAATATTGCTTACACTGCCCAATGAGATGCCTAGGGCTTCTACTAAATCTCTTTTAGTCACTCGACGATTTTCCAATACGATATCCTGTATTTTTTTTACGATTTCTGGTGTTATTGCTGTTTTTGGACTTCCTTGACGTGGATCGTCTTCAAGGTTTGTACGATCACGATTAAAATCAGCAACCTATCTTTCTACTGTACTAATTGAAGGCGAAGAGTCCTTATACACTTTCAACATTCGTTCATAAATTTCCTTTGCTTTTAAACCTTCCAATAACAAAAATTCAATCACTGCGCGATACTTGATTTTTTCCATTGTAAAAAAATACTGTGACACGTCGATACTAAATGGCTTGTAAACAAAGAATGAATTGACAGATTGAAATGAAACTTCACATGCGTTCATATGAAGAGTGTACCAACATAACAAAAAAAAATTTAGGCTAGTAGCAACGCCTTCTCTTATCGAACCGCAAAACTTATTGAACAGCCTGTTATATATATATATATATATATACACAGGGTGTCCCACTTTAATCGCCCCACGCGAACAACTCTGAAAATATGTTGTTTGGAAAAAAATATTTCAAATAAAAGTTGTACAAACAGTTGTACAGGACAAACATCTGTGTTTTCATACCGAAATTAATAAGTGCGAATAAAGTGACGTTGAATTTCGATTTTGGCCAGTTTAGTTTAGGGGACGACTCCTGCTTAGTTAAAGAAATGCCATTGTATTACAGCTACTGAATTCTCTTTCCTTCCTCAACCCCCGTCTTGCACCTTTAACTCTCTCCTACATAAAAACGAACCATGACATTATGAACAGTGATAAGAAAAAATTGGAATCTTTTTTTGTTATTAGGTCCATACGAAAATAGTTTTAATTCCAATAATTTTGATCTTTGTAATCAAGAGCGTTTAAATTATTTTATCTGTGGACATTTTTTTTCCGTCATGGCTGATTATACATCACAGGAAATAGTTAATATGATTAAGATTCTTGGCGAGTATCAAGGCAATTACAGAGCTGCAGAAAGGTGTTATGCTGAAAAATATCCTGACTCTCAACATCCAGATAGAAAGGCTATTAAGTGATTAGTGAGTAGAGCTGAACAAGGTAATCTGACATGAAAAAGGCGCAAAACTGACTCTAGAGAGTATGTTGTTCTAGGTGTGTTGGCTTCGGTTGCTGATGATCCTCGTATTTCTACTCGGCAAATCAGTTGAACGCATGGAGTTTCAAAAACAACTACTAATCGCATTTTGAAAAGTTTGAAATTCCATCCATACCATGTCCGCCTCACTCATGGTCTTGAGATCGGAGATGACCAGCGGCGTTTAAATTTTTGTAGGTGGGCATCTAATAGAATGCGCCAAGATCCTTTCTATTTCGACGAATTCTTATTTACAGACGAGGCGAAATTTGACAATATGGGAGATGTCAATCTTCATAATATCCATTACTATTTCCAAGTAAATCCTCATTGGCAAAGGGATCATTGTGTCCAGAGCCGGTGGTCATTGAATGTAGGGGGAGGTATAATAAGAAATAATGTGATAGGTCCATTTTTTTAAAAAAACAATCTGAATGGTTCTTACTATTTAAATATTCTCCAGAATAGAGTACCACGATTGTTAGAGGATATCCCATTAGCCTTGAGATAAATCATGTGGTTTCAACAAAATGGGGCACCAGCACACCGTACACTACCAGTTAAGGCATTCTTGGATACTACATGTACTAATCGTTGGATTGGCATTGACAGCCAAGTACGAGAATAACCAGCCAGATCACCAAATCTCACACTGATGGATTTTTTTCTATGGGGTGTTGTAAAAGAGCAAGTATTTGCGCAAGCTCCAACAACCACAGAGGATATGAAAGAAAGAATAAAAAGGGTTTCTGAATCTATCACAGTTGAAACATTAGAGAGGGTTCGTCTGAGTTTTCGTCAAAGAATAAATATGTGCATTCGAGAAAATGGACAACTAATTGAACATCTTTTTTAAGAGACGTCTTAACTGGCTAAGTTCTAAGAGTTTTCCCTTGATTGGGCGGACTCGTTGCCTTGCCTTGACTGGCTGGATTCTAAGAATCTTTCATTGACTGGGCGGACTCGTTGCCTTGCCTTGACTGGCTGGGTGCTATGAGTCTTCCTTTACCTGAGCGGACTCGTTGCCTTGCCTCGACTGGCTGGGGCTGTGTATTAACTGTTTTTCCTTAATTGGGTGGACTCCATGCCTTGCCTTGACCGGCTAGGTATTGAGATACTTCCCTTAAGGGAAGGTTTACCTTTTTATTGACCAAAACAACAGTTTTCTTTGGAATTTTTGTTTTCATAGAAGGAAATTAACAAACAACTCAAATTGTTTGCTACTTGTTTAATACAATAAGAAGTGCAAAAAAAAATTTTTTTTATGACAAAAGATCGTGACGGTAATTAATGGCACGCCCCGTAAAGTAACCATCTCCAAAAAAGGTGGCCCGCTGTTGGGCACTCCAGCACTTGCAAAAATGAACGAAAATTAAAAATCGAAAAAGTTTGATAAAATATATGAGTGTAGTCGGAATCTGATCTACAATCATCGCTAAAAATCAAAAATTAACAAAATGGCGGGCATTTGAATTTTTTTTTTCATTATTGAGTTTTTTTTTCACTCTTTAAAGTACTCTAAAAATGAAAATAATGCATATATCATCTTGATTGTAGCCCACTTTCCGATAAATACTTTAACAATTAAAAAAAAAAAAAGGCGATCCATCGAGTAGTTTTTTTAGTAATCGTGGCCAACAGTTCGAAAAATGTGGTTTCGAGAAAAACGCGTTTGAAGATTTGATTAACGATCAATCTGTGTTAAAGTTAGTCTCGTTTTTGTTCCATAGCTTTAAAAAATATATATATACGACCAAACGGTTTTGGGAATATATTCTACACGTAATTAACTACAAAAAAATGTAAAACAAGAAAAATCGATTTTTTGGTTAAGAAAAAGGTAAACCTCCCCTTAACAGCCAATCAGATTTCTTCGCGATCAAGTAGGCAGGCCTTGAGAGAAAAAAAAACAAAAATGGGCGGGACTTCAAATTTTCAACTATACATCGATATGCGGCGATGTGTGCGTCGCACTGCGACGCTTGTTTCTCCTCATTTTACCGCGAATTTTAATCCTGATCTTCTTGTGTTTTTTCATTCGTAACATCTTCGAATTTATTCAAATAATAAATGATTTTATTAATGTAAAAACATTAATTAAAATTCAAATGTCATATTAAAACGTAAAAAATGGAAATCATTATTTACGTAAAAAATGTTTATAGAATATCCAATATTTTAATTTTTCTACAAATAATAACTCCAATGAAAGTGCTTTATTAGTGAATTATAAAAATATTTCGAATTTAATTAAGGAAAAACAGGTAAGCGAATAAATGTTTTAAGTTTGGCATCGTAAATTTTAATATTGCTTGTAATTTACAAACTGTAAATAAATTGGTATTAAAATTATAGTTAAATAATAATGTTAAACATCAATTATAGAAAAAATTAAACTTTTATATATATTGGCTTTTATCGAAATATCTAAAAAAGTTCTTTTACAGAAATTATGCAGATAAGTTAGTGTATTGAAAGTTACGAATTGAAAAAATCATATCGTATTTGCTATAGCTTTGAGTATTTCAAATTCAATTCGTTTAAATTAGTATTTTATAAACGAAAAATTTTTATTTTTTATGTTTTTTAATAGTTTATAGAAAGTTAAAACAAAAACAAAAAATCTAAAATTAATTATTAAAACTGTAAACGAAATAGAAAAAGATTTATTTTATTATACAATAATACAAAATATTATCAGTATTTAATTGATTTAAAAAAAATCAGGAAAAATTCTAAATATTTAAATAAAGTATTATTTATAAAATTTGAATCTAAAAAAGTGAGCATAGAACAATCGAATGTACAAAAGCTATGCGGTGATGTAAGGTAAAAGTACCCTCTAGAAACGCTTTTTTGTGTAGGTACCAATTTGACTCAAAATTATAAATAATATATAATGTTTATGTAGAAAACTTAATTATATTTCGGTGGGCTAATATTTTTTGTTAAATTGATGAGCTTAAGAATATCCTTTTAGAATTAGAAATAAATAATATAAATAAAAAAGGTGCCATTCCAATATGTACGTTGTAGAAACACCGTTTCGTAGTATATACTGATAGAAACATAAGATGTCCGTCTTGGAAACGCCTACTCATTTTTTACAAATTTAAATTTGTAGATGATTTAAAGATGATCCTGCAGTAAACCTTATATAAATATTGTAAGTTTTTTAAAGAATATAATAAAATAAGCAAATAATTTGAAATATACCTAGTTTTAATTTATTATAAATATATTTATGTTTTTAAATAAATAAATTAAATTACAATAAATACAAAAAGTACAATTCAATCCTAAAACTGCAACTCGATTAAATCAATTAACATATGTGAAGAATATTAAATAGATTATAATTATATTAAGTTTTTTCACTTTTAATTTGTTTATTTATTTCCATCATTTGTGCATGCTGTAGTTTCTTCTCTTCAGCTAACTTCTTTTTTTGTTCTTGTAAAAGCTTTTTCATTGCAATTTTTTCTTCTTTAATTTTCTTGTCTTCAAGTTTTCGCATCTGGTCCTTCTCAAATACATCCATATGTCCAGCACACGGTTGTTTTGATTTTCCAGTTGCTCCCAATCTGGCCCGTTTCTTTTTAGGTAAGTATTCGATAGGCATCTTTGTGAAACATTCATCAAAAGAGGTATTTAAAACAGGCTTATTTTTTTGATTTACATTTTTATTAATTTTCTCTGAATCCATTGTAATGAAATTCTCTTTATTTGTCTCAGAAGTGTTTGATGTAACAGTAACGGTTAGAAAATTTTGCTGCCTAATTATTTGTTCTTGCAATACTTCAACAGAGCTATTATTAGATAAATCATCGTGGTTTTCTTGTAAATTATTTTTAAAAATGACTTGTTCTCGCAATACTTTAATAGAGCTATTATTTAAATCATCATGTCTTTCTTCTGAAAGTACATCAAAAGTAACTTCATTACTTTGTGATAAAATACTTTCACTAGAATGATTTTTTTAAATTATTACGTCTTCTAAGGGTATTAAATCCTTATCTAGTGGAAGTACAATAGTATCGTCTTGTATACTATTAGCTTATTTTGAAAAAACATTAGTATCTAATTCTAATACAATTTCATCATTCGTGTTTAACGTAACGTACTTCCATTTGTACATTTATCAACCACATTTTCAGGTGCAAGCTTAGATCTTAAAATAACTTTATGATTAGTCATCTTAACAATACTCTTAACTTTAGGTTTTGTTTTTTCGTTGTATTTATTAAAAAAGTTGTAATTAATTTGATAAGTTACTAGGGCAATCCCAAAAGTACCCGACCCGACAAAGAAAACAGTAAAAAAATTGCGAAAATGTTTTTTATTTTTCAACATATTCTCTTTTCAGTTCGATACACTTTTCCCAACGATGTTCAATAGCTTCGATACCCGCTTTATAGTAGGAACCGTCAAGCTCCTCAAAATACCTACTAACCGCAGACTCTACCTCTTCATTGTTGGCAAATCTTTTGCTGCCGAGCCATTTTTTCAAATTCGGAAAAAGAAAATAATCCGAAGGAGCCAGATCTGGCAAGTAGGGTGCGTGAGGAAGCAATTCGAACTTCAACTCATTGATTTTAGCCATCGCAATGACGCACGTGTGGACTGGTGCGTTGTCTTGATGAAACAACACTTTTTCTTTCGTCAGATGGGGCCCTTTTTTCTTGATTTCATCACTCAAACGCTGCAATAAGGCTGCATAATCGAGATAATCAATAAATATTATTTCACGCGCATCCCAGAAAACGGATGCCATGACCTTGCCAGCTGACTGAACTGTCTTTGCTGTCTTTGGAGCCGGTTCTTTCTTTTTAGTCCACTGCTTTGACTGCTCCTTGGTCTCAGGTGTAAAATGATGGACCCATGTTTCGTCTATGGTTATGAATCAACGCAAAAACTCGGCTTTATTGCTGCGAAACATTGTCAAACACTCGATGGAAACATCCTCACGTTGCTGTTTGTGCTCCATTGTGAGCAAACGCGGCACCTATCTTGCGCACAGCTTTCTCATGTCCAAATTTTCGGTCAAAATGCGATGCACAGCACTTTTTGAAATGCCTGCCATGTCTGCTATCTCGCGCACTTTTAGTCGACGGTCATCCAATACCATTTTGTGGATTTTCTTCACATTTTCTGACGTAGTGACCTCACTTGGTCAGCCACTGCGGTGTTCATTTTGGCAGCTCGTACGACCTCGCTTAAACTCAGCTACCCAATATTTGACCGTTGTAAACGAAGGAGCAGACTTTCCCAGAGTAGAATCCAACTCGGCTTTGATATCGGTTAGACTTAGACCTTTCAAATGAAAGTATTGTATCACATAACAATGCCCGATTTTCTCCATATTTACAAATTCACTGAGAGCGTTCACTTTGGATGTCTGTAAAAAAAATAATAATAAACGTACCGTTATGAACTTTTCACATTAAGTTGTTGAAAGGTGGTATTGTCAATCGCAGTAATTGTTTTTTCAAAACCACCTGTATTCATAAGTCAGGTCGGGTACTTTTGGGACTACCCTCGTATATAACTGTAAGTAGTATAAATTGTAAATATTTATAAATAAAAAATAGTAACGTAATTGTAAATATTCTAATTTATAAACATTTGTAAATAAATAATAATTTCATGATTGTAGATAGATTTAGTTGTAAAAGTTTTGTAAAAAATTATATTCTTAGTAAAATGTTTTTAAAATAAATTAAAAATTAAAAGATAAATGTACCACAATTTGTATTTTTTATCTGAAGCCATTGTTTAAATAGTCCTAAATTCTCAATATTATTACTCCATATACCGGTGGGCTCTGTCTCCTTAAAATCTTGAAATAATCCATCGGGCAAACTATCTTTAAATAGTTGCAACAGAGTAATATTATCTTTCTTTGGATTAGTTTGAATTATTTGATGTTTATTCTTTTTCTTATTTTTCTTTAAAAGATTGTAATTTATAGCATACGGATTGAATGGCATTAAACCACTAGCCCTAAATCCACTTAGTACACATTTTTCCTCCTCTACAAACGAATTTAAAGTTTCTTTTAAAGCAAGAGCAAATTGTTCCGGTTTTAATTTTGAAATCTGGTCATCAGCTTTTCACTTTGGAACCGCTTTCCTCCAAATCTCTTTAAAAGGATGAAATACAGAAATGTCAAGTGGCTGAATCATATGAGTTGAGTTTGGAAATAAAATTACTAGTTCTATTTTTTTTGTCGACAGAATGATAACAGTGGAATATTTATATGTGACGAGTGGCCATCTAAATAAAGTATAATAGGAAAGTCGACACACTGTTTCACAAGCCAGGGATAAAATACGTTTACTGTATACTCAAAAAACGATACAGCCGTCATCCATCCATTATCTGAGATGCCTATTCTAAAATCTTGAGGAATATTTTTTAAAATTCTTGGAGGTACTTCTTCTTTATATTTGTACATGACCATTGACGGTGCTCTTGTGCAATTAGCGCTATACATAGGAAGTACAGTCAAACTCTCTTTCTCGTTTGCGTCCACAACTTTATACACAGAACGAGCTCCTTTCTGTGATATAATTTTTTCTGGCTTTGGTAAAAGCTGTACATTAGTCTCATCGCAGTTGAAGACACGAGATGAATCAATATCTCTTAGGTTTTTACTCTTTAACTTTTCATTCACTTCAGCAAACCACTCTCTTAAATCTTCCTCTGACACCGATGCTCGATTAAGAGTTAAATGCTGAGCTGTTCTAATTGTTAGATTTGGATGTCGATTTTTAAAGGCCTCATACCAATGACGACCTGGTCTCCCATTAGTAAATGGTGTTCTTCTATTTAATTTTAATATATTACGTTGAACGCTATCTCTAATAAGTTACATTTTGTAGCTGAAAATCTTGATTCTGCTTTAAACAAGAGCCAATTTACAATTTCTTGCCCTTCATCATATGAAAAACTGTTGGTGGTGCGAGAATTGATTTTTGTTTAGCAGGATTTTTGACCGCTCTAAAAATACTTGTTAAGGGTACTTGATATAGAGCTGTTGCTTTTCAAATAAGATATTCCATTGTTGACAATAGTAACAGCTTTTTTAAGGTCTTCAGTAGTGTAATTCCTCTTTTGTATTTTTTCTTTTAGCACACCAATTTTATTTTTATTTGGCAAAAGCTTCGCTTGCACTTTCTTCTTTTGCAAAACTTTATCTTCTACTCTCTTACTTTTTTTCGCCTTTTCAACTTTATTTTTTATACTCTTTCTTGTTGTTGCTTGTTTTTTTTTTGCAACCATATTACGAATTGAAACTGTAATAAATATTTGAATAAAAATCAGTTAAATAAAACTGATTTTTTAAACAAAAGAACAAACTTTATCTCACAGGTATTACATTGCCGCAGCATTGTGCATGTTGCTAATCTATGCCTTTGCAATTAATCTCAATTTCGAACAAGCAATTCGCGAGTAGTATTGTAGAAGCAAAAAATTTTCCGTGAAAAAATCATGGATCATTTTATTTTTTTTTTTTGCAGAGAGGTATACATGGTGGCTCTCGACAAATACTTTGCAGATGAGGGAAAAATTGAAAGTGTTGGCGAAATCATCGAAATCGATGAGTGTAAGATCGATCATCGAAAATATAAGAGAGGACGTGTGATTGATGGGTCATCGATTCTTGAAATGAGGAGCAAACCTTTAATTAGTTGGTTTATCTTTAACCTTGGAATGAGGGCAAACCTTTAATCATAGATTGGAAATTTGCCCAGATAACAAAAGAGATAAGGATACTCCAATTGGATTGATAAAAAAACATGTTATTATAGGGATAAAAATCCATACCGATTGTTGGAAAGGATACATTAATGTGCAAGAAGTAGGTTGTATGCATAAAACTGTGAATCATCGTATAGAATTTATTAACTCTGACACCGGTGCACACAGTCAAAATATTGAACCATCATAGAGATATATGAGACGATTTCTTTCATGTAGTGGAGTGCACAAGAGTAATCTAGCGATCATCTGTGTGAATTATTGTATCGGCGACGGGTTCAAAAATTAGAAATAGATCCTAATTCTTGAAATTATTTCGAATATAAAAATATGTTATCCTGATCACAAAAATTGAGCCTACTAAAATGTTTTAACTTAATAAATTAAATACTTCTTTCTTTTAAATCGGCCTTTCTAAAGAGAATTTGCACGTGATGTGTAAATTACGATCAGCAACCTCCTTGTGGTGCACATTCAGTGATGCTAACGTCGTTGGTCATCATTTTTTCAGAAACAGTCTAAAAAGAATTGGTACATGAACTACCAGAAGTCACTAAGGCTTTTAGTGTTCCAGATTAATCAATGGCAATTTTCTCGTTAATTTTCACTCGTATAGAAAATATGAATCTAACAAAAAATATGTATCTTAACGAGACCTATAATTTTTACGAAAAATATTTTTTAAAATTTGCAGTAGTTTTTTAGATAAACGCAACAAAACCACATTTTTATGGGTTTCCCATGATTTTTACTATGAAAACACAATTCGCGCTGATTTTCATTATCATATTCGTAATCAGTGCGTTAAAATATGCAAGAATGCACAGTTACAAAAATATTTAAGGTATTGGCCTTTCGGAACTTTATCCGTCCGCGTCTGTCTATAAACTCAGTTAAATACAGTCTGTCAAGTAAGAGCGTGGTCGTGTTAATTTATAAAAAAATTTATTTGATGAAACTTTCATATTTATATATACATTGTACACATTACAAACAATGATGCAATTCGGTCAATAATGTGTCCAGTCACCACCGGCGTCGATAATTGCCTGGCATCTCCGAGGCATGCTTTCTACTAATTTGACGGCGTATTCTAGTGGCGAGGATCTCCAGATCCGACGAATTTCGTAAGACAACTGCTTCAAAGTGTATGTGCGTCTTCCACGAAGCTTCCGTTTAATATATGCCCACACATTTTCAATAGGGTTTGCATCGGGCGACTGCGACGGCCAATCCAATGTAACGATGCCAGATTGAGTCTTCCACTGAGTACAGAGCTTGCTGCGGTGTTTAGGATCGTTGTCCTCCTGCAGAATCCAATCTTCATTTTTTGTGATGAACCATCGTTTGGCAGGTGGCAATAAAGCCTTTTTGTAGATTTTTATTATTTTCTCGGCATTTAGGTTGTCAGTAAAGAGGTGCAAAGTGCTGAATCCCTGCTTTGAGAAGCAGCCCCACCTTTATTCCATGTTTTACGGTCCGCTGAACAAGCCTATTGGTGGAAGTTGACCAGGCTCGCGTGAGGACAGAACATGCCCATATAGAACATTCATCAGTAAAAATGACATTTTTAAAATCTCTATCAATATTCTCATGCGCCCAAGCGAATCGCTTTGTCACATGTTTTTCAGTCAACAGAGGCTTCTTCATTGTGTTGCGCCATTTCAGATGATGAGTACGAAGATGGGTTCGGATAGTTTCGTAGGATATATCTAAACCTTTTGCCATTAATTTTGCTTGTCCTTGCCGCAGTGTTAAAGCAGGATTCCGCGAAAACAGATTCACTATTCTTTTTTCATCTTTTTTGTTCACTTTTCCTATCGAGCCACGTTCTGGTAAATCATCGACATTTTTAGCTACTTTATATCGCTGTATTCACTTCTGTACAAATGCCTTCGACTTTCTCACATATTTAGCAGCCGCTGATGGCGACATTTTGGGACCTTTCGGGTGGATGCAAAGGAACACAGCCTCGTAGCGTGACGCGTACTTAGCACTCATGGCGTTTAACGTGATTCTGTTTTAAAAGATCAACGACAATTGAATTTTTGTTGACAATGCATCAAGGGCAAAGCTTTCCTTTATCGGTTTGCGAAAGAATTAGAGCAAAATCTTCTATTACCTGTCGGTGAAGTCGACCACGCTCTTACTTGACAGACTGTACAAAGTATCACGTGTTTAATATTTTTTTAAACTTTTCAGTATTCAAGAACAAATAAAAACTTTTTAAACTAAACATTGGTTGACCTTTTTTTCTTTATTTATTTATGGTTGCATCCTTATTTATATACTGGGTGGGCCATTTTAATTTCCCCACTTAAATATCTCAGAATCTAAGCAAGATATGGAAAAAAGTTTCAGGCAAAAGTTGAAGAAGGCATAGAGGGTCAGATAACAGTGACCTTTAGCTTGACCTTGGAGTTGACCTTAAAGGTCAGTTGAAGGTCAACTTTATTTTAATGGAAATCCCTATTCTTATGTCGGAATCGGAAAGAGCAAAAAATTCTAGATCAAATTTGTTTTAAGCGAAATTTTGTTTTATGACCTTCAAGAGGTCAAAAATCCAAGTCGAATATCTTAAGCCGTTTCTTGCATTTTCACTGCACTACTGTGGTTTTGAGGAAAAATAAACTAATCTATTATTAATCTAAAGCCCTATCAATACTTACCCTACTAATCCTAAGTCCGACCTTTACAAATTACCCTCCCCCCGCCTCAACAACCCCCTTCTTCTTTAGAATAACTGTTCAATCTCAAGTTTCATCCTTCAAATCCCTATTTTTGATGCTGGAATCAAAATGAATGAAAAATTCTACATTATTTTTGTCCTAGAGAAAATTTTATTTTGTGACCTCCAAGAAGTCAAAAATCAAGGTCAAATACCTTGAAAGGCATTTTCATGCTAACGTGGCTTTTAGGAATAATAAAATAAAAATTTTGTACACGTGTTTGAATTTGAATTTTTTAGCGAAAAGAAAACAGTTTTTGACTCTAAAACTGTATAATTTCGAAAAAAAATAAAATTTCTAAAAAACCCTATGAGGTCCACTAGATAAACACGTTTTAAACATATTTACACACAAATTAAGCCATTAGATCGCGTGGTATTATTGGGAAACTTTCCCCCGAAATTCACCTTTTTTTCAAGGTGCTTTGGAAAATCAGCTATCACACCGCCATTTTGTTTTCAAATGTCATGAGGAAAACACACACACACACTCATTTCCTCTCCAACACCCTTACACCTCATTGATCTCAAATACTATTTATCACTACGCTGCCTACCCAAAGTTCTACTCGCTTGTAAGGAGAGGTGAGTAGGCCATTTGCGGGTAGAGCTTGCAGTGGGAAGAGGAATGAAGATAAGTGTGAACTTTAAGTCGACGTCAAAGTTGACTTTCACAATTATTTTAAGGTCATCTTTACATTTTGAGATGAAATCCTTTGTTTTCGATTCTGAAATCAATCTCTATTTTCCAAACCGTCGATCTTCCCTTTTACCTACGTGTACCCTGCACATCTCAAATTTTATCCTTACTATCTACCACTACTCTACTTTCCCAAAATTCAATCTACTAGTAAAATTCATTTGGTTGGGTATTATTCAGTAGATTTCAAGATAGGAATGACAATAAAAATAAAGGTAAACTTTAATTTGACCTTCGAGCTAACTTTTCAGGTTATTTTAAAATCAACTTTATTATTTATAATAAAAACCTTTATTTTTAATGCTGAAGTAGAAAGTAGACTTCGAAAATATTTTAGAAAAAGTTAATTATCTTATCTTTAAAAAGGTACGTATCTCATAAATGTTTTGAATATCTGATTTTTAATCGTGAAAATCGTTAACGAATTTTTGATTCATGTGACTTTTTGTTAAATGACAAAATTAATTATATTTTTTTAAATTTAACATTTCGGCCAATCTTAGAAAGTACATTTATAATAGAGTTTCAGTCAGGGCTTTATTTTTTTTCTTTTCATAAGTTTTTGAAATTTTAATTATTATTTTATCTTAATTCTGCAAACGTGACAAACAGAACTAAAAATGTCTGACTATCAGCCCAATGATATTGTTGATATGATAATGGTTCTAGGAGAAAGTCATAATAATTATTGTGCTGCGGCACGACAGTACGCAGGACGCTTTCCTAATAGAAGACATCCTGATCATAGAACAATAAGTCCGTTAACACAAAGAGCTCGTGGTGGACAGCTGGTCCGTCAACGCAGGCGTCATGAATATGACGAAAATGATGCTCGTGTTGTAATTGTTCTTGCAATTATTCATCTTGACCCTCATATTAGCAGTCGCCGAGTTGAAAGAGAAATCGGTATACCTAGAAGAACCTTCTTGAGAATCCTTAAAGTCCTTAGATACCATGCCTATCACATAACTTTAGTTCAAGAGTAATTGTGTAGTTTCATCATTTTCAACAGCGCATTGTGTTTTGCCAATGGGCTATGGATATGATAGGAAATGATCCTGATTTTTTCGGTTTTGTGCTTTTTTCTAATGAGGCCAAAATTCAAAGTGACGGGGAGCTCAATAGGCAGAATTACCATTATTGGTCCGACGAGAATCCTCACTGGCATAGAACAGTCAATCATCAAAGATGTTGGAGCCTTATGGTATGGTGTTGAATTGTAAATGGGTATTTAATTGGTCCCTACTTTTTTGAAGAATATGCTGATAGGAATACCTATTTACAGTTCATTAGAGATCAGTTACCAGTGCTGATGGAAGATGTCGATTTAGAGACGCGACGAAGAATGTGGTTCCAGCACGATGGTGCACTAGCACATTTTGCACGGATCGTATGAAATTTTTGAATGAAAACTACAATGGTAGGTGGATTGGACGAGTAGGTCCTATAAACTGGCCTGCTTGTTCACCTAATATGACATCCCCGGATTTTTTTTTTATGGGACTATATAACAAATGTTATTTTTGAACAACAACAGCCTACAACAAGATTAAACATACAAGACCGCAATAGTCGAGCATGTGCTGCGATCCCAAGGCAAACTTTGCTTAACACCATGCGCCATTTTAAAAGACGTTTGCTTTTGTGCCTTGAAGCAGAGAGACATAACTTTGAACATTTGCTTCGAGGTTAAATTAATAATCGTAAAACCAGTAAGAAGCGAGGGAACTCACTTTAATCCAACACCCCGAATAGTGAAAGGCGAGGGGACTCACTTTAATCTAGCACCCCAAATAGTGAGAGACAAGGGTACTCACTTTAATCCAACATCCCAAAAGAAACAGAACTTACTATGTCTACGTCGCCGTTTCTGGCAACTGGACCTGGTTGTACAATCCATGAACCATTGTAATTTTTATTCGAGAAATTCCACATAATCCATGTAAAATATACTGGTGAACCATCATTCTGGCAACACAATCTTTGTTACTTGTCTGAATCGATATTTTTTATTAGTTCTGGTAACTGATCTCTATCAAACTGTCCATAGATATTCCTATTGACACTCTTATCAAAAATGTACGAACTAATTACATCTCCATTAACAATTCTCCATCATATCCATGAGGCTCCAAGGTTGTGGTGATTTACTGTCCTACGCCAGTGAGGATTCTCGCCAATAAGGGTAATTATGACTGTTGCTTTCTTAGCCACTTTAAGATTTAGTCTTATCGGAGAAAAAGCATAAAATTTAAATAATCAGAATCATTTTTTATCATCTCTAAAGCCTATTTCTAAAACAATGTGACTTCAAAACGATGAAACTTTAACTTATGAACTAAAATTATGTGATAAGCATGTATCTAAGGTCTTTGAGAATTCTCAGAAAAGATCTTATTGAAATAATGGATGGATTTGGCTACTGCTTGGTTACTGATAATATGAGGGTCTAGATAAATAATTACAAAAACAGTCAAAATAGAAGTACGAGGTCTGGCTATTAAATAACGAGACTGCGCGCCTAGAGAGCGCCGTAGAGGGGTGGGGAAAAAAACGAGTAGTGCGTTACAGTCTGTCAAGTAAGAGCGTGGTCGTGTTAATTTATGAAAAAATTTATTTGATAAAACTTTCATATTTTTATATACATTGTACACATTACAAACCATGATGCAATTCGGTCAATAATGTGTCCAGTCACCACCGGCGTCGATAATTGCCTGGCATCTCCGAGGCATGCTTTCTACTAATTTGACGGCGTATTCTAGTGGCAAGGATCTCCAGATCCGACGAATTTCGTAAGGCAACTGCTTCAAAGTGTATGTGCGTCTTCCACGAAGCTTCCGTTTAATATATGCCCACACATTTTCAATAGGGTTTGCATCGGGCGACTGCGACGGCCAATCCAATGTAACGATGCCAGATTGAGTCTTCCACTGAGTACAGAGCTTGCTGCGGTGTTTAGGATCGTTGTCCTCCTGTAGAATCCAATCTTCATTTTTTGTAATGAACCATCGTTTAGCAGATGGCAGTAAAGCTTTTTTGTAGATTTTTATCATTTTCTCGGCATTTAGGTTGTCAGTAAAGAGGTGCAAAGTGCCGAATCCCTGCTTTGAGAAGCAGCCCCAAAGATGCACCTTTATTCCATGTTTTACGGTCCGCTGAACAAGCCTATTGGTGGAAGTTGACCAGGCTCGCGTGAGGATAGAACGTGCACATATAGAACATTTATCAGTAAAAATGACATTTTTAAAATCTCTATCAATATTCTTATGCGCCCAAGTGAGTCGCTTTGTCACATGTTTTTCAGTCAACAGAGGCTTTTTCATTGTATTGCGCCATTTCAGATGATGAGTACAAAGATGGGTTCGGATAGTTTCGTAGGATATATCTTAACCTTTTGCCACTAATTTTGCTTGTCCTTGCCGCAGTGTTAAAGCAAGATTCCGCGAAAACAGATTCACTATTCTTTTTTCATCTTTTTTGTTCACTCTTCCTATCGAGCCACGTTCTGGTAAATCATCGACATTTTTAGCCACTTCATATCGCTGTATCCACTTCTGTACAAATGCCTTCGACTTTCTCATATATTTAGCAGCCGCTGATTGCGACATTTTGGGACCTTTCGGGTGGATGCAAAGGAACACAGCCTCGTAGCGCAACGCGTACTTAGCACTCATGGCGTTTAACGTGATTCTCTTTCAAAAGATCAACGACAACTGAATCTTTGTGGACAATGCATCAAGGACAAAGCTTCCTTCTACCGGCTCGCAAAGAAATTAGAGCAAAATCTTTCATTACCTGTCGATGAAGTCGACCACGCTCTTACTTGACAGACTGTAGGTATCTAGATATCTTGTCTATGCACGTACCAAAACACGTCCTAGTCACTATTATTGTATTTGTACAGTAGCGGTTTGAAACGAACGTGTTTTTTTCTCGTGCCGAAAACCATGTGTGACGAAAAACAGGAGCAACGTATCAATCTCAAATTTCTCGTTAAATTGAAAAAAAATCCGACTGAGTGCTGTAAATTGTTGCAAGAGGCCTATGAGGAAAATTCTCTATCTCGTGCGCGTGTTTTTGAGTGGTGTAAGCGCTTCAGTGAAGGCCGAGTGAGCACTGAAGATGACCAACGCCCAGATCGCCCTGTCACTGTTTCAACTCCGGAAACAGTGACCAAAATCAACCAAATTGTGCGTGCAGATCGTCGAATGAGCATCTGGATGATTGCCGAGGCTGTAAACGCCGATAAAGAAACGGTTAGACAAATTTTACACGAGGAATTACACATGACAAAAGTCTGTGCGAAGTTGGTGCCAAAAAACCTGACTCCCGACCAAAAGCTCTCGCGTCAGCAGGTTGCTTAGATTTCCTAGAAAGGTTAAAAAAAGATTCCGGACTGATGAAAAACATTATTACTTGCGACGAAACGTGGATTTTTTAATACGATGTTGAAACAAAGCGGCAATCGATGCATTGGAAGACGCCTGAATCGCCCAGAATCAAAAAAGCAAGGATGTCCAAATCAAAATTCAAGGCAATGTTGATCGTTTTTTTCGAGATTAACGGTATTGTGATGACTGAATGGGTTCCAGAGGGTCAGACTGTCAACCAGACTTACTATTTGTCAGTTTTGGCAACACTGCGAGAACGAGTTCGTAAGAAACGGCCTAAGTTGTGGAAGAACAACTCGTGGATTTTGCACCAGGACAACGCACCTGCCCATAACGCGCTATCTGTGAAGCAGTATTCGGCTGGTAAGCGCACCTCCAGTGCTCGAACACGCGCCGTACTCGCCAGATTTGGCACCGTGCGACTTTTTTTTTCCGAAGATAAAATCTGCTTTGAAAGGGACCCGATTTGAGTCGATGGAAGCGGTCACGCAAAAAACGGCAGAGCTCCTAAAGGCCCTCACCAAAGAAGACTTCCAGCACTGCTTCAATCAATGGAAAAAACGTATGGAAAGGTGTGTGGCGAGGGAAGGGGAGTATATTGAAGGGGAGCATTCGAATGTAGAATAATTTTTATAATAAAACCCTGTATAATATATGCTTATTTTTATTTATACTTATTAAAATGAACTTGATAAAATGAACTTAAGTATATGTAATGAGTTGCTTATAATCTATCTTCTTTCGGGATAAAATGTAAATAAATAATCCGAATAGTTTCTTTGTAAATAGAGGTTTATTTTGTTTTTATTTATCAGAACTTACCCTAACATTTACAATGCTTATCTGTGAACAAAGAAACAACATTCAATGTTACTTATTCACTGATTCCCCTATTTTACAAATTTTACAATTTCTTTTAATTTTAAAAGTATTGATTTATTTTATAATATTAATCAATTCTAGATTGCACTGTCTTAATAACTCTTAAATTCTGTTTACACGCTAGTAACTCTTATCTTGCATTGTGGAAGTCTATTTTATCGACATTCACGATAATGCGGGAGAATTAAAAAATGAATTAAGGAAGTAATAACTCCATTACATATATTCAAACAAATTTTGAAATCTTGCAGACGGTAACTTATAATTTTTGCAAGCATGAATAATTTTGAATTCTGTTTTCAAATTGTAGTAATTTTTTTTTAAGAGGTTACCCCCAGTTGTAGCTCAACAAAAAAGGCCTTTTTCATGAATTTTTTTAAAGAAAACTACAAAAATTTTTTAAACGATTAATATATCATCTTAAAGAATACATCTTGAAGTACTTTTAGTAATTTTTTTATTGCAAAATATTACATTGTTAAGTGGCAAATGGCCTCCAATGAAATAGTGTTTTTATTTATACGGTTTGCGGTGACCAACATTGCGGCGAAGTGAATCATTTGAAACAAAAAATGTGGATAGATTTAGTTAAATATAAGTATAAATTAGTCTTTAATTGAAGAATTTAAAAAAATATTCATTTTTCACAAAATGGCGGACAGTCAAAGTTAATGGTTTGATTTTAACGTAAAAAACGGCCGTTTTGTGGCTATAAAACGGCCATTTTTTTTCAAAACAAAAAATTGAACGATTAAAGACTACATTTTTATGTATTAAATAAGCCTGCAAAATTTCAAGAAGATCGGTTTATTAGTGTTTGAGTAATCTTGGTCACCGACTTCAGAAATGCCATTTCGAGAAAAACGCGTTTAAAGTTCTAATTGCCGGTTGTTTACACAACGGATTCTTCTCTTTCAACGCTCATATCTCAGTCAATTTTGTTCGGATCGACTTGAAATTTCCAGGTCATATTCTCAGATACTTATACTTCAAAAAAATGCAATTAACAAAAAATCGATTTTTTTAAAGTCACAAGTAGGGGTAACCCGTTAATTCCAAACTGATTACATTTGGTAGCTTTCACTACCTACTTCTCGTTGCTAAAATGACAATTTTTGAAAAATTGTTTTGCGATTTTTTTACAATAAATTATCTGTTGCAACATTATTTATCGATTATCTCAGCTTCCAATAATGGCAGTTAAATAAATAAAAAAATATTTTTTTATGTATAAAATTTTTTCAATTGACTAATAAGTATAAAATACTTTTTCCTAGCTCCATACAAATTTATAACACGTGTGATATAATTTGAAGAACTCATCGACGCATAAACCCATGTTGCAAATTCCACAGATATATCGAGAACGAGCATTCTTTTCTTTTTCAGCGTATACACCTGACTTGAGCATTCGTTTTCGCCTTTCTTCGAAAAATGTTGCCCAAACAAGCGCCTTAGCAAATGGCCTAGCGCATCGGAAATTTGTTCCTTGGCATTTGAGAGGCGAAAATCGAGATAAAACTCATGTTCATATACGCTTGTTAATATGTACACGTCTTTATTATCTACCCATTTTCTGGCCATCCAGTAAAAATCATCCGATACCGCACTTTCTCTCACTTAAATTTTCTGTTTATCACCGGTATGCCTTTTCTATTTTTTTGCACGGCTCTAAATAATCATAGTGTAGTCTTATTTTTTGAGAATTTGGTTGTTTTAATTACCTATAAATTTGTGCAAAAGTGTTGTGTATGACGGTATAACTGGATCCACTCCCTAAGTCTTTGTTAGTAGCTGATATGAAACACAGCTCCGTAAGATTGTAGCTTCGCCAACGCTGACACAAGGGGCATCTAGCTACAAAGTTGTGTCTTGATATTGGCAATTAAGTTACTTTCTAAGGAGCATTGAGAGAAGCCAGCTGCTTCTGTGAACGCTGTGATTTGTCCTTGCCCTCAGCAGCTTGTTGGTTAAAGCGCTATCTATATGTATAGTGTTTGTGATGTCATTAAAATGATCATTTTGATTTTTGTATAAGCGTCGCTCTTAAATAACTTGTAATAATGTAAATTATATTAACAATTTAAATAAGAATTGTAAATTTAGTTCGTGACTTTATTCTTGACCTATTAACAAGGAAACTATCTCAGGTGTACTACACCGGTTTCTTTCATTTTGTAATATGTTGTAGTACTCAAAATAATATTAGATACGTATTTTTAAGTGCTTATTCGTCGATTTGACGGGTGAAAATCACCCTTAAAATTCACCCCAAAGAACAGTTTTTTTAATATCTCAAAAAGTTTTAGGAGTTTCTTAATAAAATCAACGGTAAATTATTTCTTATAAAAAAATACTATGGTCATAACTTCTATGCCTGAGGGTTGCAATCCCTATTTTCTTTAAAGGTAAATGTGCATCTTTTATGCTTTTTTTTCGTGAAAAAATTTATTAAATTAGCTGGATTAGGTTATAAATTGCACTGGCATATTAAAAATAAAAAGATTAAGGAGTTAGGCCACTCTAGAGGCCGAAAAAATAGGCTTTTTTAGGATTCTTTTTTAGAAATACTAAAAAATAAATCGAGATTCCAATAAAAAGTATTTATTATACATAACACATCGTTCAATAAGTCCCGAGACTAACAACGAAAACAACATTTTTTTTCAAAAATCATTTTTATTCATCAATATAATCTCCTTTTAGAGTGATACAATCTTTTCAACGCCTTTCCAACATTTCTATACCATGTTTATAGAAGGATTTATCCTTTGCTCTTCAAAATAGGCTTCAGTTTCGGCAATGACCTCCTCATTCGAGCCAAATCTTTTTCCCTGGAGCATTTTTTTGAGATCAGCAAAGAGCCAGTAGTCGCTGGGGGCTAAATCTGACGAATTCGGGGAGTGGGGAAGCAAATCAAAGCCCAATTCGTTCAATTTTGCCATTGTTTTTATGGACTTGTGGCATGGTGCATTGTCTTGGTGAAAAAGGATTTTTTTCTTCTTCATGTGTCAATATAATAATCACTGTTGATCGATTTACCTTTTTCCAGGTAGTCAATGAAAATCACGCCATGTGTATCCCAAAAAACAGGCGCCATGACTTTGCCAGCAGACTGCTGCGTTTTTGGACGCTTTGGGCGGCTTTCGCCACTCATGCGCCACTCAGATGATTGCCGATTCGACTCCGGAGTGAAATGATGTATCCATGTTTCATCCATGGTCACGTATCGACGCAGGAAATCCTTTTTATTGCGAGTAAATAGCGATAAACAGCTCTCTAAATCGTCGACTCGTTGCTGTTTTTGTTCCACTGAAAGCAATCGCGGCACCCACTTGGAAAAAACCTTTTTCATACTCAATTTTTCGTGAAGGATTGTAAATACGCTTCCAGATGATATCTGTGTCATTTCTGCAATCTCACGGACCTTCACTTTGCGATTTTTCATTACAATTTTTAACACTTCACTCACATTTTCCTGTGTAACGGCTTCCAATGGCCTACCCGAACGTTCCGCATCGTTTGTGTCCGTACGACCACGTTTAAACTCAGCATACTAACGACAAATCGTTGGTTTGGATGGAGAGGAGTCCGGGTAATGTTTTTCAAGCCATTGCTGGGCTTCTACGGTGTTTTTACCCATTAAAAAACAATGTTTTATCAACACGCGAAACTCGCTTTTTTCCATTTTTCAAACAAATTACAAAGTGGCTTTACTCTAATCTCGATAACTCTGCCGTCTGTGATCCGGTCGACGTGAAATTTTTACACGTTTCATGTAAAGGTTCGCATTCTATGGAAACGTGGCCAGTTTGGTACTACTAGCACCATCTCTGGGTTAGTCTCGGGACTTATTGAACGATGTGTTATCAGTGACTGTACACAAAAATTTTTTTGAAGCAATTAATTTCAAAATGGCGGCTGTGCAGCGTTTTTTCGACGACGTCTCCGTTTTTTCAGGGTCCACGGCCAGACAAACAGCTGTCTGTAATTTTCGAATTATAATAAGCCAATTTTTATTATTCTTTGATTTTATATTGGGTGTACAACTTTGCTTCCGCCGTTTTTTTCCGAAATTTGAGGCTTTATTGTAAAAAACTGGTTATACATTTATGATTTAAAGTATTGTCCATCGCTGGCCACCACTTTCTCCCATCTTTCGGGCAGCATATGAATCCCGCGTTGAAAAAACTGGTCAACTTTTGAATCGATCCACGAATCGATCCAATTCTTTACTTCTTCATAAGACCGGAAGTGCTGGTCAGCCAGGCCGTGTGCCATTGATCGAAACAAGTGATAGTCCGAGGGAGCAACGTCTGGAGAATACGGCGGGTGGGGTAGGACTTCCCATTTCAAAGTTTCCAAGTATGTCTTGACCACTTTCGCAACATAGGGTCGAGCATTGTCATGCTGTAAAATCACTTTATCATATCTTTCGTTGTATTGCGGCCGTTTGTCTTTCAATGCTCGGCTCAAGCGCATTAATTGCGTTCGATAACGATCGCCTGTGATTGTTTCAGTCGGTTTTAACAACTCATAATGCACTATGCCGAGCTGGTCCCACCAAATACTGAGCATGACCTTGGAACCGTGAATATTCGGTTTGGCCGTCGACGTGGAAGCATGGTCGGGATATTTCCATGATTTTCTGCGCTTGGGATTATCGTAGTGAACCCATTTTTCGTCCCCAGTGACAATGCGATGCAGAAATCCCTTCCGTCTTTGCCTTGCAAGCAGTTGTTCACAAACACACAAACGCCGTTCAACATCTCTCGGCTTCAACTCGTACGGCACTCAATTTCCTTGTTTCTGAATCATTCCCATGACTCTCAGGCGTTTTGAAATGGCTTGTTGCGTCACTCCCAATGATCCTGCCAATTCTTGCTGCGTTTGACACGAATCTTGATTAATTAATGCCTCCAATTCGGCATCTTCGAAAATCTTCTTTCTTCCACCGCCATGCTGGTCTTCGACGTTAAAATCGCCGTTCTTGAAGCGTTGAAACCACTCTCGGCACGTTCTTTCACTAATAGCGGCCTTACCATAGTTATTTGAGAGCATTCGATGAGCCTTAGTCGCAGATTTCTTCATATTAAAGCAGAAAATTAAAACCTCCCGCAAATAACGAGAATTTGGCTCGTAAGCTGACATGTTTAATCGAGAATAACTTTATGATACAGACACAAATCGACTAATATTTCGATGGCGTTATGTTTACTAATACCTAAGCTTATTGTATGACATCTATGATCTATTTATTTCAACTACCACTTACCGCTACAGCCATCTATTGCAAAACGGCGAAAGCAAAGTTGTACACCCAATATAATAACTGCTATAGAAGTACGTAGGTTTTTTTTAATATATTAATTTTTGGCTAATTGGCGCACTTCCAAAGTAAAAATTGAAAAATTTGCCTAAAAAATCATTAGATAATTGTTAATAATAAATGAACTATGCAATATAAAAAAAAAATCCTATGTACTTCCGTAGACAATGTATTTTTCAAGGTATATTAAATATTTTAAGTAAATCGGTTGCAAATTGTCTGAGTTATGTTTCCAGCCAACTTAAAAAATGCAGTTTTGAGATACACGCTGCACAGCCGCTATTTTGAAATTAATCGCTTTAAAAACAATTTATTTTACAGTCACTGATATGTATAATAAATACTCTTTATTGGAATCTCGATTTATTTTGTAGTATTTCTGAAAAAAACCTATAAAAGCCTATTTTTCGGCCTCTAGAGTGGCCCAACCCCTTAAGAGTATGCATTTCGGGATTTTAAGAAAAAAAATTTTTTCTGGAGGTGTCTACTTTTGAAGTGACTTTATTATTATACTGTGATATAGATGATTATTCACTTATTAACTTTTGACTTTAACTTAAATTCTTTTATTAAAAAAAAAATCTCATCTAAAAAATAAATGAAAACAAAGATATAGCACCCTTATGTAACGGGGTTCAATACCCCCTAGCTCTTGATCGTTATCAGATTGTCAGTGAATTTTTTTTTCCTTTTTATTTACATGTAAACTGTTTTGTCACTATTATGTTATTATAAACTTATAAAATCTAAATCCACAAATCATAAGCCACCCTTGTAGTTCGACCCCAAAAATTATTCTTTTTTTATTGTCTCAAGAGCGAATTGAAATTTTTTAATAAAACAAACGTCATTTAATTTTTTAAAAAAACACGCTCCAGTGAGTATTGCTTTTGTGCTCAGGAGTAGCATCTCCTATTTTTTATAAGGGCAAAACTGATTTTTTCTTCATTTTTTTGAGCTAAAAACTTTTGTGAATTATTCTATACACTTGTGACGATAATGTTAAATTAAAATTCAAAGCAAACTTTCAATAAGCTCAATGAAATTATAAATTGTTCCACAACGACAAAATTGAATATCGAAGTTTACCTGTCTTATGATTAAGTAATCCAACTTTTCTTTTATATTTAAATATTATTGTATGCAAATTTTAATCAAAACAAGTTCGACATTGTTTTTCTCACGTATTTGTGTTGAATCTATTTTTATTCGTGAATTTTATTCATTTGAATAAAACGACAGATAAGATTTGGTCTTTATTTCACTGTGCTTGTGTAACATTTATTTTTATTCACGGATAATGCCGTTTGACTAAAACATTAACAATTTAAGATTATATTTCGTTAGTTATACCTAACGTGACTTTCAGTTCTAAAGTGTTCGTAAATTTATAATTTAATAGTTTTACACTTTTATACAGTCTGTCAAGTAAGAGCGTGGTTGACTTCACCGACAGATAATAAAAGATTTTGCTCTAATTTCTTCGCGAGCCGATAGAGGAAAGCTTTGTCCTTGATGCATTGTCAACAAAAATTCAGTTTGTCGTTAATATTTTAAAAAAGAATCGCGTTAAACGCCATAAGTGCTAAGTACGCGTCGCGCTACGAGGCTGTGTTCCTTTGCATCCACCCGAAAGGTCCCAAAATATCGCAATCACCGGCTGCTAAATATATGAGAAAGTCAAAGGCATTTGTACAGAAGTGGATACAGCGATATAAAGTGGCTAAAAATGTCGATGATTTACCAGAACGTGGCTCGATAGGAAAAGTGAACAAAAAAGATGAAAAAAGAATAGTGAATCTGTTTTCGCGGAATCCTGCTTTAACACTGCGGCAAGAACAAGCAAAATTAATTGCAAAAGGTTTAGATATATCCTACAAAACTATCCGAACCCATCTTCGTACTCATCATCTGAAATGGCGCAACACAATGAAGAAGCCTCTGTTGACTAAAAAACATGTGACTAAGCGACTCGCTTGGGCGCATGAGAATATTGATAGAGATTTTGAAAATGTCATTTTTACTGATGAATGTTCTATATGGGCACGTTCTGTCCTCACGCGAGCCTGGTCAACTTCCACCAAGAGGCTTGTTCAGCGGACCGTAAAACATGGAATAAAGGTGCATCTTTGGGGCTGCTTCTCAAAGCAGAGATTCGGCACTTTGCACCTCTTTACTGACAACCTAAATGCCGAGAAAATGATAAAAATCTACAAAAAGGCTTTACTGCCATCTGCCAAACGATGGTTCATCACAAAAAATAAAGATTGGATTCTGCAGGAGGACAACGGTCCTGAACACCGCAGCAAGCTCTGTACTCAGTGGAAGACTCAATCTGGCATCGTTACATTGGATTGGCCGTCGCAGTCGCCCAATGCAAACCCTATTGAAAATGTGTGAGCATATATTAAACGGAAGCTTCGTGGAAGACGCACATACACTTTGAAGCAGTTGTCTTACGAAATTCGTCGGATCTGGAGATCCTTGCCACTAGAATACGCCGTCAAATTAGTAGAAAGCATGCCTTGGAGATGCCAGGCAATTATCGACGCCTGTGGTGACTGGACACATTATTGACTGAATTGCATCATTGTTTGTAATGTGTACAATGTATATATAAATATGAAAGTTTTATCAAATAAATTTTTTTATAAATTAACACGACCACGCTCTTACTTGACAGACTGTATATACATTGCAATTCTTTTAATCTTTTGGTAAGTACAACCCTGTTTAATATATTTACTTTACCACAGCACAGGTTGTTTATGAAATTTTATTTAGGTTCTTAAGCTAATTGAGAAGCTTGTTAAAAATTTTCTAAAAGAAGGAAAAGCTTTTACAATATAGATATATCTGAAAACTGTGATGTAGGCACCACGTCGTAGCCGATTTGGTGCGCCATACGTGCGCCCTGAGTGCCTTGCACAAAATAATATTATATTTAGACAATGTTTCAATCTCTGTCATTCTCTCTCTCACTCTCTCTCCCGCTCTTTATGACGCGATGATACAGGCCAGCCGCCCGCGACTGTCTCCCAGCCGATGGAGGCCCATCGCTTCCCCAGGGCAGGGATGTAGCAATCCCTCGCCACCATCACCGCAAACCCACTAATATACACTCTCGCTCTCTCTCTCTCGCTCTCTATTTCGCGCGAATAAGTGAGGACACTCACCTTTGCTGTTTACGAAGCTCATCCGCTGGCCGTTGAGCTCCCGACAGCTTCCTTCGGCACCGCTGCACCTGGCTCCTGCGGCTCTCCCTCTGAAGAAGGGCTGCTGGACCTCGCTGCGAGTTCACCTGGATGCTGCCTATCTCCGCCTCACCCTCGGCATCAGAAGTCGTGGTGGCAACCACCAGTCGCCTCCCGCCGACTCTTGATCTCCCCGTCCCCCGGCTCTCTGCTACGCTGCGCTTCTCCATTGTCGCTCGTCTTCTTCACGCTGCACACTCAACTTCTTCTTCTTCACTCTCTCTCTCTCACACACCTCTTCCCTGGCTTTACTCACTCACGACGCTCTCTCTCCTCCCTGTCACAAAAAGATAACTCTTCATTTTCCCGTGAAGCGCGGAAAAACTACTTACTCCACGGGAGCGCAGAGCTAGACTAACTGTTGCGCTCGCTCTCCCTCCTCTAATTTTCGAACGTTGCCGGCTTTCCGAAAAATCCTTCTAAACGGCTTTCCTCAATCGGCGACCCGGCGACAGTCGAGCAAGAATGTAAACATTACATTTTTCGTTGACGACCTATGACGGACTTTCCGTCACAAAACAAAGTTTTGCTTACTGAATTATTGAATTAATGTCAGTACATAGTTTTTAAATATTGCAGATTATTCTGTTGTTTTTACATGTTCACTTTATAGAGCAAACTGTACGAATATTGTATTAACTCAAATAAATCAACGTGTTATGTATTTGTTTATAACTTGCTATAAACAATTAAATCACAAAAAATATCAAAAAACAGAATAAATTTAGTTATTCTTTATGGAAAAAACCCAGAGCTTTAAAAATTTTTATGCGCACAATTTATTGTAGATCTAGTTCTATAGCATATGTAAAACTCTCAAAGAGTTTAACTTATTAAAGCTGTAAAGATAGGCTGTAAATATAGGGCTGAACTAACGATTGGATGTTTGCTATAGACAAAAATCAAGATACACGTGTTTTTTCTTTTAATTTTTAATTATTCATTAACTAATAGTTTAAACAAATTATCGCAAAACAGAATTTTTGCAAAATCTGATAGCGTTAATCTATTCTAAGGGAAAAGTTACGTAGAAAACATAAATAGTAAGTTGTGAAAATGTTAATTGATTATCAGTTAATTTAAATAAACAAATGGATGCAACTATGTGAGATATCGAAAAAGTATTGGGTGTACAACTTTGCTTCCGCCGTTTTGCAATAGATGGCTGTAGCGGTAAGTGGTAGTTGAAATAAATAGATCATAGATGTCATACAATAAGCTTAGGTATTTGTAAACATAAGGCCATCGAAATATTATTCGATTTGTTTATGCATCATAAAGTTATTCTCGATTAAACATGTTAGCTTACGAGCCAAATTCTCGTCATTTGCGGGAGGTTTTAATTTTCTGCTTTAATATGAAGAAATCTGCGACAGAGGCTCATCGAATGCTCTTAAATACCTATGGTGAGGCCGCTATTAGTAAAAGAACGTGCCGAGAGTGGTTTCAACGCTTCAAGAACAGCGATTTTATCGTCGAAGACCAGCATGGCGGTGGAAGAAAGAAGGTTTTCGAAGATGCAGAATTGGAGGCATTACTTGATCAAGACTCCTGTCAAACGCAGCAAGAATTGGCAGGATCATTGGGAGTGACGCAACAAGCCATTTCAAAACGCCTGAGAGCCATGGGAATGATTCAGAAACAAGGAAATTGGGTGCCGTACGAGTTGAAGCCGAGAGATGTTGAACGGCATTTGTGTGTTTGTGAACAGCTGCTTACAAGGCAAAGACGGAAGGGATTTCTGCATCGCATTGTGACTGGGGACGAAAAATGGATTTACTACGATAATTCTAAGCGCAGAAAATCATGGGGATATCCCAACCATGCTTCCACGTCGACGGCCAAACCGAATATTCACGGTTCCAAGGTCATGCTCAGTATTTGGTGGGACCAGCTCGGCATAGTGCATTATGAGTTGTTAAAACCGACTGAAACAATCACAGGCGATCGTTATCAAACGCAATTATTGCGTTTGAGCCAAGCATTGAAAGACAAACGGTTGCAATACAACGAGAGACTTGATAAAGTGATTTTACAGCATGACAATGCTCAACCCCATGTTGCGAAAGTGGTCAAGACATACTTGGAAACTTTGAAATGGGAAGTCCTACCCCACCCGCCGTATTCTCCAGACGTTGCTTCCTCGGACTATCACTTGTTTTGATCAATGGCACACGGCCTGGCTGACCAGCTCTTCCGGTCTTATGAAGAAGTAAAAAATTGGATCGATTCGTGGATCGATTCCAAAGTTGACCAGTTTTTTCAACGCGGGATTCGTTTGCTGCCCGAAAGATGGGAGAAAGTAGTGGCCAGCGATGGACAATACTTTGAATCATAAGTTTATAACCAGTTTTTTTACAATAAAGCCTCGAATTTCGGAAAAAACGGCGGAAGCAAAGTTGTACACCCAATAATTGCGAAATGTTTGCAATAGTTCATTTTTTTGTAAAATTTACTTTTTGCTAGCACTTTGCTATCAATAGAATAAAAGTATATTTAATGCTTTACGTGTTTATATCTATGTTAGAATATGTTGAGAGATGTGAGTAGGGCAATAGTATTCTTCTGAACATAATTTGTTTGTTCGATTTTTGCAAGTTTCTTCAGAAAACAGTTTATAGTTACATGATTTGGCCAATCATTATTTTGTGAGTTTTATCTTTTAAAGGCTCTGTGAATTTATGTTTAGGAGTAGCTTTGTTTCTTTTTAGCAAATTATAATCACAAATATCTTCAACTATATCTTTTGAACCTTTAAGCGTCACCCCAATACGGGTGACGCGGCCCGATCAGAAACTTTACTGTCACCCGAATACAAGTGACGTGGCAGTCAACGTATTAAGGAGGCTTGAATAAGTCTTAAAAATAAACACCATGTCCATCTTTTCCACTAATTGATGGCAAAAGAGCGTTACAATGATGGCCATGTAAGTCTACTCATCCCATATATTTATCATATCAAAAAAATGAAAAAGGAAAATCAATCTTTCTTCTTGCTTTCTCAACCCACCGTTGCATTTCTTCAGTTGGTTCAATACCACAAGAAGATAAAATAGAAACTGGTCCATAATTTTGAACTGTAATCCAATTATTTATTAATCGATATCAAAATAACTTACGCCCGTTCCTCGATCACATCATTTTAACATTTCAATTTTGAGACCTTCTAGTCTGTTTTATTTGACAGTATCAGTTACATTTATGCCTTTTTTTTTTAAGTGTACAGGCGTCCCTTGTATAACACGGTACTTGTAAAACACGGTTTCGATATTACACGGTACAAGAATTGAGAATAATTATAACACGGTTTTAATATAACACGATTTCAAAAAATCGAATATGCATTGGAAATTTTAATTTTTCTTTGAATTGCGTTCAATAAGGGAAATCCCCTTATTTATAAACTTTATTGCTACTGAAAAATCTCTCATTTCATTTTGAGAAGTGACAGTATGCGTTTTGTTCTTTGTAAATGAAATTGATAAAGTTTTTGCTTGGTTTGTTTTTAATATTTTGGAAAGTAAAGTGAAAAGTGAAAAAAGTAAATAATAGTCTTTTTTTACAAGTTTATAAGTGCATAATAATTTCAATTTGTGGTATGTAAAAAATTAAGTTGTGACGTTTATAGTAAATCTAATTTTGGACCTTAAATTTAGATAATGTCTGACAAGATCAAGAAGCAAAAATTTAAACGGAAATTTATTTCACTCGAAGAAAAAATTGGAATTTTAGATCGTATAAATAGCGGAGAAAAGCCAACATTGATTGCAAAATCATTAAATTTAAACGAAGCTACTATTCGAACTATATTAAAAAATGAAAGCGAAATTAGAAAAATTGTTGCCTTCGGTTTTTTGCAAGGTGCGAAACGTGTATCCCGCAAACGCGATATACGAGGTCTGGCTACTAAATAACGAGACTGGTTACGAAAAAGGGTTTTATTATAAAAATTATTCTACATTCGAATGCTCCCCTTCAATATACTCCCTTTCCCTCGCCACACACCTTTCCATACGTTTTTTCCATTGATCGAAGCAGTGCTGGAAGTCTTCTTTGGTTAGGGCCTTTAGAAGTTCTGCCGTTTTTTGCTTTACCGCTTCCATCGACTCAAATTGGGTCTCTTTCAAAGCAGATTTTATCTTCGTAAACAAAAAAAAGTCGCACGGTGCCAAATCTGGCGATTACGGTGCGTGTTCGAGCACTGGAGTGCGCTTACCGGCCAAATACTGCTTCACAGATAGCGCGTTATGGGCTGGTGCGTTGTCCTGGTGCAAAATCCACGAGTTGTTCTTCCACAACTCGGGCCGTTTCTTACGAACTCGTTCTCGCAGTGTTGCCAAAACTGACAAATAGTAAGTCTGTTTGACAGTCTGACCCTTTGGAACCCATTCAGTCATTACGATACCGTTAATGTCGAAAAAAACGATCAACATAGCCTTGAATTTTGATTTGGACATCCTTGCTTTTTTGATTCTGGGCGATTCAGGCGTCTTTCAATGCATCGATTGCCGCTTTGTTTCAACATCGTATTGAAAAATCCACGTTTCGTCGCAAGTAATAATGTTTTTCATCTTTTTTTAAGCTTTCAAGGAAATCTGAGCAGACCTGCTGACGCAAGAGCTTTTGGTCTGGAGTCAGGTTTTTTGGCACCAACTTCGCACGCTCTTGTCATGTGTAATTCCTCGTGTAAAATGTGTCTAACCGTTTCTTTACCGGTGTTTACAGCCTCGGCAATCATCCGGATGCTCATTCGACGATCTGCACGCACAATTTGGTTGATTTTGGTCACTGTTTCCGGAGTTGAGACAGTGACAGGGTGACCTGGGCGTTGATCATCTTCAGTGCTCACTCGGCCCTCACTGAAGCGCTTACACCACTCAAAAACACGCGCACGAGATAGAGAATTGTCCCCATAGGCCTCTTGCAAAAATTTACAGCACTCAGTCGGAGTTTTTTTAAATTTAACGAGAAATTTGAGATTGACACGTTGCTCCTGTTTTTCGTCACACATGGTTTTCGGCACGAGAAAAAAACACGTTCGTTTCAAACCGCTACTGCACAAATACAATAATAGTGACGAGAACGTGTTTTGGTACGTGCATAGACAAGATATCTAGATACCCAACGCACTACTCGTTTTTTTCCCCACCCCTCTACGGCGCCCTCTAGACGCGCAGTCACGCTATTTAATAGCCAGACCTCGCAAATATCGTAAAAATGGAACATGCTCTTATAATATGGATAGAAGATTGTTTAGATAAACAAATCCCTTTGAGCACAAATATTATTAAACAAAAAGTGCTCAGAATTTACACACATTTAAAGCAAGATGAGCTTCCTTCTAAAGAACAACCAAATCTATCATTTTTAGCAAATAAAGGGTGGTTTGAAAATTTAAAAAACAGTCATCGTCATAATCTTCCTGGTCCTTCATAGACAGTTACAACAGAAGATAAGGTTGCCGAGGTCGAAGAACATTTCAAGAAGAATCCAACGGATTTAATAAGAAAAGCTGCAGCAGCTTTAAAACTGAATTGAGAGACACTAAAATTAATAATAAAAAGTTTCGTTATGTTACATATTTACAAAATCACAACTCATCAATTGCTCACCGTACATTGTAAAGAAAAAAGAACTGAGTTTAGTAAAGTTATGAGAAATAAATTTGAAAACAACTAGATCGATATTAATCACAATTTTCTCAGACGAGGCTCACTTTTATTTGAATGGATATGTCAATAAACAGAATAACCCCAAAGTCCTTACATCCTGTTAAGGTAATTGTGTGGGCAGCTATTTCAATCAAAGGAGTACACTTAGAATTCTTGAAAGGAACAATAACAAGCAATAGCTATCGAGAAATACTACAAACAAAATTTTTTCTTTTCGCTAAGAAACGTGGATTAGTCAGACTATTATTTTATGTAAGATCCTGCTACGCCGCATAGAATTCAAGAGGTATTTAAAGCTATTTACGAAGTTTATGGTGAACGCGCGATCGGTTTAAGATATCCCAAGTTTGCGCACGCAGATATAGAATGGCCCCATTATTCACCGGACTTAAACCCGTGTGATTTCTTCTTATGGGGCTACCTGAAAGATTACTGTTATGCAAAAAAATCCAAGACCAAAGATGATTTGAGAGAAGCAATTAGAAAAGGAATTTCTAGTATTTCTTTATCTAAAATTGAACAAGTTTTTCATAGTTTCCAAAAACGACTTGATTATTGTGCAAGTTTAGATGGCGATCACTTCGAAAATATTTACCATTAAGTTATTCCCTAGCCAGATTTTGTCATTTTTTTAAAAATGTAATATGTGTTTGTTAAAAATGTACAATTAAACTGAAACCTATTTTAAATAAAAATAACCACTTCACTGATTTAATATGTATTTTTATTATTTTTTTCCCTGCACTCATCTCAAAATTATAAGTGATTACTTTAGGCAACTTCCCACTTGTCACCCTGTAGATGCTACAAAAGAGAATGGATATAATTTGACAACTGAAAAATTTTATGAGTTTTTAGATATTATTATATTATGAATCATAAATCATCGAAAACATTATAGAGATTACTGGTCAACAAAAAGAATACTCAATTTTTCAATTGTTCAAGAAACAATGTCACGTAATGAATTTACAACCATTAAAAATAAAATAAAATTTTATCGTGCTAAAGATAATAATACCTAAAAACGAAAGATAAGAAAATAATACCTAAAAACTCATCAAATTTTTCTTTTGTCAAATTATATCCATTCTCTTTTGTAGCATCTATAATATAATTTTTTATTTCTATGGAAAAAAAATCAATCAAATAATTCACGAGCATTAAGTTTTTTATTGATTAAATAGTAAATTCATTAAGATTGTTATCATTATTTTTGATATCGTTATTATTACGATCATTCATAATATTTTGTATCAATTTAAAATCTTCAAATACACTCTTTTTTCAATTGTACGTATGCATTTGTTCTAATAATTTTTGAGTATCGTTATAGCGAGATTTTATTTGTTCATAAGAACCGTATTGTTAAAAAGGTTTGCTCAGTAACCGTTTCTTCAGTTAGCGTTTCTTCAGTTTCTTTAGATTCAGACTCTGAAGAATCGTCATCATCATTATTTGGAATAAAATGAACAAATTATAAGTATGATAATTTTTATGTTAATTTTAAATAAAATTGCATCTAAGTAATTTCTACAAATTAAAAAAAAAAAAAGAAAAAAAAATTAAAGAAATTGTATTTTTAAATGACAATTTAAAATTACTCTAATTTCAATAGTATTCAAAATTTATATAAATTTTTAATGAAAAAAATTTTCTTGTATAAAACTTATATTTTGCGAGGTGTATGTACAGAAATCTGCAAAACTTCTCAATATATAATAATATATAGTATATACTTTCCAATATATAATAATATATATAATGTGTAGTGATCTGAAGAATGTTCGTCGTTCAATAACTATATAAAATAATTACAGTATTCAAAATGATCAAAAATTATATATTTGGAAATGAGATTAATTGGGTGTTCGAAACTAGAAATGGCAAAAAATGTGCGTGCATGCGTGCGTTAGATGGACTTTTAACCTTTAGAGAACTGGGATTTTTCGGTTCAAAATGCCATTTTGTTTTCAACAAAATGTCTCGTATGTTCAATCCTTCTAGTGCCGGGCGAAAAAGAGGTGCCTATGCAAGAATAACCGGGCGAATTTGACGGTATTATTAGGGTCTGGAAAAAGGCTCATAAAAACCAAACAAAAAACAATATTTACATAATTCAAAAAGCAGTGTATTAAGGACGAAATAGAGAGCAAAACAATGACACTAGTTTTTCTATATTATTTTGAGATAGAGTTCTCCTACAATACGAGTAGTAAAGCGTTACAAGGCGCGGGCCGATATATCGGCTCTGGCACTTCTGCCAGTGCAGCAGGAGCCGATATATCGGCATCCGGCACTAAAATGGTTAAAAACATCGGATTACTAATTTTAGACACCCTAAGTGACAGGTGGTCCATATATGGACCACCCCCGTCCAGAAGGTTACGAGCAATATAATAAAAAATTTTTTTTTTCATATTTTAGCTTTGAAGTTGGTATAACCACGTTTTCTAATGTTCTGAATATGAATAAAGTAATAAAAAAAATCCTGAAGGCACTCTTCACCTTGAAAATTACCACGTCAAACCAAATTCTTACACCATCATAATTAGTAAAGCACAGATTATTACAGCCACACACAAAAAGAATAATGGATATAAAGCAAGTCTGAGGATGGATTGATCTTTGAGAAAGAAAAATATTTCGAAAATAATGTGTTGCATTGTACAGAAATAAAATAATTTATGTCGATCCATAACCTGTTGAAATCTTCAATAATCTGCAAATCACGTGTCATAATGGTTTCCAAAGTATTTTTGCCTTCTAAACACGAATCTGTGCTCAGATTTTCTCCATCACCCTTCAATTTTTAGAAAATTATAAAATACTTTTGACTATTGATGAATTTTTGTAGATTTTCTGAAAACTAAAAGACGATAGAGAAAAACTTACTACAGATTCATGTTCAGGAAATAAAAATACTCCAGTTTTCGCTCTTAGCTTGACCCAGGACCAACGACGTGGACGTGGCGAAAATATGATCCCTTTGGGGCACTTAATTTATTTGAGTCCCCGTGCCTCTCACGTTGGGGTGCTTGATTTGCGTGAGTCCCCGTGCCTCTCACGTTTGAGTGCTTGATTTACGTGAGTCTCCGTGCATCTCACGTTGGGGTATTTGATATTCGTGAAACCCCTTATCTCTTACTTTGCAATGTTTGACTTTCGGGTAACTCCACTTGTGTGTGATACTTTTCAAAACAGGGTACTACACATAAAGAAACGTCACAGGTGGGACACATGAATATTGTCCTTTTTTTTATTTTTACGTAAAGTGCATAAATGGCACCTTCGCTTTGTAGTTTTTCGGGGAAAATGTCGACCAATCAACCTAGCAGGCGAATCATTGTTGTACGTGAAATTTTCAGTAGGATCAACACTCAATAATGATCGAACAATCTGTAACCTGAATGACAAAAACGATATGGGCTCTTCATTTTCCATTTTTTACAAAGTATGACCATTATTTAGGCAAAGATCATTAAGGTGAAAGAAGAGCTTCCTACACCACTTCATTGTTTTTCGCACTGACTCCGTTGTAGATAATTGTCTGTTGATATTATCTATACCACCCATATTTTGATTGCAATTTTGAACACATGTTGGCTTTATAATGTCTTCTTCCGTTTTACAATGTTTTTTTCCAGTTGCGCGAAATTCAACCTCATGCACACTTGTCAACATGCGAACACTGTTGTTTATCTTCCCACTTAATTGCCATCCATGTATGGCTATGAGCTACTTGCACGTCACCTCGACCTAATTTTTGATCGAGATTCGGCATTCCCTTTCAATTCCCTTTTACCGTTCCACATATTCCAGTATCACGATCATGTAAGAAGTCAGCCAACATGGGAGATGTACACCAATTATCTACAAGGTGTGATCAAAAAGTAAGTTGACTTTGATTGTTTCGAGTATATAACATGTGTTGTTTTTATGTAAGAGGCATAAAGATTAGACTCGTGTTGCGTGCTCGGCGATTTTTTGTTGTTGGAAATAATGGAGCAAAGAGTTTGTATTAATTTTTGTGTAAAAAATGGTATTAAGTGCTTAAAAACTCTTAAAATTTTGACAGTGGCGTACGGTGAGTCAACTCTGAGCAAATAAAATGTTTATAAGTGGTATAAGTTATTCCAAGAGGGCCGAGAAAACGTTAACGATGAACCTCGCTCCGGACGCCCCAGCACGTCAAAAACCGACGAAAATATTCAGAAAGTGAAAGAAATTGTGTTGAAAAATCGTCGAATCATGATTAGAGAAGTAGCTGGTGATCTTAACATATCGTTTGGCTCATGCCAATCGATTTTAACGGATGTTTTGGGTATGGCACGTGTGTTTGCGAAATTCGTTCCAAAATTAATAATTTTGATCAGTAGCAGCATCGCATGAACATCGCCCAAGACATGTTGAACGACGTCAATGATGATCCTGATCTGCTCAAAAGGGTTATAACTAGTGATAAATCATGGGTATATGGTTATAAGAGAGAGAGAGAGAGAGAGAGAGAGAGAGAGAGAGAGAGAGAGAGAGGAGAGAGAGAGAGAGAGAGAGAGAGAGGGAGAGAGGGAGAGAGGGAGAGAGGGAGAGAGGGAGAGAGGGGAGAGAGGGAGAGAGGGAGAGAGGGAGAGAGGGAGAGAGGGAGAGAGGGAGAGAGGGAGAGAGGGGAGAGAGGG